>JAIUJO010000323.1:32500-358008 GCA_023846275.1 Vanilla planifolia | reverse complement strand
CAAACTCGCACACATATGCATACATGCACACGCACGCGTGCAGACATGCACACAAACACACCCACCCACCCACACTAATGCCCACACTCAAACATGCACAAATACACACACGCACACATAGACACAACCACACTATCTCTCACACACACATGCATGTTCACATATACACAAATGTAAAAGAAGATGCACAGACACACATGCATACACAAACATATATGCACACATACATGCACCTATGCACCTACACCCCAACATGCACACACGTGCACACAAAACACAAGAACACATAAGCACATGCACACAAGTAAACACATAAAACCATACATACATGCACATGCATGATAGCACACACACACACAAACACATACCCACACACACTGACACATGTACAAGCACATATGAATAGCATAAACACAAGCACAACACAAACACAAGCACACTCAAGCATAGACATACGCACACACATGCACCCACTCACAAGTGTAAACAAGCACACATACTTTTGCAACACCTACAAACATACAGACACATGCATATGCACACACAAATAGCCACACATATACACGAATGCACCCATGCATATGAAAGCATGCAAAAAAGTACACATGCATGCAACCACTCATGCAAGAACACTTATACACACACACATCTACACACACACACACATACACACCCATATAAATATACACAGACTTCTCCAAACACCCACACACCTAGACACATACATGCATGCACACAACCATGTAAGTGCATTCATGCACACATGTGCACACATTGAGCATAAATGCACACACATGCACATGCACATACACAGACACAAACATGCACACTTACACAATCATATGAACACAGAAGCACATACACACATATGCAAGTATGCACATAAACATACACATATGCATACACCTACACAACACGCACATGCACAAGCACCCACATAGGCACAGACATGTATGCTCAAGCCTAGACACACACATACATACTCACATGCAAATGTACACATAACCACACATCCACACACACACACATAGATGCATTCTAACACATAAACATGTATGCCATGCATGCACACACAAGCACCCATGCATAGACAAGTACACTAATATGAACACATATGCACACACACATATACACACACAAACACATGCGAACATGCACACACATAGCCACACAGATACAAATAAACACACATAGACATTCACACAGACAAACATGTATATGCATATGCACACTCACACATATGCATGCACACAACCATGCACATACATGCAAAAAACACATGTGCACACATGCTCAGATGCCCACACGTGCATGCTCACTTACATAGGCTCACACAACTACACATAGGTTCACCAACATGTACACACTTGCACACAAACAAGCACATAGGGATGCACATGCACATATACACATGTGCATGCATAAATTATGCACACTTACACACACCAATACATGAACACACATGAGTGCACACACACATATACTCTCACAAGCACATACATATGTACATGCACACACAAACATAGACCCACACACACACACATATGCATAGACAAAGCACACACAAATGTGCGCACAAACACACATATGCATACAAATGCATCCACATCCATACATGTACATGCAAACATGCATGAACAAACACACACATGCACTCCCATACTCGCACACACATATATAGGCCCCACATATAGACATGTACATAGATGCACACACACACATACACAAACATGCATGCACACAAACATGCACAGAAACATTCAAATGATCACACACATGCAAATGATCACACATATGCAAACTAACAAACACATAGTAAACAGATACTTACACATGTACACATACACATTAACACAAGCATGCCTATGCATGCACACCCACATGTGCATACAAATGCATACTCATATGCATACGCAAGCACACATAAGTACACACAAACACATCATCACCCAAACACATGAGGCACATGCTCATGCCCATGCACCAACTCACATACATGCATGCTAGCATACACACTCACAACCATAATCACACACAAACACAAAACTACGCATGGACACTTACACATACATAAATGCAGACACACACACATGCCTATGCACACATGCACACATACACATGCATGGACACATATATAGACACACATGTAGAGGCACATTCACGGGCACATGCATGCATTTTTACACACACAAATTTGCACAAATACACAAACACATGCAAAACACACATACACATATGCACACTCACAAACACACACCTAAAAACACACACAAGCACAAATGCATAAATACATTTGCACTTGTATTAACATAAGCACGAAAAGATGAACATGCACGAACACACATGCACACACACTGACACATGAACACACAAAAAATGTGCTTAAACATGCAAATGTGCATGCACAAACACACACATGCACACATAGTCACAAAAACACACAGAGGCACACACATACATACACAAGCACTTAGAAACATAAATAGAAATGCACACATGCATGCAAGCACACATACTACACACACATACACATACACATATACAGACACATACACATACACATACACATACACATACACATGCACATACACATACACATACACATGCACATACACATACACATACACATACACATACACATACACATACACATACACATACACATACACATACACATACACATACACAGACATATACAAATACACACACACATGTGCACACTTACTAGTGAATAAATGCACTCACATATACACACACATGCATGCATATACGTACACACACACACTCCCAGACACACTTGAACAAATGCACACAAGTACACAACCACACACATATACAATCACACATGCACATGCATGCACACTCACACTTACACACCTACACCAATACACACTCTCATACACACTTACACACTCACATGGATACATATGTACATATACACCAATGCACACACACTCACGCTTGCATGGTTATGCACACACATGCACACCCAAATGCTAATACACACACATGCACATATAGACAAAGACAATATGTGCACACACATGCACAAGTATATGCATGCAAACACATGCATATGCAACATATGCACATGCACACACACTCACATGTGAATAAATGCACTTTCATGCATGTAGAAACACATCTAAGTAGAAGCATACACATGCACTTGGATGTACACAAATGCATTCAAGTATGCACATGCACGTTTGGAAAACTGCACACATGTTTACACACACTCACAGATGTATTCACACATGCATGCAATCACACACACACAAGAACACATGAACACACATATTCACACACTGATACACACGTAAGACTACACACATGCACACATGTATGCTAATCCATGCATACAAGCACATACATACATGCATGCACATGCACACACATGAATAAAAACACATGAAATCGCACACTCATGCACACACACACATAGACAAATGCACACACATGCAAATGCACCTACACAAAAACACACATCCACATAGAAGAATAGACATGCATGCACAGACACACAAACATATGCAAAAACACACACACATGTACATGCACGGACACTGACATGCACGTATGCATGTTCACATAAACCCATGCGTATGCACTCACACACATGCATACACATGCAAACATGACGATATGCAAACACTCGCACATACGCATAGACACACAAATGCGCTTGTACACACAGACATGGTCACACTTGCATAGACATGCACACACATGTGCATGCATAGTTGCACATGTAAAAGCACACATAAACAAACATAGGCACAGACACATGCACACACGCACACACAAAAATGCATGCACACACTTACACATGGACACACACAAGCATAGACACAAACATATACAAACACGCATATACATGCATATGCACACAGCAACGTGCACACACATGTGTGTTCACACACACACATGCATGCACACTCATGCACAAATAAAAATAGACATACACATACAAAGACATACACATACACATGCAATTACATGCATGTACACACATACACACACATACACCCCCCCACACACACATACACAAATAGACACATGCACATGAACACACATGTACACACATGCATGTACTAGCATATGCACATGCATACACACATGCACACACACATAAATGCATATGTACACAAAATTTCATACACACATGAACAACAAACATGCACACATGTAGTTATATACACACATACATGTAACCATACCCACAAAAATGCACAAAAACATATGCACACACATATAAAACAAACACACACACACATACAAACATGCACAAGCACACAAGATCATGCACATACACACACACATACTCACATATTCCTACCCATGCATGCATACACAAATGCACCCACATAGGTACACACACATGCGCACAAACATGCTCACACACATGCATACACACTTGTGCACACAATTATGTGAATAGACACTCACTCAGAAGCACACACACACAATTGCAGTCACACATAGAAGAATAAATGCACATATACATGAACACTAAAACATATGCATGCTCAAGCATGCACATGTAAACACACACAAGTAGATAGACATGCATGCATATGCATATACATGCAACATAAATGTGCACACACACACACATATGTACATGCACACGCTCATGCACAAACATACATGCTTGTCCACACACAAACACACACACTCATTCACACCTGTGTGCATGTACACGTGAATTACTTACACATACTTACACATAAATACACACAAACATGCATGCACGTGCACATGCATGTACATACACACACATGCACACACATGTGCAAGCACACCATTACACCCGCACAAATATGCTGACTTATGCACACCCACATGTACACTCTCTTGCACACACACATGTGCACATGCAAGCATAGATGCACAAAAATAGCCACACATACATGCACACACATACACATTCGCACATGCACATAGTGATGGACGCATACATGTATATACACATGTACAAACACACACATGCATGCACACACACACATAAACACATAAAAAGACACATCTAGGCACATAGTTATACTAACACACTCAGACACATGTGGCTATGTATACAAAAACACATGCACACACACACACACATAAGCATGAACAAACACTCACATGTATGCATTAACATGTGCACAAACACATAAACACACAAGAATGTACACACACATATGCTCCTATACATCAACATACTGACACACATGCAAATAGAGACAAACACACTCACAAACATGGACAAATATAAATAGACACACATAAAAGCTCATACATATATATGCATTCACGAATGCACACACAAGAAGACACACAACCACACATATAGACATATACATGTATATAGCCATACAAACACACACCTGCACACAAATGTATGCACACACATACATAAAACATGGGCACACATGCATATGCATATGTACACACATGCATGCAGGCGCATACAAAAAAACATGTGCACACACACATGCACACAAGCACACACACTCACACACTCACACACATGCATACACATGCAAATATACACACAAATACAAACACTCACATGCACACATATATGCACATGTGTAGCCATGAAGACAGACACACCTGCACACATACAAAAAATGCAAAGGCAAACAAATATTAACATAGGAATAGACATATGGACACACAATTGCATGAACTTGCACACATAGAGACACATGTAGGCATAGGAATTCACATATGCACACATATACATACACACTCAATCACATGAACAGATATATGCATGCAAACACACACAAACGAATATGCATTTGTGCAAAAATTTACATATATACATGCACAAGGATACATATGCACACATACACATAAACACAAGCCCAAAAACACATGCAAACATACATAAACACACACACCCACACACACATGCACAACCATACACACAAATAAACACACACATACAAAAATAAAAAACATGCAAAAACACCTTTACACACATACACATATACATATAGAGATGAAACACACACAAATACAAAAACATGTACATGCACATGCTAACATGTCTGCACACACTCACTCACATGCACATATACATGCAAACACATCCCCACACAACCACGCATACATTAACACATAAACGCACACACATGCAAACACATGCACATATTAAAACACACATATAAGAGCACACACGCACACACACAGAGTAACACATAATCATACAAATACACACAATCACACATATGCACACCCATGAAAACACACACAAACATGTGTCAACATAGGTACATACACTCACAAAAAAAATAGGCACACACACATGTGCATAGACCTACACACATGATCATGCATGAACATACTCATTCACATGCATGAAGACACACATAGCCATACTCATGCACACACTCACAAGCACACACAAATATACACATGCACATTTAAACACACACATAACCAGGCATACATGCATGCAGATGCACATGCGAGCACACATCCACACGTGCATACAGATACATGCATATGCACACACACACATATTTGCACATGCACACATAGGCACAATCACAAACATATGCATAAATACATGTCCCTCCACATGCACACACATGGGCACACATGCACACCTATGTGGATACGCACATAAATAACTCACATAAATGCACACAAATACACAAAGACATGCATGCATGCATACATGTATGCACATGCACACACCTCTCCAGACACATACCTGCACACACATGCAGGCACACAAGCTCATGAACACAATTACATCTACGCATAGACCCAAACACATACACAACAACATACACGCACACACTAGCACGCATACACATAGCAATTGACACACACAACCACACATGCTAAAACAAACACAAACATTTACACATGCACACACACACACACACTCACATATCGCATGCACATAAGCACACACCCACATACAAACATACGTACGTGGACAAACATTCACACACATTCACATGCACTGGCACACGAACATATGCACACATGCATGCATCCACAAATGTATAGGCACATATACACTCACACACAGATATGCATGCACACACATCCACACATGTTTTTGCACACAAATGCACAAAAACATGAATGTGAATGAACAAACACATGCACACACAAACATCTGTATGCATATCCACACCCATATGCACACACACTTTCACACACACATAAGCACACAAGCACATAGACATGCATATGCACACACATATACAAGGACACATACATTCACAAACACATAAACATGCAAGCACACATACGTAAACACACAAAGACATAGCCAAACACAAAGTTGAACACACACACTCACAACATGTGGCCATGTAGATATACGTGCATGTGTATGCATGCACACACACAAACATTAACACACAGTCATGCCCATGCACACATGCCACATACACATACACACACATGCATGTACACAGACATTGACCCCTCCACATGCACAAAGACAAATGTACTCACTCTCATGCACATACGCACGAACAAACACGCACACACATACACCTACACTTACACATGCACACACAACCAGATACATTGACACATGCATGTGCATAGTTGCACACACACACACACACACCTACACACACATGTTAACGTATGCACCCAAAAACTCAACACATGCACACAACCACACATGCAAATATACATGAACATATGCACACACAGATAAATACACATGCACATATGGACACATACACACACATATGCATGCACACATTCATGTAGACATATGAAGGCCCACTCACACATGTAGGCACATGCACACACACTCACACATACAAAGACATACACACAGACACACATGCTTAGAGATGCACAACACAGACACAAAGAAATTGCGCATGCAAAAAGACATGTATGCACATAAGGACAAGTGTACATACTCAAATACAAACACACAAATACACATACATATGCACATATGCATGAAGGCCATGCACACACGAACCCAACAAACACACAATTGGTCACATGCACACACATGTTCATAGATGCATACACACACACATATGCTCATATGCACACCCACACACACATGCACATAGCTGAATGCATATGCACATGCATAGGTGCATGCACATCAACACACACCCTCACACACTCATGTCGACACACAAACACACACATGCACATATACACACATGCATAGATGTATACAAAAAAGACAACCATTCTTGCACACTATCACACATGCACAAAAACACATCTGCACATACAAACAAGCATGCACATGCACATGTATACATGGACATAGAGATAGACAAACACACACATGCACATGTAAACATGTACATACATGAGCACACACTTATGCACATAGCCACTTATACACACACATGCCCACATGCACATACACATGGACATACATTTACACACATATACTCATACAAGCACAAATACACACAATTATAGAAACAAATACACATGCATAAGATTTTACAAATGTGCAAACAAATGCATGCATGTGCACACACACATGCACACATAAATAAGTAAATTAAAAGATGCACATGCACACATACACACATAAACACACACACACACACACACACACACATGGAAACACACACATAAATGAACATACTAACACACACAGACATGCACATAGACACATGCACACACACACACACCCACATATGCACACAAAGGCACATAGACATGCATGCACACCCATACCCACAAGCTTACACATGTATAGGTGCACACACACACACACACTATCAAATGTGCACACACACATGCACACACATGAACATGCCCTCATGCACATGCACATTCACACACCATTGCACAAACGCACCCATATAAAACCACACACATGCATACATGTAGAGAACACACACAAATGCATACACAGACATGGATGCACATAGTCATGAACACACATGCAGGCACACACACACACTCATCCATAATACCGCATACACAAACATGCGTGCATAGATGCACACATACACAAATGAATAAACATGCATATAAACACACATACATGTATGCACATACACACTTGAACACACACAATTATCTAAGTGCACTTACACGAAAACAATTGCACACACATACAAGGATGCATTCACACACACACACATGTATAACATGAACACACATACACACACACACACCCATAAATGTAGACAAGTGCCCACAAGCACAAACACGCATAGGCACACATGCATGCACAAACATGCATGTGCGCATATTAACAAACAAATGCATACCCATGCACACAAACAATCACAAATGCACACACGTCCATGTGTACCGATACACACATGCAAATGCATGCACACACACACACACACATGCACACACTGTCACATATACCCAGATATATGTATAATTACACATATAAATATGTGCACATGTGCACACACATGAAACACACACATATATGCACACATGCACAAACCTTTTCATCCACATAGATATGCACAACCATATAGATGTTTACACACCTGAACAAACACACACCCACACACACATATGCACTTGTGCACTCACAAAGAAGCACACACACATGCAAACACAAATAGGCATGTGTGCATGTGTAGACCCATACATGAACACATACATACACACATAGAAACAGAAGCCCACATGCACTTATTTAGACACATAAGCTCACGCACAAACAATGACACATATGGTAATGCACACAAACATGTAAAAATGCACAATTACACATGCACACACACATATGCTTATGTACACATATACACACACATGCATGCACATGCATACATGCATATCCATGCATGTGCAATGACAAAAGACCATATGCACACATACACACTCATACAGCACACACATGCACACAAGCGCACACGCATAAATGCACACACATACTCCCACTCACATGCACAAACTCACACACATATGAACACACACAAATAAACATATGCACACATCAATGCGCTCACACACACATGCACAATCACATGCACACGTATACACACACACAAGTAATGGTGTATGCACACACATATGTATGAATAATCACACTTATGTGCACATTATGCACACACAGACACCCACACAAATGCACACTCACATGCACACACACACATACATGCAAACATCTATAGACACACATAAGCACGAGCACACACATGCTCACACTCATAAACACACAAACGTGCAAGCATGCATGCATGCACATGTCCCTGTGTGCCTACACAAACATGCACACACGCCAACACATTCATGCAAACACAGACATGCATGCACATACACAAATGAACACACACACACACAAACACGCATGTGTGCTTATGCACATACAAAGAAACACATACAAACACACATACATATGCTTACAAGTGCAACATACAAACACGTGCACACAAACAGAGATCCACACACACACATGCACACTTGCACGTGTAGTAGACACACATAGATAGACACACATCACACACACATATGCAAAGTTACATAGAAACACATGCTCACACACACACATATTGACATGCATACACACAAGCACAAACACACACATGTGCATACACTCACATGCACACAAAGACACTTATGTGCACATGCACTAACACACACATGAATGTCCCCACTTCCACAAACACATGTGCACCCACATGAATGCATGTACGTACACACATGCACATGCATCAATATGCACACACACACACACACACACACACACTCACAAGCACAACTCTCATCGCCCCCACACAAATGTATAAACAAACAAACACACATGGACATGCACTCACACTAAAACATACACAAATATGCACACACGTACACAATCATGCCTGATGAATAGGCAAGAAGAGACACACACATACACACATGAACCTACATAGTCTCACACACAACTACAACCACAAAGATTTACCTAGAAATATAAATATGCACATATGCACACATACATGCACATAGAAGCACATACACACACATGCATACACATAATTGTGTGCACACATGTAAGCAACACACACACACATTCACATGCATATATGGGCATGTACACACTACTCTACACAAGCTCACACATGTACCCAAACACATATACAAACGCACAAATACATGCACACATGTATGTAGGCTAGCACACACACATCTACAAACACACACGAACATGCTAACATAGATAAATACATGCACATATGCACCTATGCACCCATGCTCACATGCACACACACACACATGCACCCACACACCCACAAACATAGGCATACACACACACATGAATACACATGCACATGCATTGGTACACACGCACATGAACACACACCCACACATAATCATGCTTATGCACATGTAAGCACCCACACACACATAGGCACACCTAAATAGAACAACACTTGCATTAATGTGCACATGCTCACATTCACACATACACTCACACACAAGTGTGCAAAGTCTCTCACGCACAGATACACATGTGCAAAATGACACATGTACATAGATACATGCACACATATACGTTGCACTCACACATGCACACATGCGCATGCATGTACATGAACACACTAATAAAAGTACACAAGCATGCACATACATGAGCACAACTAGTTCACATGCATACACACATATAGAGACACAAACACATGCATACATGGACAAACATGTATGCATACATGCACACACACAAGAAAGTGCTTGCTTACACGCACACGAACCCACACCCACAAGCATGCACAAAACACACATGTGCTCACATAAACTACCACATCCGTACACACAAAACAAAATGCACACATGCGCACACACCCATGCGAACATGTACACGCACATACAAGCACAAGCATGCACACACATACTAACCCACACACATATGCACACATTGTGTATGCACATATGCACATAAGTATGAACACACAAACAAATGTTTGCACACATGCACATACCTATACACATAAGAACATACGAACACACAAATATCCATGTACACACACAAATGCACATGCACATACACTCACACGCATGCATGCACAGATGCACACACACACACACATGCACACCCACACACACACACACACATGTAGACACAGGAACAACATAGACACAGACAAGCTTGTATGCACACACACACAAACACACAAGCATACACTCATACACCCATGTGAATACATGTACATTTGCAAACACTTGCACACACACACATGCATACATAGGAATATACACATGCACACATGCACAGATACAAACAAACCCTTGCACATATGCACACAAACTTGCTCGTTCAATAACACAAAAATGCATATGTGTGTCAATATAAACATGCAAAGCTGCACACATAAAACACACACAAACATGCACACACATGCACATGCACATGCACCCATGCATATGCAAAGGATCATACACATAAACAAACAAAGGCATAGACACATACGTGCATGCACATGCACTTGCACAGGCACTCACACTTACACACAGACATACACATATTCTCATGTTCATACATGCACACACATACATAAATATAACATGCACACTCACATGCAAACACACATATGCACATTCACACATACACACATAAGCACAAACACACATACACTTAAGTGTACATAAACATACATGCATGCTTAGATGCACACTCACAAGCACATGCACACATACATGAACGAACACACATATGCACTTGCACACATAAGAGCACACACACACACACACACGTATAAACATAGAAACACACACACATACATACATACATATATACACATGTGCATAAACATACATACACACACATATGCTTACAAATAGACACACAAATGCAAGCACACATAAACTCACATACACAAACATGCAAATGGTCATATAAAGGCACACATTCATGCACACACACATGCCCACACTCGTTCAGATGCACACACATGCATGAAGAGTGATGCATTGACTCACACAAATACACAAATACACATGCACATAAATGATTGTACACATGTATGAGCATGTGTAAAAACATGCATACACATACACAAATATGCACAGACTTACACACACATGTGCACACACACACAAAAGAATGTATAGACTCACAGAAAAGCATATAAATATGTGCACACAGAACAAGCACATACACATGTGTGCACATAGACAAATGTACACACACATTCAAATATAGATACAAACATATTTGCACACATAGATACACATACTTGTGGACCCATGCACACATATGCACACACACACATGCATAGACAAGCACCTATACATGAACAAACATAAATGCATATACACATGTATAGATAAGCACACACACTTACATGGGTACACATAGATAGACAAAGGCTCACACACATGTACACACATGCACAAACCTGCATGCACATGCACAATCACACACACATACACACATGAACAAGAACACACACATAAACCCTCACGAGATTGCAAACATATATGTATGTACACACACATGAACACATATGCACACTCAAATGCACATACATGCACACATTCACATATATACATGCAAGTGCATATGTGCATGCACAAATGTATAGAAGCATGCAATTGTATGCACACACATAGATACACACACTTAAGCATGCACACAAATATCCACTCATGCACATCAATGTATGCAGCATGAACATGCCCATAAGTATGAATGCACACATACATGCACACACATATACAAAAGCACACAAACACATACGCTTGCACACACGTATACACACATGCATATGCACATGCAAAAATACACACACACACACATGCATGCACACACACATGGACATGTACACACACATACACATATACACATACATATGCATGCACGCACAAACATGGCACACACATGCAAACATAATGCATACACACAAGCATTCCCTTGCACACACGTGTGTAAAGACATACACACACACGCTACTACATGCACACTCACACAAACATATAAACACATGCACATGTAGGCACATACACATAGATGCGCATAGATCCACTCAAGAAAGTGCACACACCCACACAAATGCATGCACTCGTAAACTTGCCTTCACACACACATGCATGTAGACACACATGCATGCACAAGTACAAGAAAATGTGCATACACACACACACACACATATATGCATACACTTAGACATACACATGCACGGGAACACTTACTGGCACATAAGCACACACATACATACACATGCACACATTAGAATAGAAACTGAAACACACAAACACACACACACACACACACACACCGATGAACACACAAATGTATGCACAAAAATACACATAGACTCACACGCATGCACACATGCACACACACATGTACTTGCACACAAAGAAGTGAACACATATGCACACCCTCACACATGCAAATGTGGATGCATGCAGACAAACACAGAAGCACACAAGTGCACATGCACATATACACTAATACACACTCACATAAATGAACAAACACACAAATGCGTGCTTCCACTCAAACATAGATGTGTAGCCAATCACACATACACATGCACACACACACCTTAAGCAGAAACACACTTAAGCACTCAGACACATGCCACACAAACATGAACATGCATGCATATGCATGCACACACAAGCATGCACACACAAACATATATAGACACATGCACACACATCCACACACATGCACACATGTACACAAAAAGAGATATACATATACACTTGTACATGTTCACATGAGCATAACTATACACACACACACTCCCACACACTCATTACCTTATGTATAGACACTCATGCACCCACAAACACACATGCATGTACAAGCATGCTCATACTTAAGCACTCACATGCACTAACACAAGCACCCACGTGCATGCACACAATCATTTGCACACACAAAAATACATACACACCCATGCAATGCATGCATAGTCACACACACAAGGACAATATACACACTAGTGCATGGAAACATGCTCGCACAATCACATATATGCACACAGGCATATGGGTACACTTAATGCACGTAAAAACAAGCATATACACATATACAAACACACCAACGTACGCATAGGCATGCACATGTAAACTGACATGCACAAGCACAAACATGTTTAACCACATATATGTAAACACACATGCATACGCATATGTTTAGATGTGCACACACCTACGCATACACAAACACATATATGAAAAAAACTGCACACGATCATGTGCATACACAGACACATGCAGACACTCCTAAACACACTGATGCTAATGCACACATAGGTATGCACATGCACGCATACATGCATACAAACAAACACAACCACATATGTACCAACACACATACATACATATACACATATGCACACATACATATGTATGCATGGACACACTCACAAGCGAATGCACATGAACACACATGCACACAAAAATAGCACATGCACGCACACACACACACACACACACGCACAAAGACAGGTGCAAGCATGCACTCACACAAATTATGCATGTTTACACACACACACATGTGCATACATATGCAAGCACAACACATGCACAAGCATACACAAATGCACAAGCATACACACATGCCCCACACACACAAACACACATGCACACACACGAATGTGCACCCACACATACACATGCACATGCACACATAAGTGCATACCCAATGAATACCAATGTAAACGCAAATGAGTATGTATATTGATGCTCACAAGCACACACATACACATGCATATGCACACATAGATGCATAGGCACACACATGGCCATGCATACACACCCATACATGTAGACATTCACACCCACACATACACTTATGCACATATACACATGTGAACACCCATGCACTCATCCATACTCATACATGCACATGTAAAAGCATGTAAACCTGCACTTACACACATACACTTATACACACATGCATGCATACATGCACACATACGTAGAAATAAAAAGATGCTTGCACAAACACACGTATGAAGACGCACACAAACACATATGATCACACATGCATGCACACTCAGACAAATACATATAGGCCAGAACACATGCCTAAATAAACACAAAGTCACACATACACACACATAACATAAAAATGAACACAGTTACCCACACTTGTTCACCTACACACGTGCACACATGCACATAATTATACACACATGTACATGCACACACAAACAATTGTGAACATGCACACACACACACACACACACATACATAAAAACCCACCGACATAAACATGCATGCATGCCATACAAATGTATGCTTGCTCAAGAACACATGTGCACATGCACACACCCACATACACCCTTGCATAGACACCCACACACACAAACACCATGCAAACACACATGCATACATACACATACACACACGCACACACACCTGAACATAGGCACAAACACACCCAGATACACACACACACACATGCATGCACACTCCTACACATATATGCACACACACACCCACACATGCGCACCTTCAATCACACATGCACACAGATACACACACACATAGGTGCACATGCAACACATGCCTAAAACATACACACACACACCCATAAACCCACACATCACAATTTGGCACATGCATGGACAAACACACATGTGCATGCACAAGTACACACACATGCACACATATGCATGTGCATACACACAACACACATATGGATACACACACATAAAGACACATTCACACAAATACATGCATGGATATGCACATGTACACATACACATGCACATGCACATACACAGAAGCACCCATGCACACTAATATGAACACATACTCACATGCATATGTATGCACACACATGCACAATCGAACACACAAAAAGGCTCACAGACATGCACACATATGCACACACACATGTACATGCAAACACACATGACACACACACATACACAAACACACTCACACACTCGCACACAAACTTGCACACACAGATTCATACACACCAAAACATTACACTTACACACACTCAAACACTAACATGCCCATACATAGGCACACATAGATGCCCATGCATTGACACTAACATGCACACATACATATATACATACATATATATACACATGTAGACATATGGATATATGAATAATCACACACAAGCATGAATGCACACACATACACACATAAATACTGGCATGCAACCATGCTCACTCATGCATACTCACATACATCGACACACAAACATACATAAAGGCTCATAGACATGGACACACACTTGTCCACACACATAAACAAAAACACGCATGTACACACATACACACACCACACACTCACACATATAAACACACTTACGAACACAAGCACACCTAAACACACATACACACATGCACAGGCAGATACATATGTAAAAACATAGATACAAATGCAAACAAACACACAAATGTACAAAAATATAGATGCTTATGCATACTTGAGCACACAAGCACACAATGTGTTTGCACACACAGACAAACATACACATACACATGTGTCTACATACACACATGTACGTATACAAAAACATGTATGCACACACAGACACACATGCAAGCACACAAACACACACCACCACACATGCAAAAACAAACACATGCATGTGTACACATACTCAAGGGCACATACTAGCACTTGCACATACGCATGTGGACACACATGCACATGTGCTGACAAATATGCATACATAGGGACACACATGCATACAAATGTACACACATGCACACACACACACATATAGAATCACTGAATGATATGCACACACATGCACACACACCCACCACACACATGCATGTATGCACATACACAAACATATACACATGCACATATAGATACATGAATGCAAGAATTCACTTGTAGACAAACATGCCAACATTCATACACACACACATGCATACACACTCACAACCATAGATGCACTTACTTACACACGCAAGCACATATTCACACACATACGTGCACATGCACGAACACACACATGCACACATAAATACACACACATTCAAACACATAAACATACACGCTCAC
Organism: Vanilla planifolia; assembly: GCA_023846275.1. Taxonomy (NCBI): domain Eukaryota; kingdom Viridiplantae; phylum Streptophyta; class Magnoliopsida; order Asparagales; family Orchidaceae; genus Vanilla; species Vanilla planifolia. The sequence goes on along the minus strand of JAIUJO010000323.1, from coordinate 340,107 downwards.
ACATATGCATGCATATGCACATGTATACAAAGACATGCACACCCACACGAACATGTAAAAAGATGCTCACACATGCATACATGCATAGACACATGTGCACACACAAACATACAAATATATAAATGCAAACACACATATGCAGACATGCACATGCACACACATCCACATGCACACATACACACAAAAACATGCAAACACATTCGCACATGGATACACACAAAGACAAACATGCACACTTGTGCATAAAAACATGCATAGTCATACACACATGCACACAAGCACACACACACACATGAACACATGCACACACACACAAATGTACAAAAATGCACATGCTTGGACAAACAAGCATATTCACACACATGCATGGAAAGAAGCACACACGTTAAGACTTGTGCACAGAAGTCCACCCACACACACATGCATGCAAACAAACTCGAATGCATCCTATCACAAATGCACACAAGCACACACAAGCACAAGGGGACACAGGAAAGCACACAAATGTACACACACACCTACACATGTCAACACACATGCAAGCACACAAATGTGCACATACACACACAAAACAATATATAAATACAAACACATGCACAAACATACACATACATGCATACACACATGCACACGCACACACACACACATGCATATTAACAAATGTGCACATGCACACACATATGCAATCACTTGCATATAAACACTTTAAAACACACACACACACTCACACAAGAACACATGTACATACTCACACACAACCACACAAGTGTGAACACATATGCACACATGCACACAAAAATAGACACATACACACATGCACACATACATAGGAGCACACATGCACCTACACATTCACTTATAAGTACACAAACAAACACAACACACACACATGACAATACATCCACAATAGACAAACACACACACACACACACACATAGAAACATAACACAAACTTACAAAAATATATGCACACACACAAGTGCATGAACTAGGATACAAACACAGAAACACACAAACACATGTGCACAAACAAGCGTGCATACACACACATACATACACATAGCAAATTGGCACACACACTCATGTAGGCACACTCACATACAGGCACACACATGCACACACATGCAAGAACACATGCACAATTGTACACATGCACATGCACACACACGCAAACACAAAAAGATGTGCACACACACACACACTTGTGCTTGCATGAAAACATGCACGTGTGCACAAACATGTAAATATGCACACAAACACCCAAAAACACCCATAGAGACAAACACTTGCACATACACACACATATGTAGCCCCCACACACATATAAACTATCACACATGCACATGCACATGTAAACCATGCACAAATATGTATAGACATAGAGGCTCCCATACACACATAGATAAGAACACATAAAAAGCCACACATAAGCACACACAAACATATTCTCACACACACACACCACCATACTCACTTGCACCTATCCATGTACTCACACACAAATCCATACATGCATGCATACATAGATGCAACCACACACATGCACATCCATGGATGCACAACACATAAAATGCTGAATCATACACACGCTCACATAGAGACATACTAGAAAACACATAGACACGTATGCATACACACATGCACATGTACACAGAAACACATGGACACACACACCCACACTCACACATAAGTAATAACATACACAATCACTCACATTCGGATACACATGCACAACGTATATGCACACACACATGCACACTTATGCATAAACACGAACACCCACACACATGCATACATGCTCATATGCTTACATAGAACACACACATGTTTGCGTATGCAGCCATGCATGCACATATATACACACAAACACACACACATGCTCACATGCACACAAACATACACAAACATATAAGTTCATGTTCACAAATGCACAAACACATACACATACCCACCCATACACATACAACATCCATGTGCATGCTTGCACACTAGCAAAACACACAAACATGCACGAACCCACACATGCACACACATAAGGACACAAGAACACATAGGCATGCACGCAAAAGCACACATACACATATGAAAACAAAATGCACACTTGCACACAAAAAATCATGCATTTACAAACACACCTACACCCATGACCACACACACACACATGCACATAGATGCACATGCATAGGCATAGGAACATACACATTCATAAACACAGAATCACAGATATGTACACATATAAGCACACACATGCACATACACAAGCAAGCACACCCATCCATACCCACACACACACACATGCACATACACACATGAGCAAATAGTCACATGTAGGCTCACATATATACATACATGTGCATGCACACATAGATGCATAGACACAGACATACACTATCACACACACAAACATGTGCACACACACAGAAAGATAAACTCACATTAATACACATGCAAACACAAATAGATATGTAAGAACACACACACACACACACACACACACACACACATAGGCATGCACATATAGAGAACCACATGCGCATGCCTAGACATGCACCTACACACTCACACATACACACACAACACTTATGCAACTTGCAGACTCACACGATAGACACAACAACACATAATAACACACATCTACATAGGTACACACACACATGAAAGCACACATACTCAAATGCATGCAAAGAAGCACACACATTAAGACATGGACATAGAAGTCCACCCACACATACTTGCATACGAACAAACTCACATACAACTTTGCATAAATGCAAACAAGCACAAACAAGCACAAGGGGGCACACAGAAGCACACAAACATACACACACACACACATGTAGACACCAACACATACACATCTACACACATCAACAAATGCTATAATGCAAACATGCACATAGACACACAAAACTACATATGCAAAAAACACATGTACACACATACACAAAAACATCGATATGCACATGCACGCATACATGCACATGCATATTAACAAATGTGCACTTGCACACACACGTGCATGCACCTGTATATAAGCACTTGCATACACACACACACATGTAGGAGTGCACACATATGCACCCACAAACTCACAGAAGAACACATGTACACACTCACACACAACCACACATGTGCAAAAACACATGCACACATGCACACACATGTACAAAGACATGTGCAAGCACCACACAAAACTAGACACACACACATACACATTAACATATGTGTTCTTACTTGCACACACACACACACATGCGTAGGCTCACACATGCACCTATACACTCACTCATAAGTACATAAATTAACACACACATGTTGAAACACAGCATGCAATTAAAAAATATATGCACACACACAAGTGTATGAACTAACACACAAACACACAAACTCAAGCTCATGTGCACAAACAAGTGTGCATATGCACACACACGAAAGTAGGCACACACATACATAGACATAGCACATAGGCACACATACTCATATAGCCACCCTCACATATGCACACTCACATACAGGCACACACATGCTAAAACACATGCACAATTACACACATGTACATGCACACACACACGAGCACACAATGATGCACACACACACACTTGTGCTTGCATGAAAACTTGCACCAGTACACACACATGTGCACATGTAGATAAAGACTCATAAATACCCATAGAGACAAACACTTACATACACACACATACATAAGTTGGTGCACACATGTACACACACACATACACACCCTCTACACGTAGATAAAAAAACTATCACATATGCACATGCACACACATGTACACCATGCACATGCATAGACATAGAGGATCACACATACACATATATAAGCACACATAAAAACTCACACACACACACACACACATACAAACTCATGCACACAACCATTCTCAGTTGCATCCATCCATGCACTCACACATAAATCCAGACATGCATGCATACATAGATGCATCCACAGACATACACATCCATAGACACACAACACAAAAAAGATGCATACACATACACATTCAAATTGGCACATAGTAATAGACAGGAAAACACATAGACACACACATAAACACATACTCTTACACACATATGCACACACAAACACATGCATGCATAGACTAGCACATACACAAACACACACTCACATTCTCATACACTTGAACATGCATACACACACACACACATGCATGCTCATGCATAGACACGAACACCCACACACATGCATACATGCTCATATGCCTACATAAAACACAGGCATGTTTGTGTATGCAACCATGCATGCACGTACACACACACACATGTGCACATGCACACAAACATACACAAACATATAAGCAATGTGCACACATGCACACACACAAATACATACCCACACATACGTTGACAACATCCATGTGCATGCTTGCACATTAGCAAAACATACAAACTTGCACGAACCTGTGCATACGCAAACATAAGAACACAAGCACACATAGGCACACAAACAAAAGCATACATACACAAATGAACACACTTGCACACTTGCACACACAAAAAACATGCATATACACACACACCCACACCCATGACTACACACACATGCATAGGCGCAAGAACACACACACACATGCATAGACATAGAATCACAAATATGTACACAAATAGGCACACACACGTACACATGCATAAGCAAATGAACTCATCCTTGCCCACACACATGCCTATGCAAGTACACACATGAGTACAAATAGTCACATGTGCACACACCTATAGACATACATGTGCATGCACACAAAGATGCATAGACATAGACATACACTGTCACACACAAACACACATACACACATGCAGGAAACAAAAATAGACATGCAAGTGCATATGCACACATAGGCATGCGCATGCAAACAAACACATGCACATGCCTACATTATCACCTACACACACACACAACCCTCATGCATACTTGCACATTTGCATGACACACAAACCTGCACACAAGAGCCCACATGCACATAGGTACTCACAAACATGTAAAAGCACACATAAACATGCATGCAAAGAAGCACACATGTTAAGACATGCACACAAAAGGCCACCCACAAAAACATGCATGCAAAAAAACTCGCATGCAACCCACCACAAATGCACACAAGCACACAAAAGCATAGGGGACACACACAAGCATACAAATGTACACACACACACACCTACACATATCAACACACATGCAGGCACACAAACATGCATCTACACACACAAAACTACTTATACACTCAAACACATGCACACACATACACACATGCACGCACACACACGCATACATATTAACAAATGTGCACTTGCACAAACATATGCATGCCCTTCCATATAAACACTTGTACACACACATACACATGTAGGGGTGCACACACATGCACCCACACACACACGCACAAAAACACACATACACACTCACACAAATCCACACGTGTGCAAACACACATGTACAAAGACACATGTAGGCACCCACACAGGAATACACACACATACACATTCACACATGTGTTCTTGCTCACACACTAACACACACATATGTATAGGCACACACATGCACCTACACATTCACTCATAAGTACACAAACTAACACACACACACACACATGGGTGCACTTACGTAATAGACACACACACACACTCACACACACACAAAAACATAGCACACACTTACAAAATTATTTGCACACATGCATGTGTATGGACTAGCACAAAAATACACAAACACACAAACACATGTGCACAAACAAGCATGCATACACAAACATGCAAGTAGGCACACATACACAAACATAGCACATAGGCACACATACTCATATAGGCACATTCACAAATGCATACTCACATACAGGTACACACATGCAAACACACGTACACAATTATACACATGCACATGCACAGACACACATGAACACACAAAGATGTAGACATGCACACACACTTGTGCTTGCATGAAAGCATGCACGTGTACACACACCTGTACACATGCACACAGACACCCATAGAGACAAACACTTGCACACACACATACACGCATATACATTGGCACACACATGTACACACATAGACATACATACACCACACACATATAGAAACTATCACACATGCACATGTACGCATATGTGAACCATGCACAAATACATATAGACATAGAGGATCACAAACATACACACAGATAATCACACAAAAACTCATACATAAGAACACACACACACACACAAGCACATACACACATACATGTACACACACACAACCATACTCACACCCATCCATGCACTCTCCCAAATCCACACATGCATGCATAGAATGATGCAACCACACACATGCACATCCATGGACACACAACACATAGAAGGATGCATACACACACACACACACGCTCATATAGGCACACACTAGCAGACACGTAGATGCATACATACATGGACATGAACACATATCCAAATACAAACACATGCACACACTCCCACATGCACACATAAGTAGAAACATACACACACTCACATTTTCATGCACTTGCACACACACATGCACATGCATACACACACAAATGCATGCTCATGCATAAATACAAACACCTACAAACATGCATACATGCTCATATTCTTACATAGGACACACACATGTTTGTGCATGCACCCATGCATGCACATACACACACACATGTGCACATGCACAAAAGCATACACATACATATAAGCACATGTACACCCATGCACATACACATATACATACTCTACCATGTACATTCAACACCCACATGCATGCTTGCACATTGGCACAACATGCAAACATGCATGAACCCACACTTGCATGAAACCACACATGCACACACATAAGAACACAAGCACACATAAACACACACACAAAAGAACACGTACATATATGAACACACATGAACACTTGCACACACAAAAAACATAGCTGTACACACACCCACCTACCCACACCCATGACCATACACACACATGCACATAAACATACATGCATAAGCACACGAACACACACATGCATAGGCATAGAATCACAATTATGTACATACATAGGCACACACAAATGCACATTCACAAGCAAGCACACCCATCAATGCCCACACACACACACCTATGCATATACAGACATGAGTGCAAATAGTTACATGCACACTCACATAGACATACTTGTGCATGCACATACAGATGCATAGTCACAGAAATACACTATCACACACACATGCACACAAACAAGCACACAAAGTCACATTAACACACATGCAAACACAAATAGGCATGCAAGCACACACACGCACACACACATAGGCATGCACATATAGAAAAACACATGCACATCACTACATACGTCCACACTTTCACAAATATTAACATGCATGTACATGAAAAATGTCATACAGAGACATACTTAAACACGTGGACTCAATCACACACACATATGTACACGTGCACACATGCACACAAACACCCATACACATACAAAAAATACACACATGTCTGAATGTGCACACACAAACGAAAAAGCACACACACACATAGATTTGGGCATAAATTGATACACATACACACACAAGTAGCACATGAGCACATGCACACATAAATGCCTAAAGACATATGCACACACACACACACACACTAACATGCATGGATGAACATACACACATGCACACACTCCAACACTTCACACAAACACAAATGCAAGCACATGTGCACACGTACACACATAGACATACACACACATATGAGCAAACATGTGCACCCATATGCATACACACATGCACAAACACAATCGCATGCATGTGCACACATAAATGCATACACACATGCACATGTATATACACATTCACATGACAAAATCACACACTTATATACATCCACAGATACACACACACACATAAACCTATCCATTCACACATGCACACACTCAGACACACAGACACACACACACACACATACAAACATTTGCCCACATGCATACAATCACATGCACACACACATGTACACATACAACATGTACACATCAACACCTACAAGAACACCCACATAGATGCACACTCACATGCACACACATGCATGCACATGCACATCTATACACACACACATGTACTCACACACACATAAACATACACACACGTGCACTTTTAGATATACATGCAAATACATACACACACACATACACACTCACTCACTCACTCATAGACGTGCACAAACAAGTGCATGTACTTCTAGGCATGTACCCATACAAAAATGACCACACACACTTGCACTTACACACATCGATGCACTCACACAATATGTTACACGTGCATATCTATTCACACACAAGCACACATTCACAAACATATGCTCACATGCATGCACTCATATGCACACACACTTATGCACACACACACACACACTTCTACCCATACATGCTCACACATGCAACCACATATGCATACACTCACACACATTGACAAAAATGTACACAAATGCACATGCACATATACACACACTTGTAGGGTCACACAAGTGCACAACTATATGCATGTACATGTGAACAGACACACACACACACACACGCACACACTCATGCATGCATAAGTGTACATAGATGCACATGAACATGCACAGATGTAAACATGCACACACACATACAAGCAAGCATACCCACACAAGGACATACACCCATGTACACATGCACTCACATGCACACACAAACACACACCAATGTACCCATATACATACATGCATAAACACACACGCACATATGTACACAAATGCACACATGCCCACACATACACACACGCATAGATGCCCACACACACTCACACTTATGGATACACACACATGCACAAATACATTCAAACACATAAATTCAAACACACACACACATGCACATGTACACCCATGTAATAACAAGCACACAAACACATGCATGTACACACACGCTTACACAAATAGGTACACACTTGCATGCATGCACACAAACACACACACATACACACAAATGTATAGGCACACTCACATATGCATGCATACATCTACACACATGAACATAAAAAATCACACATACATACATCCATGCACACAAATACGTGTGCATGCACATGCACACACACATACACGTATATAGGTACACTCACAAATACACACACACACACCCACGTTCATGTAGAGGAACACATATGAACAAAAGTACACATGCGCATGTACATACACACATGTACAAACACACATACATATGCATACACAAATGAACATACATGATGGCACACACACGTATGAACTTGTAGGCCCACAACGAATGAATATTTAATTAGAGAGCTCATCAAGATAATTTCAATGATATTTATTTCATCACTATCAGACCTTGTTTGGACAACTATGGTTTAAATATCAATAAATTATTATTTAGTACAAAGTAAATATATATATATATATGTATATATTAAAGCTAAAATAAGATAAATTAAAGCAACATAACATATCTAAATAAAAGTAAAACAATGGCCACATGAGAGGAGATGAATAGAAATTTCATGTAAAGCATACCCAAATTTTGGAAAATGAAATATCTCGAAATATAATAATGAATATTTAATTGGGTAGACCTCATCGAGATGAGCCTAATGTTGTTTGTTTTATCTCTATCAAACATCATTTAGAAATTCTAAGAATTATAAAAGTAAATATGGATTAATAATAATAAATTATTATTTTAATACTCATTAAATATATATTAAAACTAAAATGAGATAAATTTAAATAATATTATATAAGAAAATAAAAAAATATAATGGTCATGCAAGAGGAGATTTTTAGTTATATAGTAATGTAATAAAATCAAAGAGAAATATTTGATAGACTAAGATAAATTATACGAGAAAGTTACATTTCAAGACACTAAGAAGATAAATTATCACATCATTGATCATCAAATCAACTACGAATAGAAATGTATAACAAAGTATGTCAAAACACTATGAAATAAAATATTTAATAAAAGAAAGTTATATTTAATTAGACAAGATTCATTGAGATGAATCTAATGACATTTATTTCATGTATGTTAGACCTTGTTTGGTATTACTATGAATTATCAAATTATTTTAAAAGAAAAATGAAATAAATTAAAGCTATATAATAATATGAAATTGAAGTGATGGAAGGATCACATGTTAAGAGATTTAAGGTAACATAACAAAATGACAATAATTAAAGCCAAAACTTTGCAAGCATGAGATAAATTATTTGAGAAAGATTTATTACTAAATTTTAAGGAGATCAAGTGTAACAACCATGCTCATGAAATTAGGTATAAATCAAAATTCTTTGTAAAGCATGCCAAAAAATAAAAAATAAAATATTTAAAAATAAAAAAAATATATCATTAATTTGTTATAACATGTCTAAAATAGTTTAATGATATTTGTTTTATCCTAATTAGACCTATTTTAGAATTATTATCGATTATAAAAAAAACATTAATATAAATAATAATATATTATTCTTTGAATATTTAGTAAATATGTAATAAGATATAAATGAGATAAATTGAAATAATATAATATAACTAAATAAAAAGTGTTGTAATAGTCATATGAGTAAAGATTTGGTGTTACATTGTATTATAATCAAATCAAAGTAGAGCATTTAAAGAAACGAGACAAATTGTAAGGTAAAGTTACAATCCATGACACTAAGAATATTGAGAATGATATCATCAACTATTAAATAACATATGAATTGAAATTTCTTCAAAAGCATGCAAAAGTCCTATAAAATGAAATATTTAATAAATATTTAATTAGGTAGAGCCCATCATGATGAGTCAAATGACATTTGTTTTGTTTAAGTTAGACTTCATTTGGAATTACTATGAAATACTAAAGTAATTAAAATAAATTATTGTTTTATTACTAAATAAATATATAATGAAGCAAAAATTAGAAAAATTGAAGCAATGTAATAGAACAAAATAAAACTAATATAAAGGTTACACAACAAGAGAATTTGAATTACATAGTAATATAAACAAATGAAAGACAAAAATTTGAAGAGATAAGGTAAAATTTACTAGAAATTTGCATTCCAAGTTACCAACTAGTTTGAGCATAATATCCTCAATCATCAAATTATGTATTAAAAAAGTGCCATAAAACATGAAAAATAAAAAATAATATTTCAAAATATAAAAATAAATATTTAATTAGATGGAGCTCACTTGGATAAGTGCAACAATATCTGTTTCATCTTCATTGGACTTTGTTTAGTATTACTATGAATTACAAAAATAATAAATCATATATTGTACTAACTTATTTTATCATTATTATCTAAATATATAGTAAAGTAAAAATGAGGTAAATTAAAACAACATAATATAACAAAATAAAAATTTGTAAAAGTCATACTACAATAGAATAAGAATTTCATAGAAATATAACTAAAAAAAAGTAAAAGATTTGAAGAAATGAAAGAAATTTTATAAAAAAAGTTGCATTTTGAGATACTAAGAAAATTATGTGTAATGCCATGAATATCTAATGAGGCATGAGTGAAAAGGACTAATAAATTATATTAAAATACTAGAAAATAAGATTTTTAAAGATACAAAAAATGAATATTTATTAAGATAGAGCTTGTTGGAATGAGCAAAGTTTTGTTTGTTTCGTCTTGATTGGACCTCATTTTAAATTACTATAAATTATAAAATTAATTAAATACAAATAATAATAAATTGTTCTTTTAATATTAGCAAACATACATTAAAGCTAAAAATATATAAATTGATGCAAAGAAAGGATAACTAAATAAATGCAATGTAAAAGTCACATAAGAAGAGATTTAGAATTACATAAACCAAATAAAAAAACTTCGATAAAATGAGATAAATTGTACGAGAAAGTTACATTACAAGATACTAAAAAGATTAAGTGTAACATTCTCTATCATCAAATTATATATTAATTGAAAAGTCTCATAACGAGTGCTAAAACCCTAAAAAATAAAATATTTAAAACTATAACATTGAATATTTATAGGATAAAGCTTGTAAAGGCAAGTCTAACTTCGGGTTCCTTTTTATCAAACTTTATTTGAAAATGCTAAGAATTACAAAATTAAATAAACATAAATAAAAGTAAATTATTATTTTTATATTAAGTAAGCAAATAATAAAGCTAAAAATAAATAAATTAAGTATATAAAATGTAACAAAATTGAAGTGATGTAAGGGTTACATGAGAGGAGAATTAGAGTTTCATAGTAACATAAATGAGTCAAATTTTTTTTTGAAGAAATAAGATAAATTTTATAAGAACATTACATTTTAAAATACTAAGGAGATAAAGTGTAGCATCTTTGGTCATCAAATCATGTACAAACCAAACTTTCATGTAGATTTTGTAAAAATGATAGAAAATAAGATAGAGCTTATCAAGATGAGTCAAATGCCATTTATTTGCTATCTCGTTTGGAACTACTAAAAATTACAAAATATAATAAACATAAATAAAAATAAATATTATTTTAATATTAAGAGAAAATATATTAAATCTTAAATAAGATAAATTTAAGAAGTATAATACAAAAAAATAAAAGGGACAACATGGTTGCATGAATGGGGAATTAGAGTTACTTAATAATATAACTAACTCAAAATGAATAAAATTAAAGAAATGAGAAAAATTGTAGAACGTTCCATTCTATAATGCTAAGGAGATCACGTGTAACTTCCATAATTATCAAATTGGTTATAAACAGAAATGTCAAGTAAAATTTGCAAAATGCATTAAAAGTAATATATTTAAAAATTGTAAAAAGGAGTATTTGATTGGAGAGAGCCTATTGCAACAAAGTTTTTTCAATTTAATAATTAAAAAGTCTCATAAAAGATGTCAAAACTATAAAAGATCATAAATTTAAATGGATAAAAATGGATACTTAAAATATTTAAGTACTTCCAAATGAGTTTGATAATACTTATTTCATCTAGATTGAGCCTTGGTTAGAATTGCTATAGATTTTCAAAGTAAATAATCATAAATAATAATAAACTACTATTTTAATATTAAATAAATATATATTAAAGTTGAAATAAGATAAACTGAATAAATGTAATAAAACTAAATCAATGAGATGTAAAGATTATAGAGTATTAGAAATAGAGTTACATAAAAATATGACAAAATCAAAATAAAAAATTTAAGAAATGACATAAAGTATAAGAGAAAGTTATATTTTAAGACATTAAAAAGATCAAGTGTAATATCTTTGCTCATCAATGTTGGCATGAACAAAAATGTTGGCATGAACAAGTGTAATATCTTTTTTTGTTTTAATAAGACCTTATTTGGAACTATAACAAATTCTCAAAATAAATAAGCATAAATAATAATATACTATCATTTTAATATTAAGTATTTATAAAATAAAGTTAAAAAAAGATAAATTGAGGTAGCATAATATAACAAAAGCAAAGCAGATGTTAGGTCATATGGTTGAGAAATAGAGTGACATCATAATATAAAAAAAATCAAGTCAAAAAATTTGAAGAAATGTGGTAAAATATATAGAAAATTGTATTCAAATATACTAAAGAGATTGAGTGTATCATACTAAGTCACCTAAAAAGCTATTACGAAAATTGTCTCATAAAAGATGTAAAAACCATAAAAAAATGACATATTTAAAAAAATTGAATTTTTAACTAGATGGTTCATACTAAGATGACTCGTATGATGCTTGTTTTTTGTCCATCACACCACATTTGGAGATACTGTGAATTACAAAAGTAATTAAGCATAATAAAAAATTATTATTTCTATAATAAGTAATTATTTATTGTAACAAATATAAGATAAATTGACATAATATAATATAATGAAACTAAAGGATGTATAAGTCTTGCTTTAATAGAATTTGAGTTTCATTGAACTATAACCAAATCAAAGCAAAACATTTACAGAAATGGGATAAGTTATATAGAAAAGCTATATTTTAAGATACTAAAGAGATCAAGTTTAACTTCTTCGATCATCACATAAATGCATCAACACATCTCATAAAATATGACAAAACTCTTCAATAATGTTTAAAATTTGAAAATAAATATTTGATTAGTTAAAACATGTTGGAGGTGACTCCAACGATGTTTATTTAGTCTCCAATGAACCTCATTTGGATTTTTTATGAATTATCTAAGTAATTAACCATAAATAATAATAAATAATCATCTTAATATTAAGTAGATATATAATAAAATTGAATTAGGATAAAATAAAGCATTGCAATATAACTAAGCAAAAGCGATGTAAAGTTCAATCGTTAATAGATTTAGAGTTACATAAGAAATGTTAAAGTGAAAAATTTGAGGAAATGCATTACATTTTATAGAAAAATTATATTTCAAGATTCTAGCAAGATCAAGTGTAATATCTTCTACCAAAAAATTGTATACGAATTAAAATGTCATGTAAAGAAAGCCAAAATCTTAAAAAATATAATATTTAAAAATATAAAAAAGGAATACTAAGTTGGGTAAAACCAGTCAAGATGAGTACAATGACTTTTGATTCTTTTTTTATCATATCTCAATTAAAATTACTGAGGATTACAAATGTAAACAAGCATAAATAAAAAAAATATTATTTTAATATTATGTAGATATACAACAAAGTTGAAATTAGATAAGTTCAAGCAATGTAATATAACTAAATCAAAGCATTGTAAAGGTCAAAGAAGAGGTCAATTGAAGTTACATAGTAATATAATCAATTTAAAAAAAAACGTTTAAGAAATGAGCTAAATTGCAAGAGAAAATTGCATGATACTAAGGAGAATGAGTGCAACGTTCTAAATTATTAGATCATGCACAAATCAAATGCCTTGGAAAGCATGTTAAACCCTAGAAAATAAAACACTAAAAATAGAAAAATTATTATTTGATATGGTAAAGCTTATCAAGATGAGTCCAACTATATTTGTTTCAACTTAATCTTACATAGTTTGGAATTACTACAAATTTCAAAATTAAATAAACATTATAATAAAAAACTATTACTTTAATATTAAGCTAATATATGTTAAAGCTAAAATGATAGAAATTAAAGCAAAGTAATAAAACATAATCAATATAACATACATATCACAAGATAATAGATTTAGAGTTACATAGTAATATAACAGAGTCAATGTAAAAAATAGTAAAGTGAGATTCCAAAATATTATGGAGATTAAGTTAATATCTTGGATAATCAAATGAGGTACAAATCAAAATATCTCCAAATCACACAAGAGTAGAAAAATTGTTTAATAAAAACATAACCAAGTAGAAGCAAAAAACTTTAAGAAAAATGAGATAAATTATATAAGAAAGATTCATTCAAATGCAATAAGGATATCAAGCTTAACATCCTTGATTATCAAAATAGATATGAATTGGAATATCTAGTAAACCATATAAAACCCTTGAAAACAAGATATTAATAAATATGAAAACAATTATTTAATTAGATGGAGTTCATCAAGCTGAGTCTTATGAAATTTATTTTGTCTTCAGTGGACCTTGTTTAGAACCTCTATGAATAATCACTAATTAAAGTTGAAATGAGATAAGTTGAAGCAATGATACATAACCTATTAAATTGATGTAAATGTCACATGAGAAGAGATCTTGCTTTACATAAACAAAATCAAAGAGAAACATTTGATGAAATAAGAAACTTCTTCTAGGAAAGTTGCATTCTAGGATACATAGAAGATTAATTATAATTGCCTTATCAATAAAATTAGGTAAAAATCAAAATGCCTCTTAAATCAAGAAAAAATCCTAAAAATAAAATATTTTGAAAAATAATAAATAAAAATGAATATTGTGTTATATAAAACTCACATAGATGAGTCCAATGACTTTTATTTTATTTTGTTTTGACCTTTCTTGGAATAGTAAGATTTAGTATGTTAAATTAAAAAAATAATAAAATGTTATTTTAGTTTTAAAAGAATATATAATAAACTTAATTTAAATGAATTGAAGCAATGTAGTACAATAAAATTGAAGTAATGTAATGGTCACATAAGAGAAGATTTTGAATATTAATATAAATAAAAAATTTTAAAAAATAAGGTAAATTAGATGAGAAAGTTGAAATCCATGATACTAAGGAGATCGAGTGTAACATACTCAATCATCTAATCTTGTATAAACTAAAATATTTTACAAAATATGTTAAAGAAATAAAAAATTAATATTTATAAAATATTGAAATGAATATTTAATTAGTTAGAGCTTGTGAGAAGAATTCAATAGCGTTTATTTCATCTCGGACAAACATCAATAAAAAAGTACTAGTTACAAGAAGAAATAATCATAAATAATAATAAACTATTAACTTAATGTTTAGAAAATATATATTTAAGTTGAAAATTGATAAATTGAAGTAACGTAATATGACCAAATCAATGCCACATAACTGTCACACTACAACATATTCTCAGATGCAAAGTAATATAGCAAAATCAAAGCAAAAAATTTCAAAATAATATGGTAAAAGTTGTATTCCACTATATTAAAGAGATCAAATGCATTGTCGTTGATCATTACAATAGGTGCAAATTCAAATCTCTCATAAAAATTTCAAAACACTAAAAAATATTTAAAATTGTAAAAAAATAAAATTTAAATTTGATAAAGAACATTAAGGGGAGTCCAACATCATTTTCTTAATCTCTATCAAAACTCATTTGGAAATACTACAAACTAAAAGAGTAAATAATTAGAAATAATGATAAATTATAATTTTAATATTAACTACAAATACATTAAAAGATGAAATAAGATAAATTGAAGAAACGTGGTATAGCTAAATCAAAACAATGCAATTACTGCTTGAGAGAGGAACTTAACTTTCATAAAAATATATAGAATCAAAGAAGAGGATTTGAAAAAATAAGATAAATTATATGAAAAACAATATTCTGGGCTATTAAGTGATCGAGTATAACACCATCAATCACAACATATGTTTTAATTAAAAGCCTTGTAAAGCAACAAAAAAAACTGAAAAAATAAAAATATTTATAAGTATTACAATGAATATTTAATTGATTAGAGCTTGTCAAAATGAGACAAATGATAGTTGTTTCATATTGATTAGGTCTCATTTGGAATTATTTAGAATTTGCAAAAAACATTAATTGCAATAAATTATTATTATTATTACTATATTTAGTAAATACATAAGAAATTTGAATGTGGTAAATCAAGGCAATGTAACCCAACAAAATGAAAGTATTTTAAATGTCACATGAGAGAAGAATCGGAGTTGCATAGCAACACACTTGATCTTTTTAATATCTTTAAATGCAACTTTCATGTACAATTTACCTCATTTCTTGAAATTGCACATGAAAGTTGCATTTAAAGATATAAAAAGATCAAGCGTATCATCCTCGATAATAATATCAAGTACGAATCAAAATGACTCATAAAATGATTAAAAACTCTAGAAAATAAAAAAACTTCCAAACATAAAACTAAATATTTAATTTGGTAAAGCTTTAAATAGATGAGTCCACGTACATTTATTTAATATTGATTGAACTTATTTTTTAATTACTATGAGCTACTAAAGTAAATAAGGCTAAATAAAAAAATTTACTATTACAATGCTAACAAAATATATATTAATGTGGAAAGAAGATAAATTGATGCAATTTAAATAACATAACTAATGCAATCTAAAGGTCACATCAGATGAGATTTAGAGTTCAAAAGCAATATAACCAAAACAAAAAAAACATTTGAAGAAATTAAATAAATTATGTAGGAAAGTAGCATTACCAAATACTAAGAAGGTCAAGTGTAGCAACCTTGGTCATTTAATAAGGTATGAATCAAAATATCTTGTAAAGTGAGCAACAATCATTGAGAATAAAAAATATAAAAATATAAAATTGAATATTTAAAAGGTCACAGAGTCTAATGATGTTTATTTTTTTGTTCAATCTTTGTTTAGAATTTTTATGAATTACAAAAACTAAATAAACATAAATAACATTAAATTATTTTTTAATAGTAATAAAATAATTAATAAAACAACTATGAGAATTAAGGAAATTTAGTATAACAAAATAAAAGAAATCTAAATGTCACATGAGACAAGAATTTGAGTAATATAATAACATAGCCAATCTTAAGAAAAAAACTGAAAGACAAGAAGAAAATTCTATGAGAATGATGCATTCCAAGATGCTAATGAGACCAAGTGTAATATTCTCAATCATTAAATATGGCATAAAGTAAAATGGCTCATAAAACGTGCAAAAACTATAAAAAATAATTATATAGGAAATATAGAATTGAATTTCTAAATTGATAAAGCTCACCAAAATGAGTCCAATGTTTCCTATTCATCAAACCTCAATTAAAATTTTACAAATTATCAAAATAATTAAATATTACAATAGATAAATTATAATATAAATATTAAAGAAACTAATATTAAATCTAAAATGAGATAAATTGTAGCAATATAATATAATAAAATTTAAAGAAATGTGACAAATAGTTTGGAAAAGTTATATTCTAGGATACTTAAAAACTAAAGCATAATATCCTTGATTCTATAATTAGGTACAAATTAAGATATCTCTTAAAACATTTGAAAACCCTGGAAAATAAAATAGTTAAAAATATAAATTAAATTTTTAATTAGACAAAACTTGTTGATACATGTCAAATGACATTTGTTTCATTTCATTAAGACCTTGTTTAGAATTATTAAGATTAACCATACTAAATAAGTATAAATAATAATAAATTATTATTTTAATAATAGATTAATGTTCAAAAACTCATAAATTAGATAAATTAAAGTAATGTGATATAACAAAATTAAAGTGATGTTATGGTCGCACAAGAGAAATTAAGAGTTACGTAATAATTTAGGCAAATCAAAGGAAAACATTTGCAAAAAATGAGGAAAGTTGTATTGGAAAATTGTGTTCCAAGATACTAAAGTGATCGAGTGTAGTATGTTTGATCATCAAATCTGGTGTAAATCAAAATATGTGGAAAGCATTCCAAAACCATGTCAAGTTAATTATTAAAAAAATTATAAAAATTGAATATTGAATTGGTTATAGCTTGTCGTGATAAGAGTACCAACATTTGTTTCTCTTGATTGGGCCTTGTTTGGTATTACAATAAATTTCAAAAATAAATAAGCATAAATAATAATAAACTATTTTTTAAATAATAAGAAAATTATATATTTAAGTTGAAGTCTTATAAATTAAATAAAAGTGATATTACCAAATCAATTTGATGTAATAGTCACATGATAAAAAATTTTGAGTTACATTGTAATTTAACCAAATCATTGCAAAATAAATTCGAAAGCATTACAAAGTTGTATCTAAATAGTGTATTTCAACATATTGAGGAGATCGAGGCAACAACCTTGATCATAAAATTAGGTATGAACAAAAATGCCTCTTAAAGCAAGACAAAATCTTGATTAACAAAATATTTGAAAACAAAATATAAAAATAAATATTTAATTATATATAAATCATCTAGATGAGTCTAATGAGTTTTTCCATTTTCATAATACCTCTTTTAGATTTATTAAGATTTCAAGAATTAAATAACTACAAATACAAATATAAATTTTTTTATTTTTAATATTAAAAATATAATAAAACATAATTTAAATAAATTCATGTAATATAATATAACGAAATTAATGCAATGTAAGGTCACATGAGAAGAGATTTAGAATTACATAGTAATAGAACAAAATTAAAGAAAAAACATTTGAAAAAATAAGATCAATTTTATGAGAAAGTTGGATTCCAATATACTGGAAAGATCCATTGTAACACCCTCAATAATCAAATTAGGTATAAATCAAAATATCTCAAAAAATACAAAAATTATAGAATCTTCAATATTTTTAAAAAAATATAAAAATAAATATTTAATTTTTTAGGTTCCTCGAGATGATTTTAACTATATTTGTTGCACGTCAATGAGACCTCAATCTAAATTACTACAAATTATCATAGTAAAAATTGTATATAATAATAAACTATTATTTAAGTATATAAGAAATATATGTTTTACTTGAAATATGGTAAATTGATGCAAAGTATATAACCAATCAAATTTACATAATTGTCACATGATAGTAAATTTTGAGTTACATAGTAATATAACAAAATCAAAGTAAAACATTTGAAAAATTACTTAAATAGTAGGTAAAAGTTGTATTCCTAGATATCAAGCTCTTCAAGTGCAATATCCTCGATCATTAAATTAGGTGCATATCCAAATGCCTCATGTAGAATGCTAAGACCATAAAAAAATTTAAAAACATAAAAATATAAAAATAAATTTTTAATTAAACATAGCTCATTTAGGCTAATACAACATCATTTATTTCCTCTCCATCAAAAGTCATTTGAAAATACTACAAAGTAAAAGAGTAAATAATTAGACATAATAACAAATTATACTTTTAGTATTAACATTAAAAGATGAAATAAAATAAATTAAAACAATGTAATTTTATAAAATCAAAACATTACAATTGTTACATGAGAGAACCTAACTTTAAGAAAAATATGATCAAATCGAAGAAACATATTTGAAGAAATAAGATAAATTGTATGGAAAGCAACATTCTAGGATATTGAGGAGATAGTGTATAACATGTTCAATTGTCAACATAGGTTTGAATCAAAAGCCTTGTAAAGCAAGCAAAAAACTTTAAAAAATATTTAAAAATATGAAAATGAATATTTAATTGATTAAAGCAAATCAAAATGAAACCATTGATGCTTATTTTATTTTTTGAACCTTATTTGGAATTATTGAGAATTTCCAAAAATAATAAGCATAAATAATAACAAATTATTATTATTATATTTAGAAAATACATAAGAAAGCTAAAGTGAGAAAAAATTGAGCAATGTAACACAACTAAATGGAAGAATTGTAAATGACATAGGAGAGGAGAATCAGAGTTCCAAAATAATATAACAATCAAAATGAAACATTTGAAGAAATGAGATAAGTTGCACAAAAAACTTGCATTCAAAGATATTAAAAGGATTGGATGTATCATCCTCGATAATAAAAATAGGTATGAATCAAAATGATTCATAAACTGTTCCAAAACTATATAAAATAAAAAACATAAAATTGAATATTTAATTTGGTAAAGCTCAATGAGATGAGTCCATTGGCATTTATTTAATGTTGATTAAACATAGATTTTAATCACTCTAGATTACTAAAGTAAATAGGCCTAAATAATAAAAACATATGGTTATAATACTAAAAAAAATAAATATTATAGTAGAAAGAAGATAAATTGATGCAATTTAATATAACATAAGTAATATAATGTCAAGATCACATGTGATGAGATTTAGAGTTAGAGAGTGGCAACCAAATAAAAACAAATTTGAAGAAATTAAATAAATTGTATGGGAAAGTTGCATTACAAAATATTAAGAAGATAAAGTGCAATATCCTCGATTATCAAATAAGGTAAGATGAAAATATCTTGTAAAATGAGCAAAACGCATGGTGAGTAAAACTTATAAAAATATAAAAATAAGTATTTTAATGGATTGAGTTTATCTAGATTAGTCTAATGACATTTGTTTCATTTTAAATAGACATCTTTTGGAATTATATGAATTACAAAAGTAAATAAGCATAAATAAGATTAAATTATAATTTTATTATTAATTTAAAAACATAATAAAGCCAAAACAAGATAAATTGAGTTCATGTAATATAAGAAAATCAAAGCAATATAAATGCCATGTGAGATGAGAATTTGAGTAACATAGTAACATAACCAAACCTATGCAAGAAATTTAAATAAATGGAGTAACATCTATTACATTGTTGCATTCTAACATACTAATAAGATTAAGTGTAACATCCTCGATCATCAAATATGATATGAAGTAAAAATGCTTATAAATCATGAAAAAACTATAGCAAATAAATTATATAATAAATATAAAATTGAATTTTTAAATTGATAAAGTTCACTGAAATGAGTCCAACAACATTGAGTATACTCTATGATACCTCATTTAGAATTTCAAATGATTATCAAAATAATTTAAAATAAATAATAATATATTTTTATTTAAATAATATGTAAATTAGTGTTAAACCTAAAATAAGAAATAGTATTTAAATATAATATAATAAAATCAAATTATGTGGAATCACATGAGAGTAGAATTAGTGTTTCATAGAAAAATAATGAAATCAATGGAAAAAACTTGGAAGAATTGAGATAAATAGTACAAGAAATCGAAATTTTAAGACCCTTGAGAGAATGAGCGTCGCATTATCTATCGATATGTCTAGTAAAAATAAAAAAGTCCTGCAATGCATGCCAAAACTCTAGAAAAAATATTTAAGAACATAAAATTGCAATTAATTATTTAATTGGATCGAGCTCATTGAGGGTAATTCAATGATTTTTTGTTGTCTCCAATGAAACTACTTTGGAATTACTACAAATTATGAAATTAGCAAAACATTAATAACAATAAGTAGATATATATCAAAGATAAATGGAGATAAATTGATGCGATGCAATATAAACAAATAAAAATGATGTAATGGTCACTCATAAGAGATTTAGAGCAACATAAACTAAATCAAAGTATAAAATTTAAAAAAATGAGAAAAAATTATTCAAGAAAGTTACATTCCAAGATTTTAAGAAAATGAAGCATAACATCCTTGATCTTTAAATTAGGTATGAATAAAAAAATCTCATAAAATAGTTGAAAACTTTGAAAATAAAATAGTAAAAAATATAAAATTAAGAATTTAGTTAGATAGAACTCGTTAAGAGGTGGCAAACAACTTGTGCTTCATTTCTAGTAGATGTAGATTAGAATTAGTATGATTAACTGAAGCAATATAATATATCAAACTTGAAGTGATGAAAAGGTCACATAAGAAAAATTAGGAGTTATATAATAATTTAGGCAAACCATTGCTAAACGTCAAAAAAATGAGATAAATTTTATAGGAAAGTTTCATTCCAAGATGCTACGGAGTTCGAGTATAACATCCTTGATCATCAAACTAGGAATAAAAATATGTCATAAAATGGGTGGTAATCATAGAAAGTTAAATATTTAAAAATATAAAAAAGAATATTGAATTGGATATAACTCATTGAGTTGAGTTTAATGACTTTTGTTTCATGTTGATTGGGTCACATTTGGCATTACTATAAATTTCAATTGTACATAAGCAGAAATAATAATAAGTTAATATTTTAATATTAAGAAAACATATAGTTAAGTTGAAGTCTAATAAAAGGAAGCAAAGTGACATAATAAAGTAAATGCGATCTAATTGTCACACAATTATGGATTTCAAGTCACTTTGTAATACAACCAAATAATTTCAAAAAATTTTTTAAATAATTTCATAAATTATATATGAAAGTTGTATTCTATCATATTATGGAGATCAAGTACAGCATCCTTGATTACAAAATTATATATTAAGCAAAGTGGCTCTTAAAGAAAGCCAAAATCCTAAAAGATAAAAAGATATTAAAAGAAAATATAAGTCAACATTCTATTATATATAACTCGTTGAGATGAGTCCAATAATAAGTTTTGTTTTATTTTTATCAGACTTTTATTAGAATTATTAAGATTTTAAAACTTAATTTAATATAAATAATAATAAAATATTTTTTTAATATTAAAAGGATATATAATAAAGCATAATTTAAATAAATTTAAGCAATATAATATAACCAAATTGAAGTAATTTAAAGGTCATACAAGAGGACATTTAGAATTATATATAAATATAGTAAAATCAAAGTGAGAAATTTAAAAAAATGATGTAAATTGTATGAGAAAGTTAGATTTTGAGATACTAAGGAGATTAAGTATAACATCATCAATCATCAAATTAGGTACAAATAAAAATATATCATAAAATATTTAGAATCTTTAACATTTAAAAAAATAAAAATGAATATTTAATTTTATTGGGCTCGTCAAGATGATTTCAATGATGTTTGTTTCATGTAAGTCATATCTTGATTGAAAGTACTATAAATTATCAAATTAAATAATCATAAATAATAATAAAGTAATAATTTAAAATAAAAATAGATATATATTTAACCTAAAATCTAGTAAATTAATGCAATATAATATAACCAATCAATATGCCATAATGGTCACTTGATGGTAGATTTCGAGTTACATAGTAAAATAGCCAAATCATAGTGCAACATTTGAAAAAGTTATGTAAATTGTAAGTGAAAGTTGTATTCCAAGATATTAAGGATATCTAGTGCAACATCATTAATTGATAAATTAGATACAAATACAAATACCTAATAAAACATGCCAAAACCCTAAAAATATAAATAAATATTTAATTAGATAGAGCACATTGAGAGAGTGCAATGTTGTTTATTTCATTTCCATCAAATATTGTATGCAAATATTGTAAATTAAAAGTGCAAATAAATAGAAACATAAGAAATTATTTTTTTAATATTAAGTAGAAGTACATTAATGATGAAATAAGATGAATTAAATAAAAGTAATATATCTAAATAAAAAAATAATAATTAACACATGAGAGAAGAATCCAACTTTTATAAAAATATAATTAAATCAAAGTAAAAGATTTAAAGAAATAAGATAAATTATACAAAAAGCAGCATTCTAGCTTACTAAGGAGATCGAGTAAAACATCGACAATTGCCAACAAAAGTGTAAATCTAAAGTGTTAAAAAACAAGAAAAAAACATAAAAATAAAAAAATTAAAAAAATATGAAAATAAATATTTAATATAATATATTTCATCAAAATGTGTCTAATGATATTTTTCTTTTATCAATTGCACCTTATTTGGAATTTTTTTAAATTACAAAAACAATAAGCATAAATAGTAGAAAACTATTATTATTATATTTAGTAAACATATAAGAAAGATAAAATGAAATAAATTAAAGCAATGTAACATAAAAATGATAGCTTTTTAAATGTCATAGGAGAGGAGAATTAGAGTTTCATAATAATACAACAAAATCAAAACAAAACAATTCAAAAATTGAATAAATTGTTTGAGAATGTTATATTATAAGATATTCAAAAGGTTAAGTGTATAACACTCAATAATCAAATCATCTATGAATCAAAATGAGTCATAAAACAACTTAAGGCACTAGAAATTAAATTACTATAAAAAATATAAAAATGAATATTTAATTTGATAAAGCTCGTTGAGACGGGTCCATTAATATTTGTTTCATGCTAATTGAACATATCCTTTAGTTAAAATTAATTACTACATTGAATAGGTAGAAATAAAAAAAACAATTTATTATAATACTAATGATATATATATATTGAAGTAGAAATAAGATAAATTGAAACAATTTAATATAACCTGACCAATGCAATGTAAATGTGACACGAGTTAAGATTTATAGATAGATAATAATATATTAAAATCAAAGCCAAAATTAAAGAAATTAGATAAATTATATGAGAAAGTTGAGTTGCAAAATACTAAGAAGATCAACAACATTCTCGATCATAAAAAAAGCTACGAATCAAAATGTCTTGAATAGATTGCCTAAAACATAGAAAATAAAAATATATAAATATAAAAGGAATAATAAATTAAGTAGTGCTCATCGAGATGAGTTTTAAGGACATTCATTTGGTCTTAGTTAGATTTTTTTGGAATAATTAAGAATTACAAAAGTAAAAAATGATAAATTATAAAAAATATAATTTTAATATTATGTAAATAAATAATAAAAAGTCAAAATGTGATAACTGTATGTAATATAATATAACAAAATCATTGTAATGTAAATGTCACATGAGATAAGAATTGAAGTAACATAATAATTTAACCAAAGCTAAGCAAAATACTTGAAGAATTGAGGTAAAAACTATGAGAATGTGCATTAGAAGATATAGATGCTTTCAAGTATAACATTCTTTTATAATAAAAATAAACTATTTAAGATATAAATTTAATTCTCAAAATAATTAAACATAAATAATAATAAATGCTTATTTTAATATTAAACAAATTAATATTAAAGTAAACATAAGATAAATTATAGCAATATAATGTAACCAAATAAGAAGATATTGTTTTGACATGGAGTAGAATTAAAGTTTCATAAATTTATAACCAAATAAAAGCAAAACATTTTAAGAAATGAGATAAATTATACAACAAAACAACATCCGAAGATACTAAGGAGCTCGAGTGTAATATCATCGATCATTAAATCTAGTAAAAATCAAATTGTCTAACAAAGCATACTAAAATCCTAAAAAACTATTTAAGAGTTTGAAATAGATTATTTAATTTGATGCATTGGTCAAGTTGATTCCAATTATTATTATGTCAACTTAAATAGAACTCGTCTGGAATTACAAATAATTATTAAAGTAATTAAACATTTTAAAAAATAAATTATTATTTTAATAATAAGTAGACCTATAATAAAGTTGAAATGAGATAAGTTAATGTAATATAATTTAAGAAAATAAAAACAATGTTAGTGTTACTCGAGAAGAGATTTAGAGTAACATAGACTAGATGAAAGCAAATACTTAAAATAAATAAGAAATACTGTCCAGGAAAGTTGCATTCTAAGATACTAGAAAGTGTAACATCCTTAATCCTTAAATTAGGTATGAATCAAAGTATCTCGTAAAACATTAATAAACCCTAAAAAGTAAAATTTTAAAAAATTAAAATTAAATATTTAATTGGATGGAACATGTTGTGATTAGTGCAATGACTTTCCTTTCATTTCGATCATACTTCATTTGGAATTACAAAAATTAAGTATAAAAATTAATATATATATATTTTAATAATAATTAGATATTTAATAAAACATAAATTTGATAAATTGAAGCAAGGAAATATAGCCAAATTGAAGCAATTTAAAGGTCACATAAGAGAAATTTAGAGTAACATAAAAATATAGGTAAATCAAAGAAAAAAACAAATCGAAAAAAATGGGATAAATTGTATAGAAATGTTTCATTCTAAAATAATAAGGATATTGAGTGAAAATTCTTGGTAATTAATGTAGGTGTGAATCAAAACATGTCATAAAGCATGCCAAAATAATAGAAAATTAAAAACTTAAAAATAAAAACATAAATATTGGGTTAGATATAATTCATTAAGATGAGTTCAACAATGTTTAATTCAAGTTGATTGGGCCTCATTTGGTTGTACTATAAATTAATAACATAAATAATAATAAAATGCTATTTTAATATTGGAAAAAAATATTTAGCTAAAGTTTGATAAATTGATGCGAAGTGATATAACTAAATCAATGTGATGTAATCGTCACTCAGTACTAGATTTTAATTTACATATTAGTGTACTAAAATCAAAGCAAAAAATTTGAAAACATTATGTAAATTATAAATCAAAGTTGTGTTCCAAGATATTAAGATGATTGATGGAACATCCTTGATCACAAAATTAGGTATAAATTAAAAACTAGTAGAGCATATAAAATGCCTTAAAAGAAAATGTAAAAATATAAAAAATTATTATTTAATTATTTAAAGCTCATCTAGGTGATTATAATGACTTTTATTTCATCTCCATTGAATCGTATTTGGTCATAGTAGGAATTTAAAAAGAAAATTAACATAAAAATTATAATTTCAATATTAACTATAAATATATCAAAATAGAAATAAGATAAATTTAAGCAATTTAACATAACTCAATCAAAGCAATGTAATTGTTGCTCGAGAGGAGAATTCAAGTTTCATAGAAATATAATCAAATCAAAGTGAAAGATTTATGAAAATGACATAATTTGTATAAGAAATCTATATTCCATGATACTAAGGAGATTGAGTATAAAATCTTAGATCATCAACACAAGAATAAAAAAAGGAATATAAAGAAAGCAAAAAGTCTAAAAAATAAATTTTTTAAAAAATATAAAAAAATGATTATTTAATTGATTATAGCTCATCAAGATTAGTTCAAAGATGTTTCTTTCATATCAAATGAACTTCCTTCAGAATTATTGAGAATTATCAATTGAAATAAGCATAAATAATAATAAATTATTATTTTATAATTAGTAAATATATAAGAATCCTAAGATAAAATAAATTGAAGTAATGTAATATAATAGAAATATTCTAAAGGTAAAAGAGGTAGAGAACAAGAGTGTTATAATAATATAATTGAATCAAAGTAAAACATTTTAAAAATAAGTTAAAATATTTAAAACATTTGAATTCTAAGTTCTTAAGGAGGTCAAGTATCAATCCTTTATAATCAAACAAGGTATGAAAATCGAAATGACTAATAAATTAAGACAAAAATCTTAAAACAAAAAATAAATAAAAAGCTAAAAATTTCATTTGATTAAGCTCATTGAGATGACTCTAATGACATTTGTTTCATTTTGATATGAATTATTTTTTAATTACTATAAATGAAAAAATTAAATATTCTTAAACAATAATAAATTATTATATTATAACACTAAGAAAATATATGTTAGAGATAAAATGAGATAAATCAAAGAAATTTAATGTAACAAAACTAATGTGATGTAATGTCACATGACATGAGATTAGGGCTAGATTGTGATATAGCAAACATAAAGCAAAACATTTTAAGAAATTTTTTAAATTATATGGTGATGTATTACAACAAGATAGTAAAAACATTGAGTGTAACTTTCTTAAATGTGAAAGAAAGTAAGAATTAAAATTTCTTTTAAAGCATCTAAAACCTAAGAAAATAAAAAATTTCTAAATGTAAAAATGAATTTTTAATTAGTAAAAATGAATTTTTATTTTATCTCCAATGGACCTTATTTTGAATTAATATGAAATATAAATTTAATTAAAAATAAATAATGATAAATTGTTATTTCAATATGAAGTAAATTTATATTATAGGTGAAATAAGAAAAATTGAATCAATGTAATATAACAAAAACATTATAAATGTCATACAAAACTTGAGTTAGTGTTTTTTGGATATATAACAAATTTAAAATGAAAAATTTGAAGAAATGAGACAAATTATACATGAAAGCTACATTCAAATTTACTAAGGAATCGATCATGAATCATGATTACACCTTCAAAAATAAAAATAATTATAAACATGAAATTGAAAATTTAATGAGATAGATGACATTATAAAGACTCCAACAACTCTTATTTCTTTTCAATCAGACCTCCTTTGGAATTTCTATGAATTACAAAAAAACTTAATATATAAATAAAAATAAATTATGATTTTAATAATAACTATATCTTAAATAAAAAATGATATAAAATGAAACCATGTAATATATCAAATTCAAATCCATACAAATGTCATAAGAGACAAGATTTAGGGATATATTATAATATAATCAAATTAAAGTGAATAATGTGAATCAATGTGATAAATTATATTGGAAAATTACATTCCAAAATACTAAGGAGATCAAGGTAAACATCCTCATCCATTAAATCAAGTACAAACTATAATATTTCATAAAACATACCAAAATCTTTAAAAATAAAATATTTAAAAATATTTAAAAAATATTTAATTGGATGGAGCTCATATATGCTGGTTAAATAAGTTTATTTCATCTCCATTGAACCCCTTCTAGAAATGCTATGAAATACCTAAGTAAAAAAAAAGAAATAATAATGAAATATTATTTTAATATATCAAAGCTAAAAATATGATAAATTAAAGAAATACATTGTAACCAAATCAAAGTGATGTAAACTTTATACAATAGGAGGATTAGAGTTTCATTTTAATATAACTAAATTGAATTTAAAGATTTACAAAAATAAGAAAACTTGATTAGATAGCTTCATTTGAACATACCAAGAAAATCATGTGTAATATTATGGATTGTTAAATTAGGCATGAATCTAAATATCTCATAAAACATTTACAATCAATAAAATTTGAAATATTTAAAAATTTAAAAGTGAATAATTTTTTGGATAGAGCTCATCGAGCCACGTCTAATGGTGTTTATTTCATGCCAATCATACCTAGTTCTAAATTATTTGGAATTTCGAAAGTAAATAAACATAAATAATAAAAAAATACTATTTTAATACTAAGTAAATATATATTTTGGCTAAAATCTGATAAATTGAAGTAATGTACTTTAACCACATTAGTGTGACATGTGGCTAAAATGATATCAGATTTAGAGTTACATAACAATATAACCAAATCAAAGAGAAACATTGAAGAAAATGAGATAAATTCTAAGAAGTTGTATTCTAAGATATAAAAAAGCTTGATAGCAATAACCTTGATTGTCAAATAAGGTATGAATAAAAAGATCTCATTAAGTGTGCCAAAATAATAGAAAATAAAATATTTAAAATAATAAAAAAATATTTAATTTATTTTGCCTCATATGGATCTTATTTCTAAATATTATGAATTACCAAAGTAATGAAACATATATCATAAGAAATTATAATTTTAATATTAATTAGATATATATTAATATTGAAATATAATAAATTAAAGTAATGTAATATAACAAAATAAAAATAAAGTAATGTTCACATGAGAGAACAATTATTGTTTCATAGTAATATAGCAAAATTGAAGTGATAGATTTGAAGAAATTAAATAAATTATGCTAGAACGTTGCATTCAAACTTATAAAGGAAAATGAGTCTAACATAACCTATCACAAAATTATGTATGAATCAAAATATCTCATAAGATGTGAAAAAACCCTATGAAATAAAATACTTAAAAAAATGAAAATGAACATTTCATTGATTAGACCACATTAAGATGAGTATAACAAACTTTGCTTAAAATCGATGATAACTCATTTGGGTATACAAACTAAACAATATTGGGCCTGTCTTGATGAGCTCTATCAAATTAAAAATTAATTTTTATATTTTAAATTATTTTATTTTCTAAAGTTTTGGTATACTTTACAAGATGTTTGGATTTATTCATTTATTAATGATTGAAGATGTTATGCTCTTTCTCCATAGTATATTATAATATAATTTCAACTTCTTGGGAACTTGGAATGCAACTTTTTTATACAATTTATCTCATTTTTTTGAAATTTTTTACTTTTATTTGGTTATATTACTATGCAACTCTAAATCTTTTATAATGGGTCCTTCACATGTCTTTGTTTTTCTTATTTTACAATATTTATTTTATATACTTTTATTTTTAATATATATTTAATTAATATTAATTTTTTTTAATTATTTATGATTTTACTTAGATAATTTATAGCAAATCCAAATGAGGTCTAATTAGGACGAAATAATTTTTTTAAAATTCGTCATGGTCCAATTAAAAATTACTTTTAATTTTTTTAAAAGGTTATGGCATGCTTTTTGAGTCATTTTGATTCATATTTGATTTATGATTGAGGATGTTGCACTCTATCCGTGTAGTATCTTCGAATCCAACTTTCATTTACTATTTATATCATTTTCTAAAATATTTTAATTTTATTTGGTTATAATTTTTTGTAGCTCAAAATCATAGGTTGTATTTTACATCTCTTTGATTTAGTCATATTACAAAGCTTTAATTTATCCTATTTCAACTTCAATATATGTCAACATTATATTTAAATTATAATAAAAATTATTTATATTCACTAAATTTGATCATTTTTGTAATTATAAAAGATGTCCAATCAAGATGAAACCAATATCCTTGTGCACTTTGATAAAACTTTTCCATAAAACCTATATCATCTCTTCAAATTGTTCACTTTGATTTGGGTATATTACTACTGAACTCTAAATTCTTTTATCACATGACTTTTATAGTATTCTAATTTGGCTATATTAAAACACTTAAATATATCAATTTTTGGCTATATTTTATATATTTAATGAATATTTAAATAATATTTAATTATTATTTAAATTCAAATTTGTATATTGTAATAATTCTAAGTGATGTTTGATCAATACTAAACACACTGTGTTGGACTTATCATAACGAGCTCCATTAAATATTTTATTTTCTAGAGTTTTATCACCATTTACAAGTGATTTTGATTTTTACATTATTTGTTTATCAAGGATATGACATTCAAATTTTTCATCACATTTTCTCAAAATTTTCACTTTTCTTTGGTTTTGTTACTAGAAACTCTAATTCTCCTCTCTTTTGACCTTTAAATCATTTTGATTTTGTTAGATTACATTTTTTTAATTTATCTTATTTCAACTTTAGTATATATATTTTTAAAAAGTAATTTATTAATTTTATACTTATTTACTATTTTAATTCATTGTAATTCTAAACTAAGCCTTATGAAGAAAAATGAAATGTCCTTTAACTCATTTTAATGAGATCTATCTAATTAAATATTTATTTTTATATTACTATGAAACTCTAATTCTACTCTGTTTTAACTTTTACATCACTTTGATTATGCTACATTATATTTTCTTTAATTTATCTCCTTTCAAATTTAATGTATATTAACTAAAAAAAATAATTTATTATTATTTATTCTTATTTGCATATTTTTAAATATTTTTTCTAGAGCTTTGCCATGCTTTATTGGACATTTTTATTCATACTTGATTTGATGATCAAATATATCACACTTGATCATCTTAGCATCTTAAAATGCAATTTTTTAATATAATTTATCTCATTTAAAGTTTTTTGTTTTTTTTGTTATAATACTATGTGACTCTAAATCTCTCTTTTTGTGACTTTAGTGCTGCTTGGATTTTGTCATATTAAAATAATAATTATTTGTCTCATTGATTTTGTTACATCACTTCAATTTATCTTATCTTAGCCTTAATATGAATTTCTTAACATAAAAAATTTATTTATTGTTATTTAGTTTTATTTATTTAATTTATTCATAGTAGTTCAAAAAGGAATGATCGAGATGAAAAAAAATCATTGGACTTATCTCGACGATCTCTATCAAATTAAATGTGTAATTTTATATTTTTACATATTTCATCTTCTAAGGTTTTCCATTATTGAGGTGGTATTTTGATTTGTTATATATATATATATATATATATATATATATATATATATATATATATATATATATATATATATATATATATATATATATATATATACACACACACACACACACACACACTTAAAAAAGAAATGATAAAATGGTAATTATTTTTATTATTTATCCAAACAATGTGTGATCGAGATAAAAACAATTGTCATTGACCATGTTTTGATGGGCTATATCCAATACAATATTAATTTTAACATTTATAAATTGTTATTTTTATTATTCTGATACCTTAACAAGGTCTTTAAAATTAAATATATATTTTATTATTATTTTATATATTTAATTTTCAAAACTTTTACCATGTTTTTCAAGTAATTTCATTTCATACTTGATTTTATGTTTGGGGAAGTTGGACATGAACTCCTTAGTTTCTTTAAATGTAACATTCTTATATAATTCATGTCATTAGGGAAAAAGTATTCATTTAATTTTGAATGTAAAATTATAATTATGTTATAAGAAATCTCCATATTGTCTTGATAAACAAAGTTTTCATACAATTTATCTTAGTTTTAAATTTTCTTACTTCGATTTTGATATATTCTTATTTAATCTAAATTTCAACTCATTAAATGTTTATATCACTTTGCTTTTTTATATTATATTACTTCATTTTATCTCATTTCAGATTCAATGTATATTAACTTAATATGAATATAATATTTTATTAATTTTATTTTTATTTAGTTTGATAATTCAAGTAATTCTAAATGAGTTTTGATTGAATGATACAGACATTGTCAGACTCATCTCAATAAGCTCCATCCAATAAAGATTCAATTTTATATTTTTCAATATTTTATTTTTGATTATTTTTGCATAATGAGACATTTTGATTCTTACATAATTTGATGATCATAGATGTTACACTTAGTCTCCTTAAGAACTTGTAGGGCAAGTTTCCAATATAACCATTCTTATTGATCCAAATTTATAACTTTGATTATGACCATTATATCATTTTCATTTAGTTATAGTGTATTGTTTCAATTTATCTTATTTTAGATTTAATATATAATTACTAAAAAGATAAAATAATTATTTATGCTTGTTTCTTTGGTAATTCATAGCAATTGAAAAGAAGGTTTGATCGAACAATGCAAATCTCATTAGACCCATCTCGATGTGATCTCTCTAAATAAGTATTTATTTATTTATTTTTAACAATTTAATTTCCCAATGTTTTGGTATGATTTATGGGTAACATTAATTCGTGTGTTATTAGATGATCCGAGATGTTACGCTCGATTTCTTTTGTAACATGGAATTTTACTTTCCATTACAATTTATTTAATGTCTTCAAAATTTTCACATTGTAGTTAAATTATTATTTAACTATAAATGTCTTCTCATGTCACATTTATATGGCTTTAATTTTTTTTATATTACTTTGCTTTAGTTCATATATTTTTAGCTTTAATATATATATATATATATATATATATATATATATATTTAATTAATGTAAAAATAATAATTTATTATTTTTTTAACTTATTTATTTTTGTAATTCACAATAATTCTTAAAGAAGTTTGATTGAGATGAAACAAATGTAGTTCTTTGTGATTGAATGGGTTCTTTACTTTTAAATATTCATTTTAATATTTCTAAAAGCTTTATTTTCTAAAGTTTTGACACATTTTTTAGAATGTTTTGATTTGCATATGATTCTATGATTAAGTATATTATACTCATTCTCCTTAGTAACATGAAATGTAACATTCAATTATAATTTTTTATCTTTTCAGCAAATTATTCGCTTTGATTTCATTATCTTAGTATGTAACCTTAAATCATTATTTATGAAGCCTCTACATAACTTTGATTTTGTTTGCTTAGATTGTTTCAATTTATCTAATTTCATCTTTAGTATATATTTACATATTATTAAAATTATAAATTTTTATTATTTATGCTTATTTGCTTTGGTAATTCACAACAAATCTAAACAAGATTTGATTAAGACAAAAAAAGTTATTTGCACCTTAGAATACAACTTTTTCATACAATTTACCTCATTTTCACAGAAGTTACTTTGATTTAGTTGTATTGCTATGTAACTCTAAATCTTTAGTCACGTGATATTTTCTTTTCTTTGATTCCATTTTATTACAATGTTTCCAATTATTTAATTTTTAGCTTTTTATATATATTTTTTGCAAATTAAAATAATAATTTATTATTCGTTATGGCTATTTACTTTTGTAATAATTATTATTTCAAAAGTAGGACTAATCAAGGTGAAACAAACGTGATACAATTTTTCTTATTTACTTCGAATATTTACTTCATCTCAAATAGCTCTATCCAATTAAATATTTAATTCAATATTTTTTTAAATTTTTTTAATTTTTTAGATTTTGTTTTTTCAAAAAACATTTAGTTATGTTAATGATTTAGTGATTGATGATGTCAAACTTAGTCACCTTAGTATATTGGAATGCAAGTTCATTACTTAATTAATCTCAATTTTTCAAATATTTTTTTTATTTGATTTTATTACTATGTAACCTTAAATCTACTTTCATATGGCCTTTACAACAGTTTGATTTTTTGGCATTACATTTCTTCCATTTATCACATTTTAGTTATAACATATATCTACTTAATACTAAAAAAATAAATTTTTATTATTTAAGATTATTTACTTTTGAAATTTGTAATAATTTAAAATAGGGTCTAATTAAGATTAATCTAATATCATTAGACTCATCTAAATGATCCACATTAAAGAAAATATTTTTTTTTATATTTTTAATGTTTTATTTTCTAGAGTTTTGGCATACTTTAAGAGAAATTTTGATTTATATCGAATTTGATAATAATAATGCTACATATGATCTCCTTTGTATCTTGGAAGACAACTTTCCTATATATTATATCCCATTTCTTCAAAGTTGCATTGATTTCTTTATATTAACTTGTAACGTGAAATCTCCTATCATGTGACCTTTATATTATTTTAATTTGGTTATTTATATTTCTTTAATTTTGCTAATGTAAGATTTAACATATATTTAATCAAAATTAAAGTAATAATGTATTATTATTTATGATTACTTAATTTGGCATTTGGTAGTAATTTTAAATGAGGTATAATTATCTCCACGGCCTCTACACTATTAATTATTTTTATATTTTAAAATATTTTATTTTCAAAGGACTAGGCATGCTTTATAGGACATTTTTTGTACGTCATTTGTTGATCAAGGATGTTACATTCATTCTCTTTATCATCTTGAAATTCACCTTTCGTGTATAGTTGAAATCATTTGTTCAATAATACTTTACTATTATTTATTATTATTTTTGAAATTAATAGAAATTGTAATAAAAGTCCAATCATGATGAAACAAATGTCTTTGGACTATTCATGATGAGCTCTATCTAATTAAATATTATAATTTTTATGTCTTTGGCATGCTTTACGAGTTTTTTTGATTCTTACTTTATTAGATGATTAAGAATGTTACACTTTATCACCTTATTATCTTTGATTGCAACTCATGAGTGCAATTTATCTCATTTCTATGAATGTTTTGCTTTTACTTAGTTATATTACTTCGTGACTATATAACTCTTCACGTGTGACCTTTATATCCATTTGATTAGGTCATATTATATTGATTTAGTTTATCTTCTCTTAGCTTTAATATATATATATATATTTACTTACTATTAAAACATTAATTTTTTATTATTTATAGTTATTAATTTTGTTGCAGCAATTTAAAAAATGATTTAATTGAGATGAAAGAAACGTTGTTGGACTCATATCGATATGATCCATCCAATTGAATATTCATTTTTATATTTTTTTTAATATATTTATTACAAGTTTTTACAAAACTTATAAAACATTTAGATTCATATCTTATTTTATGGTAGAAGATATATCTTCAATCTCTTTCGGTTTTTTTAATTCAACTTTCCTATTCAATTTATCTTTATTCTTCAATTTTTTTGCTTTGAAATGTTAGCAACAACTCTAAGTCTCTTTTCATGTGTCCTCTAGCTCACTTTTGTTCGATAAAACTATAATGTTTCAATTTATCTCATTTTCGTTTTAATATATATTTACATAAAACTTAAATAATACTTTGTTATTTTTTGTACTTATTTATTTGGGTAATTCATAGTGATTCCAAAGGATGTCTAATTGAGATGCAACAAAAGTTGTTGAACTTATCATGATAGTCCATATCAAATTATGCATTCATTTTTAAATTTTTAAATATTTCTTTTCTATAATTTTTGCATTCTTCATGAGATAGTTTGATTAATGCCTCATCTAATGATCCATGATGTCACACTTAATCTCCTTACTATCATGGAATACAAATTTTTAATAAAATTATCTCATTTACTTAAATTTTTCACATTGATTTACCTATTTTATTTTAAAACTTTTTTCTCTTATAGTGCAACTTTTAAATTTCATTGATTTGGTTCTATTAAATTATTTCAATTTATTTTATTTCAACTTTATTATATATTTACTAAATAGTAAAATAATAATATTTTATTATTGATATTTATATAAATTGGTTTTTGTAAATTTTCCAAATGAGGTCTCATCCATCCAAAAAATCTTCATTGGACGACTCATCTCTACACGCTCTATTTAATTAGATATTATTTTATTATTTTTTAAAATTTTATTTTCTAATATTTTGAAATACTTTATGAGATATTTTCTATCTTACCTAATTTGATGATCGAGGATGTTGCACTTAATCTTCTTAGTGTTGTGGAAAGTAAACGTTGCTTGTATAATTTATGTCATTTTTCAAATGTTTTGATTTTATTTTGTTATATTACTATGAAACTCAATTTTTTTTTGTCTTGTTTAACCTTTACATTATCTTTTTTATAACTAGATTACATTATTTATATTTATTTATTAATAAAATATAATTTATTATAACTCATGCTAATTAGGTTGTAATTTGTAGTAATTCTAGGTAAGGCATAATTGAGTTCAAACAAATATTGTTGAACTCATTTTGATGAATTCTATTTAATGAAATAATTATTTCGAAATTTTTTAATTAACTAAGTTTCTAGTATTTTTGCACACTTTAGAAGATATTTTGATTCGTAATTCTTAATTTAATGGTCGAGGATATTGCATTTAATGTTCGTAAAAACATGGAATAATCTTTCCTATATTGTTCAACCGGTTTCTTTAATTTTTTAATTTGGTCATATTATTACAAAACTCCAAATCTCCTCTCACCCAATAACAATAACACATTAATTTGATATTTCTTCAATTTATCTCATTTTAGCTTTAAAATATATTAAAATAATAGATTTTGTTTTTTATGCTTGTTGACTTTAGTAATTCAATTTAATTCAAAAGTTCAAGAGTAAACAAAAAATGTAGAACTCATCTTCATAACCTATAACTAATTAAATTCATTTTTATTATTTTTTATTTTTCTATTTTCTATACTTTTGACATTTCTCATGAGACATTTCAATATGTAATGGATAAGACGATCTAGGATGTTACCATTAATCTCCTTCGTAACTTTTAATGCAACTTTCTTATGCAATTTATCTTATTTTTCAATTTTTTTGTTTTCATTTAGTTATATTACTATGTGACAATAACTCTCCACTCTTCTAGCCTTTACATCATTTTGCTTTAGTTATAATACAATGCTAAACAATATCACATTTAAACTTTAACACACACACACACACATATATATATATATAAAATATAATATCAACATTAAAATTTATTATTATTTATGCATAATTACATTGGTTTTTTCTTAGTTGTTCTAAAATTTGTTTGATTAAGATGAAACAACTGTCATTATCGTAATTTGAATGAGCTCTATTGAATTAAAACTATTCATTTCTAAATTTTTAAATTTTTTATTTCTATAATTTTGACAAATTTTATAAGACCTTTTTTATTGACATATGATTTGATGGTCTAGGATATTATAGTCAGTCTTTTTAGTATCCTGAAATATAACTTTCTTATACAATTATCCTATTTTCTATTTTTTCTTTTCATATGATTACATCACTATGTAACTCTAAATCTACCCTTGTGTGACCCTTACATCACCTTGATTTTATTATATTGATTCTATTTAATTCATTTTAACTTTAATATATATATTTATTTAATATAAAAAATATTATTTTATTATTATTTATGCCTTTTGTTCTTTGGTACTTTGTAGTCATTCCAAATGAGATCCAATTCGAAAGAAATGTCATTAGAATCATATAGATAATTCATGTAAGTATTCATTTTTTTTTGTTTTTAAATAATTGTTGAAGAGCTTTGGCATCTTTTATGAACTTATCTGTTCATGGAATTTTTGATTATTATAGAGGTTACACTCGATTTCCTTAGATTCTTTGAATGCAACTTTTCTGGATAATTTATCTTTTCTCTTTGACTTTTTCTCTTTGATTTCATTGTGTGAGTGTGTAACTCTAAATCTAATTTTATGTGACCTCTAGCTTGCTTTGATAAGGTTAGATTACATTGCTTCAATTTATCTTATTTTAATTTTAATATACATTTACTTAAAAAAGAAGCAATAATTTCTTAATAATTTTGCTTATATACTTTGATAATTCTTAGTAATTCAAAATGATTTTTGACTTAGATATAACAAACATTATTAAATTTATCTATATGTGCTATATCAAATTAATATTTCATTTTTATATTTTAAAATATCTCATTTTTTAGATTTTTGGCAAACCTTTTGAGACATTGATTTTTACTTGATTTGGCCATCCAAAATTTTACACATTATCTCCTTATTATATTGGAATGCAACTTCCATGTATAATTTATCTCATTTACTCAAATATTTCATTTTGATTTCATTATATTACTATGAAATACTAATTCTTGTCAAGTGTGATTGTTACATCATTTCTTTGAAGCTCTATTAAAGTACTTAAATTTACATCATTTTAGGTTTATTATATGTTTATTGATTATTAAAATAAAATTTTAGTTTTATTTAAACTAATTTAAATTAGTATTTCATAGTAATTCTAGATGAGGTTTGATTAAGAAAAAATAAACTTTGTTAGACACATCTTAACAAACTCAATAAAATTAAATATTTTTTTTATAATTTGAAATATTTTATGAGATATTTTAACTATTACCTTATTTCATGAATAAGGAAGTTACATTCAATCTTTTTAATTTTTTATGTAACTTATCCTAAGTTATTTAACTCATTTTACCAAAAATTTTCAATTTATCTAATTTTAGCTTTACTATATATTTATTCAATATCAAAATATTAATTTATTATTATTTATGCTTATTTAATTTTTGTAAATCATAGCACTTCAAAATAAAGTCTGATTGAGATGAAACAAATGTCATTAGACTCACCTTAAAAATTATATCCATTCAAATAATCATTCTTAAAGTTTTATATATTCAATTTCTAAGGTTTTTATGCTTTACATGACATTTTAATTCAACTTAGATTTGATGGTTGACGATGTTACACTCAGTATCCTTAGTATTTTACTTTTGTAAGTCGTAGTAATTTCAAACGAGGCCTGATAAAGAGAGAACAAACATGATTGACTTATCTTGTGGCAGTCCTTGAATTTAAATATTTATTATTATTTTAAGGTATTTTATTTCTTAAATTTTGATGCCCTTTATAAGTCAAATTGATACATACCTCATTTGACGATCGAGGATGTTGCACTAACATACCTTATTTTGTTGGATTGCAACTTTCTTGCATAATTTATCTTATTTGTTAAAAGTTTTTGCTTTAATTTTGTTAAATTATTATAAAACTCTTATTCTTTTAGTTATATGACATTGTTTTAATTTGCCTTATTTTATCTTTAATATACATATATATATATATATATTCTTAATACTAAAAAAAATTATTATTATTTATGTCTATTTATTTTGGTAATTCACATTAATTTGAAATAAGGTCTGATAAAGACGATACGAATGTTGCTGAACCCATCTTGATGAGCTATAACAAATTAAATAGTCATTCCAATATTTTTACATATTTTTTTAGGGTTGTGGCACACTTTATGAGGTATTTAAATTATACATAACTTGATTATCAAGGATATTATACTCAAATCTTCTTAGTATCTAGATATTTAACTTTCCTATCTAATTTATTTTATTTCTTCAAATTTTTACTTTTATTTAGTTATATTACTATGTAACTTTATCTTCTACTATATGACATTTACATCACTTTGATTTAGTTTTATTACATTCACCTTCAACATATATATACTTAATATTAAGATAATAATTTATTACTTTTATGCTTATTTTTTTTGTAATTTCTTAGAAATTCAAAACAATGTTATAAATTAAACATCATTAGATTCATTTTGATGAACTCTATCTAATTAAAAATTCATTTCAATATTTTTAAGAAAGTTTTTTAGGGGTTTTAACAAGCTTTAATAGACATTCTTATTTATAATGGATTTGATGATTAAGGGTATTAGATAAGATCTACTTATTGTCTTAAAGAAGTTT
Source organism: Vanilla planifolia (assembly GCA_023846275.1). NCBI lineage: Eukaryota > Viridiplantae > Streptophyta > Magnoliopsida > Asparagales > Orchidaceae > Vanilla > Vanilla planifolia. Next base: position 298,418 of record JAIUJO010000323.1, on the reverse strand, counting down.
TTCATACAAGTTGTCTCATTTTTTAAATTTTTTTGCTTTGATTTATTTATATTACTATATAATCTAAATCTCTTCCCATTAGATCTATTCATCACTTTGATTTTTTCATGATATTTAGCTACTATTTATCTCATTTCAAATTTTATATGTATTTATTTAATATTATTATGATAATGTATTACTATTTATTCTTATTTAGTTTAGTAATGTATAGTAATTCCAAATCATTTTCTATCCATATAAAACAAACATCATTGTATATGTCTCAATAAGCTCTGCCCATTAAATAGTCATTATTTTTTATTTAAATATTTTATTTCAATTGTTTTAGAACATTTTATGATGCATTTTTAGTTTTACATATTTTGACGATTGAGGATGTTACACATGGTCTCCTCTGTATCATATAATGCAACTTTCCTACAAAATTTATCTCACTATTCAATGTTTTTGGTTTGATTTTGTTATTTTATTATGAAATTCTAATTCTCCTCTTTTATGACATTTATATCACTTTTAATTTTTTATATTATATTATTTCAATTTATATCATTTCAAATTGAATATAAATTTTCTTATTAGTGAAATAATAAATTATTATTATTATTATTTGTTTACTTTGGTTATTTATAGTTAATTCTAAACATGTTCTAATTGAGATGAAATGAATGTCATTAGACTCATCTTAAAGTGTTTTTTTTGTTTTGAAATCTTTTATTTTCTACTTTTTTGACATAGTCTATGACACATTTCAATTCATGCCATAAATGATGATAAAAGATGTTAGACTCAATCTCCTTAGTTTCTTGGAATTTTACATTCCCAAACAATTTATTTCATTTTTTCAAAGTTTTTATATTGTCGTAGTTAAATTACTATTTAACTCTAATTGATCTCTTTTATACCTTTTCAAGGCTTTGATTTTACTATACTACATTATTTCAAATAATATGTTTTTTGCTTTAATATATTTTTTCTTAACATTAACAAAATAGTTTATTATTATTTATGTTTATCTATTTTGGTAGTAGAAATTTGAAATGAAGTCTGATCAAGATGAAACAAATATTGTTTGATGCTCCTTGGATAGCTCTATAAATTTAAATATTCATTTTAATATTTTTAGATACTTTATACTCTAGAGTTTTGGTATGCTTTATAAATTTGTTTGCTTTGATTTTGTTCTGTTACTAGGTAACTTTAATGGTCATTCATGTGGCATCTACATCACTTTGATTTGGTTAGATGACATTGCTTCAATTTATCTCATTATATCATTAATATAAATTTGCATATTAATAAATTTATAAATATTATTATTTATGTTTATTTATTTTTGTAATTTATAATAATTCTAAACAAGATTTTGTTGACACTAAACAAAAGTTGTTAGACTCATCTCGATGAGCTTTATATAATTAAAAATTTATTTTTAATATTTTTAAATACTTTCTTTTCCTAGGTTTTGATAAGTAGTATTGGACATTTGATTCATACTTAACTTGATGATCAAGGATTTTATGCTTGATCTCCTCAGTATCTTGGAATGTAACTTTTCCATACAATATAACTCATTTCTTCAAATTTTTGCTTCGATTCTATTATATTACTATGTAACTCCAAACCTTCCCTCATGTGACTCTTACATCACTATGATTTAAGTTCATTATATTTCTTTAATTTATCTAATTTCTAAACTTTAATAAATACTTACCAAAAAATAAAATAATAATTTAATATTTTGTATAATAAAAAACATTGGTATTTCTTATTAATTCAAAACTAGTGTGATCAAGACAATATAAATATCATTGAACTTATCTTGAAGAGCTTTAAGTAATTAAATACATATTTTTATATCTTTATATAAATGTTTTTCTAAGGTACAAGCTTGCTTTGTGAGACATGGATTCATAAAAGAATTTGTGATCAATGATGTTACACTTAATTTGCTTAGTATCTTGGAATGCCACTTTTGTGTTTAATTTTTCTCAATTCTTGAAATATTTTTGTATTTATTTGATTTTATCACCATGCAACTCTAAATCTCCATTCGTGCGACCTCTACATGGCTTTGATTTAGTTATATTATATTACTTCAATTTTTCATGTTTTTTCTTTCATACAAATTTGCTTAATATTTTAAAAATAATTTATTATTATTAATTCTTATTTACTTTAAAAATTCATAGTAATTCTAAATAAGTGTGAGGGAGATAGAATAAATGTTGTTTGATTCCTCTCAATGAGTTTTGTCCAATTAAAACTTTACTTTAATATTTTCAAATATTTTATTTTTTATGTTGTCAACATGCTTTTTGAAATATTTTGATTCATAATTGATTTAAAGATTAGGGCATTACTTATAATATTTTTACTATCTTTGACTTCAACATTTTGATACAATTCATCATATTTCTTCATGTTTTTCATAAAAATTCATCATTTTACTATGTAACTCGAATAACCTTCTTACGTGACCTTTATGTCATCTTGAACTCATTTTGTTACCTTTTTTAAATTTATCTCATATAAGCTTTAACATATATTTATTTAATATTAAATAATAATGTATCATTATTAATTTTTACTTTATTTTACATAATAATTCCAAACTAGTGTTGATTGAGAAGAAACAATCAACGTTGGACTCATCTCGATGTGCTTTGTGCTATCAAATATTTATTTTTATACTTTAAAACTTTTTTTAAGGTTTTTGCATGCTTTTCTAAAACATTTTATTTGCACCTTATTTAATGATGGAGAATGTTAGACTTGATTTCCTTAGTACCTTAGCATACAAATTTCTTGTATAATTGATCTCATTTTTTCAAAATTTTCACTTTATTTAGTTACATTGTTGTTTTTAAATTTATCACATTTTAACATTGTTATAGACTTATTTAATATAATAATAATAATAATAATAATAATAATAATGATAATGATAATAATAATAATAATAATGATAATAAAATAACAATTATTATTATTTATGGTTATTTATTTTTTTAATTCATAGTAATTCTAAAAGATGTTCGATAATATCGAAGGAAACGTGATTGAACTCATCTTAATGAGTTATCTGAGTAATTATTTATTTCCATTTTTGTGAAATATTTCATTTTTTGGACTTTTTTATTTCTTTAGAATAATTTATTTTATTTTTTAATTTTAGTATGATTTAAAAAATATTTTAATTCATACCAAATTTCATGATCGAGGATATTACACTTGATTTGCTTAATATCTTAGAATGTAACTTTTCGACACAATTTATTTTAAATTTTAGATTGTTTTCCTCTATATAACTTTTAGCTTTAATATATACACACTTAATATTAAAATATTAATAATGATTATATATACTTATTTTATTTTATAATTTATAGTAATTCCAAACATGGTTCATTCAAGGTGAAATAATTGCCTTTGGAGACAAGCTAATGAGCTCTATCTTATTAAATATTAATTTCTAAATTTTTAAATATTTTAATTTAAAGGGTTTGGCATGCTTTGTGAGACATTTACATTCCCACACGACTTGATTAAGATTATTACACCTGATTACCTTATTATTCTAGAATGCAACACTCTTATGATATTTATCTTATTTCTACAAGTTTTTTGCTTTTATTTGGTTATTCTACTTTATAACTCCAAATCTCTTTGCATTTGACCATTCCATCTCTTCGACCAAGTTATAAGAAAATGATCTAATGTATCTCATAAAAGATGCCTAAACTATTAAAAACATATTTAAAAATAATTTTTTTTTAATTGGAATGATCTTGTCGAGACTATTCCAACGATGTTTGTTTCATTTTCTTTGAATTGAACGTTCCAATTTCACTCATTGCTTAACAATTTTTTAATTTTATTATGTTATTAAGTAACTAAAAATCTCCTTTTGAGTGATTAATACTTTGCTTTAATTCAATTAGACTACATTGCTTCATATTATCTCATTTCAACATTAATTTATACCTTATATTAAAATAACAATTTGTTAATATTAATGCTTTTATAATTTGGTAATTTTTAGTAATTAAAAACAATGATCAATTGAAATGTAAGAGATGTCACTATACTCATCTTCACTTGCTATATCCAATTAAATATTTATCCCTACATTTTTAAATATTTCACTTTTTAGTGTTTTAACGCATTATTTTTAGATATTTGAGCTTTACCTTATTTGATGATCCTTGATGTTGCACTTGATCTTCTTAGCATCTTTGATTACAATTGTTCTATACAGTTCATCTAATTTACTCAAAGTTTTTGCTTTGATTTTGATATTTTATAATGGAACTCTTATTCTACACTTGTATGACTTTACATCTCTTTAACTTGGCTATAATAAATTTGTTTAATTTATCTTATTTTGGCCTAATCATATATTTATTGCATATTAAAATAAGAATTTATTATTACTTACACTAATTTAAGTTACTATTTTATAGTAATTCCAATCTAGATCCAATCTTAATTATACAAACTTTGTTGGACTCATCTTGATGAGCTCTACTCCTTAAATATTGTTTTTGTAATTTAAAATATTTTACTATCTATGGTTTTTGTACACTTTATGAGAGATTTTGATTCTTACCAAAGTTCATAATTGAGAATATTGTACTTAGTCTGTTTAGGATTTTGGTATGCATTTCTCACATAATTTATCACATTTCTTCAAATATTTTCCTTTAGTTTGTTATATTACTATGAAACTAAACGTTTTCTCTCGTGTAACCCTTACATTAATTTTATTTGGTTGAATTATACTCTTTCCATTTTTTTCATTTGAACCTTAATGCATATTTACTTAATATTAAAATAACAATTTATTATCATTTATTATTATTATTTGGTAATTTATAGCAATTTTGAAAGAGGTCCAATCTATTCAATTAAAAAATTATTTTGTAATAATTATTCCAAACATCATTGGAATCAAACCAATGAGTTTAATTCAACTAAGTAGTTATTTTAATATTGTTTAAAAATTTAACTTTCTATGATTTAATCATATTTTACAAGAAATTTCAATTTGTACTTCATCTCATGATTGAGGATGTTATGTTTAATCTCCTTAGTTTCTTGGAATGCAACTTTTTCATACAATTCATCTCCTTTTTTTAAGCTTTTTTGTGTTCAGTTTTATGTATTACTATGTAACTCTAAATCTCATCTCATGTGATAATTATTTTGCTTTGATTTAGTTATATTATTTTATTTTAATTTATTTTGTTTTAGCTTTAAAATATATTAAAATAATAACTTTTTTTTAAGTATGCTTATTTATTTTGATAATTCATAGTAATTCTAAATGTAGTTTGATCGAGTCAAAAGAAGCATCTTTGAAATCTATCTTGAGCAAGTCTATGTAACTAAATTTTCATTTCTATATTTTTTAAATATTTTAATTTTTTTTGGGTTTTTTTTATGCTTTATAAGAAATTTCAATTATAATTGATTTGATGATCAAGGACACTTCAATCGATTTTCTTAGAATATTTGAATGCAACTTACTCTCATAATTTATCCTATTTTTTGAAAGTTTTTTCTACAATTTTATTATATTACTATGAGACTCTAAATATCTACTTGTGTGAGATTTATAACACTTATGTTTTATTATAAGGTTTTACTTTAATGCAACTCTTCTTTTTAATACATATTTGCATAATATCAACTCATAATTTATTGTTAAAAAAGTATGTCATCTTTTGAATTCAAAATAACTCAAAAGAATGTCTGATTAAGACTTGACTACTCTTATTTGACTCAACTTAATGAGCTCATTCAAATTAAATTTTTATTTTTATATTTTTACATATTTTATTTTCTAGGGTTTTATAATATTTTATAAGACATTTTTATTCATGGTTGATTTGGTAACTGAAGGATGTTACACTTGATCTCCTTAGTATCTCAGATTGTAACATTCCTATACAATTATTTCATTTGATTAATGTTTTTGCATTTATTTTGTTATATTAGTATGGAACTATAAATCTCATCTCGTGTAACCATTACATCGTCATGATGTGGTTAGATTGCATTGATTCAATCTATCTCATTTCATCTTAAATATATATATATTTTCTTATTATTAAATATTAATTTATTATTATTTATGGCTTTAGTTCTTTGATAAGCTCCAACTAATTAAATAATTATTTTTATATTTTAAACATTTCTTAAATGCTTCGGTACACTTTACAAAATATTTTGATTCATACTTTATTTAATGGTCAAAGATTTCATGCTTGATTTCCTTTGGTTTTTTGAATGCAATGTTCTTGTAGAATTCTTCTATTTTCCTCATAGTTTTTACATTAATTTTTTTGTTTGTTTATAACTCTACAACTCATTTTCTATGATCTCTACCTCTTTTTGATTCAATTAGATTCAATTGCATCAATTTAGCTTTTTTCAACTTTAATAAATATATACTTAAATTTGGAATAATAACTTTTTAAAATTTATGGTTATTTCTTATCTTAATTCTCTCTTATACCAATTAATATCTGATCGAGTTGTAACAAAGATCTCGATGAGCTACATTCAATTATATATTTATTTTCATATATTAAAATATTTATTTTCTTATGATTCTAGCATGCATTATAAGACCTTTTTATTTTTAGCACATGGAATGAACTACGATGTTACACATATTTTTGTCTTAGAATGTAACTTTTTTAATACAATTTATCTCATTTACTCAAATTTTTTACTTTAATTTGGTCACATTACAACGAATTCTTAATTCTCCTATTGTATGACTTTTACATTATTTTCATTTGGATATATTAAATGGTTTCAATTTATATCATTTCAATTTTACTATATATTCTTTATATATTAACATAATAATTTAATATTATTTATACTTCATTAAATTGGTATTGTTTTAGAAATTCTTAATGAGTTCTAATTAAGAAAAAATAAACTTCATCACTTGCACAATGTAATATTTCTTTGAAATTGCATACATTTTATTTTCCATGGTTTTCACAAATTTATGAGATATTTTAACTCTTAACTAACTTGATAATCAAGGTTGTTATACAAAATCTTCTTAGTATTTTCAAATGTAACTTTTTTGGTATAATTTCTCTTATTTCTAATTGGATTTTGCATTTATTTGGTTATACTACTATGAAACTCAATATCTCCTCTCATGTAACCTTTACATTAGTTTGATTTGGTTAAGGTTTTTCGATTTATCTCCTTTCAATATTAATATATATTTACATAATTTTAAAATAATACTATTTTATTATTTATGCTTATTGGCTCTTGCAATTCACAATAATTCCAATCAGGTTCAATCGAGACAAAACAAATTTCATTCAACTAGCCTATATATGATGTAATTTATTTTTGTATTTTTTAAATATTTTAGTTTCTATAATATTAGAATGTTATACCAGACATTTTGATTTATAGTTAATTAGATGATTAAGGATGTTATGCTCAATCTTTTTTGTATCTTAGAATGAATCATCTTTACATAATTTATCTCATTTCTACTATTTATTATCTTTTCTTTGGTTATATATAACTCTAAATCTTTACTCCTATGATGTTTACATCATTTTTATTTTATTTTTATTAAAATAATAACTTTTTGTTGTTTTCATTTAGTTACATTACTTCAATTTAACTTATTTTTGTTTTAATATATATTTACTTAATAATAAAATAGGAATTTATTTTTATTTATGGTTATTTACTTATGTTATTTATGGTAATTCCAAATGATATTTAACTAAGAAAAACAAAATATCATTGTACTCATATAGCCCTATCTAGATAAATATTCATCTTTTGTTTTTAAAAAAGTTTATCTTCTAAGATTTTGCATGCTTAATGGCACAGTTTGGTTTGTAAGACAATTGAAAATCGAGTATGTTACACATGATCTACTTAATATCATGGAACTCAACTTTCTCATAACATTTATCTCATAGTTTTATTTTTTTCAATTTGATTTGGTTTATTATTATGTAACTCAATGTCTTCTATCATGTTATACCTACATCACTTAGATTTGTTTTTATTACATTGCTTCTACTTATCTCATTTTAGCTTTAAAAAATATTTATTTAATATTAAAATAATAATATATTATTTTATCATTATTTACTTTGGTAATTTGTAGCAATACTAAATGGGGTCTAATCAAGAAGAAATAAACTTTGTTAGACACATCTTGTAAAGCTCCCCCAAATTATATACTCACTTATATATTTTTAAAATTTAATGTTGTAGGTGTTTTGTATGTTTTACAAGACTTTCAAATTATTCTTGATTATTGAAGAAGTAACAATCTATCTCCTTGGTGTGTTAGAATGAAATTTTCCCACACAGTTATCTTAATTCTTCAAATTATTTTCCTTAATTTGGATATATTGCTATGCTACTATAAATCTCCTTTCATGTGACCATTACCTCATTTTGATTTGGTTAAATTACATTGAATCAATTTATGTTATTTTAGCTTTAAAATCTATTTACTTAATTTAGAAAAGTTTTATACTATTATTGATGTTTTTTTTCATTTATAATTTACCATAATTCTGAATGAGGTGTAATTGAGATAAAACTAAAGTTGTTGGAAATGTCTCAACAAGCTTTATCTAATTAAATTTTTTGTTTATGTATTCTTAACTATTTTAATTTTTTGAGTTTTAGCATGCTTTGTTGAACATTTTGATTTGTATCTTATTTGATGATAAAAGATGCTATGTTATCTTCTTAGATACTTTAAATATAGCTTTCTCAAAGGATTTATAATTTTTCTTCAAATTTTCATCTTCTATTTCAAAATGTTAGTATTTAACTCTAAATCTCCTTTTGTGTGACCTCAATCTTGCTTTGATTTGGTTAGATTATATTGCTTTAATTTATCTTATTTTAGTTTTAATATATATTTTCTTGATAATAAAATAATAATTTACTATTATTTGCGATTACTTGCTTAAGTTAGTTGTAGTAATTTTAGATGAGCTCTAATTGACAGAAATGAATGCCACTATACTTATCTTGTACAACTCATTCTAATTAAATATTCATTTTTTATTTTTAAATATTTTTATCTTCTAAGGTTTTTGCATACTTAACGAGAAATTTTAATTTGCATCTCATATGACGATTGAGTATGCCACACTCAATCTGCTCAGTTGTCTTGGAATGCAACTTTTATGTAAACTTTATCTCATTTCTAGTAATCTTTTGCATTGATTTGGTTATAATATTATATAACTCAAAATATTCTATATTGTAATGTTAAATCAATTATATTTTCTTTTGTTAATACTTTTGTTTTTATCTCATTATAATATTAATATATATTTATTAAATATCAAAATAATAATAGAATATTAGTTATAATTATTTAAATTGGTGATTTGTAGTAATAAGAAATAAGTCTAATCGAGAAGAAACATGGTTTGCTAGACTCATCTCATTGAAATCTATCAAATTAAATACTCTTTACTTTGAGTTATTTTATTTTATAAGAGTTTGTCACATTTATTTAGACTTTTTGACTTCTTAATTTGATGATCAGAAAAGTTACACTCTATCTCCATGGTATATTGTAATGAATGCTTCTCATATAATTAGCTTATTCCTTAAAACTTTTGCTTTGATTTAGTTATATTACTCTGTAACTACACATCTTGTTTCTTGTGGCTATTACATCACTTTGGTTGGATAGATATATTGATTAAATTCATCTCATTAGAACTTTAATATATATTTACTAAATATTGAATTATGTTATTATTATTATTTATGTTTTTTAATAATTTATAGTGATTTTAAATGAGATCCAATCAATATAACAAAAATCACATTAAACTCATCTCAACAAGCTTTATCCAATTAAAAATGATTGTTTAGGTTTTTTTTAAATATTTTAATTTTTAAAGATTTGGCATGCTTTACAAAATATTTTGTTTCATATCTTATTTGATGATCAAAGACATTACATTATCTCCTAAGGTTCTTGGAATGTAGCTCTCCAAAAAAAATTATCTTTTTTCTACAAATTATTTACTTTGATTTTAATATGTAAGTATGTAACTCTAAATCTCCTTTTATGTGACCTTCACCTTGCTTCAATTTATGCTTAAAATTGGAATAATAATTTGTTAATATTTATGCTTATTTATTTTTGTAATTCTCAATAGTTCCAAATGATGTTCGATTGAGATGTAACAAACATCAATAGACTCATCTCATTGAGCTATATAAAATAAAACATTCATTTTTGTTTTTTTAAAAATTTCATTTTCTTAGGATTTCAACATTGTTTATAAGATATTTTGATTTGTAACTAATTTGACAATTCATGATATTATACTTGATACCCTTTGTATCTTAGAAAGTAGTTTTGTACAAAAGTTTCCACATTTACTCAAAATTTTTAATTTGATCTAATTAAAAAATAGTTTTTCAATCAATATTATTTTAGCTTTATTAAATATTTTTTATATAGTGAATACTAATTACTTATTATTAATACTTATTTAAATTAATATGTCATTGAAAATTCCAAACGAGGACCAATCTAAGAAAAAACATTTTGTAAGAATCATCTTGACTAGTTTTATCTAATTAAATATTCTTTTTCATAATTTTAATTGTTTTTGTTTCTATGGTTTTTCCACAACTTATAAGATATTTTTATTCTTAATTTGACGATTGAGTGTATTGCACTCAATGCTTGTTCGTGTAACCTTGGATTGCTTTTATTTGCCTTGATTGTATTGTTTCGTTGTAGTTCTGTATGAGGTCTGATTGAGTCAAAATAAATGGTATTGGACTCATCTTAATAGATTCTAAACAATGAATTGTTTCTACATTTTTAAATAGTCAATTTTCTATAATTAGTTTGGTTCTTTATAAGACATTTTGATTTGTACCTTATTTTTTGATTGAGTATATATATTTGATCTCCTCAATAACTTAGAATGCAACTTTCTTATGCAATTCATCTCATTTTTTGAACTTTTTTGCTTTGATTTTTTTATATTACTATGAAATTCAAATTCTCCTCTCTTATGGCCTTCACTATAGTTTGATTTGATTAAATTAAATTTTTTTCAATTGATCTTATTTTGACATTAATAAATATTTGCTTAACTTTTGAATAATAATTTATTATTATTTGCACTTATTTTCTCTTATAATAGGTAGTAATTCCAAAGTAAGTCTGATCAAGAAGAAGCAAATATCGTTTGGCTCTTTTGGATGAGCACTACTCAATTAAAATTAATATATATTTTTTTATGGTTTTGGCTTACTATTTGAGACTTTTTTTATTAATACTTTATTTGATGATTAAAGATATTATACTTGATCTATTTAATATTTCAAAGTAAAACCATTCTATTTAATTTATCCCATTTCTCTAAATATTTTGTTTTATTTTTATTATATTACTATTTAGCTCTCTGTCTCTATTCTTGTAACATTTACATCACATTGGTAAGTTTATAATAAATTAATAATTATTTATTCCTTTTATTTCCTTACATTACCTTAATTTATCCCATTTTAGCTTCAATTTATATTTACATAATAATAAGGTAATAATTTATTTATTATTTATGCTTTTTTAATTTTGTTATTTGTTGTAATTCTGAAGGTCATCTAATTGAGAGGAAATATGAATTACTATACTTGTCTTGATGAGCTCAATGTAATTAAATTTTTATTTTTTAGTTTTTATTTATTTCTAGGAGTTTTGCTTTTTTTGTGAGAGTTTTATTTGTACATAATTTGGTAATTGATGACATGACACTTGAAAATTATCTCATTTCATCAAATTCTTTGCATCCATTTTGTTATATTTCTATATAACACTAAATCTTTTATTTTATGACCTTTATATCACTTTTGTTTAGTTTTATTAAACTATAATATATATTTAATCAATATCAAAATTATAATAGATTATTATTTATGGTTTGTTGCTTTGTTAGTTCTTAGTAATTGATGTCGAGATATGATTGAGACAAAGAAAAAATTATTATGCTCATCTTTTTAAGTTCTCTATAATTAAATATTTATTTTGTTATTTTCAAATATTTTATTTTCTAATTTTTTTTTGCAAGTTTTATGAGACATTTGGATTCAAACCTGAGTTGATGATATTACACTATCTTATTAGTAGCATAGATTACAACTTATTATTAATGTTATCTAAAATTTTTGAAAATTTAGACTTTGATTTTGTTATATTGCTATGTAATTATTAATTTATAACTTGATAAGCCATATTCAATTTAATGTTTTTTTAATAATTTTAAATAATTTATTTTTTAGGATTTTGGAAAGCTTTTTGAGGCATTTCAATTTGTCAAAAAATTATCTCATTTCATTAAAAATTTTAGATCAATTTAGTTATGCTACCATGTAACTCAAAATCTCCAATTATGTGACCATTAGGTCGCTTTGATTTAATTTTATTATTTATTTTTAATTTATCTCATTTTAACTTTAATTTATATTTATTTAAATTTAAAATAATAATAATAATAGATTATTAGTTATGGTTATTAATCTTAGTAACTCATTAATTCGAAATGAGGTAGATCAAGATAAAACAAATGTTCTTGAGCCCAACTTTTCTAACTCTCTCCTATTAAATACTCATTTTATAATTTTTTTTGATATTTATATTTTATGATTTTAGCATGTTTTATGAGGTATTTTATTTCAAACAAAATTTGATAGTTAGGAATAATATACTCTGTCTTCTTAGTATTTTGGACTACAATTGAGCTGTACTATTAGCACATTTTATCAAATTTTCATAGGATTTTTGCATGCTTTATGAAGCATTTTGACCAGTACCAAATTTTATGATCAAGGTTGACAATTGTGATCTCCTTATTTTTTTTGAAGACAACTTTGATATAAAAGTTTTCTCCTTTTTGATTTTTTTTATTTCATTATACTATAATGTAATTTTAGTTTCATCTTATTAGACCATTACATTAGTATATTGCTTTAATTGATCAAATTTCAGTTATAATATTTATTTACTTAACATTAACATAATCATTTATTATTATTATGCTTATTTAGTTTAATAATTTGCATTAATTCCAATTTAGTTTTGGTGGACTTGAAACAAACAACATTGGACTCATCTCACTTAAAAACATTTAATTAAATATTTAGTTTTATACTTTTATAAGTTTTATTTTCATGAATTTTGACACAATTGATGAGATATTTTTATTTGTACCTAATTTGATGATCAAGAAAATTACAATCGATCTCTTCGTTATCTTTGAATGCAACTTTCAAATATAAATTTTCTTATTTCTTCATATTTTTCACTTTGATTAGAGTGTATTAATAATAGAATCTTAAATCCATCTTATATGACCTTTATATTGCTTTGATTTAGTTACATTAAATTGCTTCAATTTGTCATATGTTAATTTTAATATTTATTCACTTAATATTAAAATAATAATTTCTCATTATTTAAGTTTATTTTATTTGATTACTTATGACAATGCTAAATGAGGTCTTCTGATGATGAAATAAACATTGTTGGACCCATCATGATGAACTCCATCTAATAAACATTAATTTATATATTTTAAATATTTTACTTTTTATCATTTTGACACTTTTTATGAGATTTTTTGATTTCATACATGTTTAGTTGATGAAGGATGTTACACTTGATCTCTTTAGAAACTTTTGATATAACTTTAACTCATAATTTGTCTCATTTGTTCAAAATATTTGCTTCAATTTTATTATATTGCAATGAAATTCTAATTCTTCTCTCATGCGACCTTTATAATGCTCCCATATTATTATACTAAAAATAATCAATTTATTTAATTTCAACATTATGATATATTTCTTTAATAATAAAATAATAATTTAATGTTATGATTGCATACTTTGGAAATTTGCTTAAATTTAAAAAAGGTTAGATTGATAAAAAATAAATGCCATTAGAGTTGCCATTGTCAAAGCTTTCTATAACTAAATAATTACTTTTATAATTTGAAATGATTATTTTCAAAAGTTTGGAACACTTTATAAGTAATTTCAATTTATTCCATATTTGATGATCGAAGATGTTTTACTCGGTCTTCTTAATTTCTTGGAATTGTTTACTTTTCCATAGAAATGTTTACTCAATTTGGTAATTCACATTAATTCTAAATTATGTGTGATTAAGAAGAAACAAGTTTTTTTTGACTCATCATAACAAGCTCTATCAAATTAAATATTTGTTTTTGTAATTTTAAAAAGTTTCTTTTTTAAAGTTTTGGCATATTTTTTTAGACATTTGAATTATATCTAATTTGATATGCTTTATGTCTTGTATATCGTGGAATGCAATTTTCCCATAAAGTTTATGTTATTTATTTAATATTTTAAAACAATAATTTATTATTTGGTATGGTTACTTTCTTCAGCATTTTGTAGTAATTCCAAACAAGGTTCAATCGAGATGAAAGAAAAGTCATTGGACTTGATTCAAAAAGAACTATCCATTTAAATATTAGTATCATTATTTTAAATATTTTTTTTCTAGGTTTGGGCTTCCTTTATGAGACAATTTAATTTATAGAAGATTTAACTGTCAATGATGTTACCCTTAAACTCTATAGAATTATGTAATGTAACTTTTTTACACAATTTATATCATTTATTCAAATGTTTTTTTGTTTTATTTGATTATATTACTATAGAACTATAAACCTTCCCTCTATGATGTTTATGTCCTTTTGATTTGATTATATCACATTACTTAAATTTATCATATTTTAGTTTTAGTATATATTTACTTAATATTAAAATACCAACATATTATTATTATGCATAGTTACTTAAGAAATCCAGACTTACTATATATAAAGTCCATTTGAGGCAAAACAAATATTGTTAGACTTATCTCGACAACCTGAAATATTCTTTTTTTAATTATTTTTAATACTTTATTTTCCAAGATTTTAGTATGTTTTAATAGATATTTTGATTTATAAATAATTTTATGATCATGGTGTTACACTTGGTTCTTTTGGCATCTTTCCCATTTAATTTATCTCATTTATTAAATTTTTTTGCATAGATTTCAATGTTTTACTATGTAAGTCAAAATCTCCATTTGTGTAACAATTAGATGATTTTATTGGGTTTTATTATATTTATTTAATTTATAATATTTAAAATTTAATATATATATTTATTTTATATTAAATAATAATGTACTATAATTTATAATAATTTATGAATACATTTCATAGTAATTCGAAATGAGGTTTAACAAAGATGAAACAAATGTCGTTGCAAACCTCTTGAGGAGCACTATACAATTAAGTATTTATCTTATATTTTTAAGCATTTTATATTGCATGGTTCTAATTTTTCTTGATGAGAACATTATACAAAATCTCATTAGTATCATGAAAAATACTTTTCCTATATAGTTGATCTCATTTCTTAATATGTTTTTTCTTTCAATAAGTTAGATAATGTTTTTAATTTATCTTATTTTAGCTTTAATATATGCTTGATTAAAAATAGATAATAATTTATTATTATTTGTATTGATTTATTAAGTAATTTGTAATAATTTCAAATGATGTTTGATCGAGATAAAAAAATATTGCTTGACTTGTTTGAATTGATCCTATTTAATTAAATATTTTTTTTAATTTTTTAAAATATTATTTTTTGTATGCTTCATGAGATATTTCAATTCCTAGATAATTTAATGATTATGTTATGCTCTCACGTTATTATGAGGAAGTGCAACACTCTCATGCACTTTATATTTTTTTTAAATGTGATTTGCTTTTATTTTGTTATATAACTATGTAACTAAAAATCTCTTCTCATGTGATTTTTATGTTACTTTCATTTGGTTAAATTATGTTGATTCAATTTATATCAATGCCACTTCAATTTGTACTTATTTATATTAAAATAATACTTCATTATTATTTATGGATATTTAATTTTTTAATACATATTAAATCAAAAACTAGTCTAATCAAGATGAACCTAATGTCATTGGACTTCTTTATGTAAGCTTTTTCAAACTTAATTTTCATTTTTATAATTTTTAAATATTTTATAATTTTCAGTTGATAATGCAAGATATCACACTAGATTTTCTTCGTATATTTGAATGTAACTTTGATAATGTAATTTATTATAATTTATGTTCATTAACTTTGATATTTCATAGTAATTCAAATTGAGAACAAATAAACATTATTAAACCTATCTCGATAAGTTTTATCCACTTGAATATTTATTTCTTTACTTTTAAATATTTTGTTATTACTTTTTTTAGGGTTTACTGGAAATTTTTATACATATAATATTTGCAAATGGAGGATGTTACAATCAATATTCTCAAAACTTTAGAGTGAAAATTTCTAATATAATTAATAACATAACTTCAATTTTTCACTTTGATTTGGTTATTTTATTTTGTTTCAATTTATCATAATTTCTTAACATTAACATAGAAAATTATTATTATTTATTCTTCTTAATTTTTGTAATTAGCTCAATCAAATAAAATATTTATTTCTATTTATTAATATATTTTATTTTCTAAGATTTTTGCATGATTCAAGAGTCATTTTGATTTGCATGTTATTTGATAATTGAGAATGACACACTTCTTCTCCTTAGTATCATTATATGTAACTTTTATGCATAATTTATCTCTATTTTGAAATATTTTTCTTTGAATTGGTTGTTTATACTGTAGATGTACATGTCCTCTCGTGTGACCTCAACTTAATTTGTTTTCATTACATTTCTGTAATTAATATTATTTTGTATTTAATTAACATTTACTTAAAATTTCATATTTTAAAATGTTATTATTTATGCTTAGTTATTTTTGAAATGTTAAGTAATTCCAAACAATGCCCTTCTAGAACAAAATAAATGTTATTGGATTCATCTCAATATACTCTATCAAATTAAATATTATTTTTAGTACATTTTAATATTTTAATTTTTTTGAGTCTTGTGATGATTTACAAGCCACTTTGATTCCTACCTCATTTGATGATTGGGGATGTTTCACCTGATCGTCTTTGATTGCAACAAACCAAAGAAATTTATGTCATTTTTAAAAAAATTTCACTTTGTTTTGCTTATATTACTATTCAACTCTAAATCTTTTCTCATGTATCCTTTACATTCTTTTGATTAAATTGTATTATATTTATTTTGTTTAAGTCATTTTAGTTTTAATAAAAGTTTATTCAATCTTAAAATAATTCTTTACTATTATTAATTCTTATTTACTTTGGTGATTAGTTTAGAAAGGGGTTAAATGGAGACTAAGTGAAAATGAAAATGCAAATATAATAAGAGGTTGGGGGACGGTGAATTATGGGTTTTAAAATATTTTCTTATTTTAAAATTGTACTTTTCAAATATTCTTTATAAAAAAATTTATATTTGTAGAAAGTTTTATTAATATATATAATAATTTATAAATCACACATCCAACATTAACCAAGGAAGGGAATAACTCCAAAAGTTAAATTGATTCAACATTACATTTTTCTTAACGACTCATCTCAATCCTGCCAACTTTTGTTGGTTCAACTATACCTCAGGCTTTTAAAAACTCCACCATAATTAGCTTTTTAACAAGATCTAATTGAATGAAGCCTTTTACAAATATTAGGTAACCAAACCTAAAAGAAAAAGAAAAATATAGCTAAAAATAAATTTTTGATAACGATGCTCAAATTTGTTTATGCTTATTGATTAACATTGAAAGGAAGAAAGAGCTGAAATTTTTGAAGAGAATCAAGAAAATCAAAGCTTAGAAGAATTAGGCTTATTTGAAATTTAATTGGTCATAAGCCATTTGTGCTGTCAAGGAAATTTATGATAGTGGATATAATGCAACCTTTGTTTGAGATTTTAAAATCTTATTCATATTATTTAGTTATTTCACTCTCAATGATTAGATATTTATAAAACCATTTTGGTCATAATCATTAAAAGGTTAAGCAACAATTATTTGAAAAGTAGTACCAAGCAACTAAAAACACTTTTCAAACACTTATAAATTATTCTAAAATGGATTCTTGTAATGGCATATATAATAGTTAGTTAATTAGCCATTAAGAAGGATGGACTAGAGCCATTAGATCTACTAAAAAAAGTTTTCGATTGTGTGATCAAACACTATAAAGGTAGATATATTCTAAATGGTTGGATCAAGGTCGATTATGTTTGGATCATCCAATAAATTTGGATGAGCTTGGATTGCTCAACTTATCAATGATAGATAAGGATTAGATCTATACTATAGAATTAGAATTTGAAAGAGCTAAGCCATTAGTTTAAGGATAGAATATTTGAAATGTTAAAAATAAACAAAGGCATCCAAAAGTTAGATGTGATCACGATGTTTGATTTCAAGAAGTGATTGAGTGCTTATAGCAGATCAAATAGGTATCGTTTGATCAAAGATCAGTTGGTGAGAAATTTAATGTTTTACTCACTACATGTTAGATAGAAGTTATTGCAGCATCAGTAAATGAAGAAATAGTTTATGCTTTATAATATCTTTTGTGTATTAATAATGTTAGTCAAATTGGGGGTGGCATTCACTTGTTAGCTAAGGATTTGACCACCTATGTGTGCTTATAAAAGTTATGTTTTGGATATGTTTCATTTATGTTGTCTCCTAAGCTTGTAAGTGCTCTTATGGGTTTGATCAACCTAAGTGCTTTGTATGTGGCCACAAGCTTGCAATGTGTAGTAATTTTTTTAATTATGAAAAAGGTTATAGAATTAATTTTTTGTTTTAATAAAGTTTAACAATCAAACAAATATAGAATTTAGCATAGATGCATAGGTATGATTTAACCAAGGAAATAATGATTAAAAAAATATAATCATTTGTTTTTTAAATCAATGCATGATTTGAGTAGGATTTGAACCAAGGAAAGAATGAAAAATAGAATATTTTACATTTTCTAAATTAAGGAATGATTGAAAAATTAGATACTTGAGTTAGGATTTAAATGTCAGATGAATAGACATGTGTCTTGTAATCGACAATGTAATAATTCATTTCACAACAAAAGGAAAACCTCTTCCAAATTGATGCACATGTCTTCACTTCTTGAAGTTTTCTAAACACTTAAGGTACTTTGAAGACGATTAGCTCAACATCTTCAAAAGTACATGGGTTGTTCTTTACAAGTAAACCAATTTCATACTAAAAAACACCTTTAGAAAAAATGCTAAACATTTCTGGCTTGACTCATCAAATACATGAGTAAACTATTAATCACCTTTATTTGATGATTACAAGACATAAATTTTTAAATAAAAAAATAATAAGTAAAATATATTTTTAAGAAATGGTAAGAGGCATTTGAAATGAAATATATATTCTCCCTTTTACTTCATGCTTCCATTAACTACATGCTCCCCATCACTTTATGGTTAATCTAAATTTTATCTAAACTATAAACATTCTCTCCATATGACACCATAACAAATGAGGTATAAATTATACAATTTTAATTAAACCATTGAAGGATGTTTGCAAATACATAGGCGAACTCTTACTTTAAAGGTACATAATCTAATATATAGTGAAATATTACATAATCTCTAATAAATCAAATCTTACATTAATGTGATTTTTTATTATAATGATGAAGTTGATTATATACCCTTAAGAACAAGCTTTACTTATCTCAAATAATTACCTCATTTTCACATAGTTTATTCTTGAATACCTATTTAGCTTTGATAAATTATTGATTGTTAAGGCTTATAATTAAATGTTATACTTAATTTTTCTCAAGTTTTTCTAATTAGTTGTTCATGACATCAACCTAAACTATTTAGGGATTCAAAACTATAATTTCTATGATAAATACAAATATACTATAATCAATTTCTCCAATAAAAACTCATTTTCTAACTCTTTGTTTAGCATATAATTTAATTGAGTCCAATTAATTTTGATACTACCAAACTCTTTGTACTTGATCACTAGCTTCTTCTTCATATTTTTTTATAATCTAATTTACTTTTTTTCCTTCAATTCTAGATTGACCAATGGTTCTATCTAATTATTAAAAAATTTATTAATTATTTTTGTAATTAACTCATCAAACACAACATATATGATTCTAAATTAACAAAATTTTAATTATCAATTTCCTATTCAAAAGAAAACAACTATTATAAATCTAGAAAGTTATGATCAATATCAAGTTTATATTAATTTCCATCAAATAAATCATCTACAATCCTATAGTGTGTATAATTTTTTCTTGTATGCTCTTACTAGCTTTTCTAAGTGAGAGATATAAGTTGATCTTATATTTTCCATTTCTTGTAATAATCATGTAAATATTTGTTTTAAAATTTACTAAATTGAAATTATTTTATGTTTCCAACTTTCTAATCAATTCAATAGAGCCTATGATGCTAATTTTTTCTATTCTTATAAACTATAACTCCAATAAATTTAGAAAAAATAATGTTAATCACAAAGCCAAGTTTCATTCTTCTAAACTTAGGATTTTTGAGACCAAAATAAATTATCTTTAAAGGTCCACTAATAATTATGTAAACTTTTTGCTTAATGTAAGATTTCACTTGCTTTTTTGGTAGGATTCACTCATTTTCAAATTAGTCTTGTTTGGCTTGGGAGGACCTCTAATGTAATTATTTTCTTTAAGGATAGGTGACATAACTTAATCTTCTATGCTATAAAATGTTCTCACTTGAAGGGGTAACTAGGCATTTTACTATGTTAGCATCTAGTTAATCAAACTTAATCATATGAGTGTCACCTTTTGTTCTACCAAGAAATATTATCTGATCATATTTTAGTGTTTTACTACATTTAGTACTATAACTAACAAAAAAGTCATTATCACACGATTGAAAAATAATTTCTAAATGATTAATATTGATAGATACTAAGTAAGTCTAGAAAGATTTCCCATTTTAACCTAACCTAAGGACCATAGACTCATACAAACTCACAAAGAAAACTTTTGCTCCATAGGACCTAAAATATGGAGACATGACTACAAACTATCTAAGTTTTAAATTTAAGAGCACAAACCATCTTGGGTTAGATTGTAGTTGGTTGTGGATAATATAAATTTGTAAAGAAATTTCAAAAATGGGTTCCCTTAGAAATTCCCTGTTATCTACTCTGCTTTCGATTTATAGACTTTCAAATTAGGTAATCAAATGTAAGATATCAAAATTTATAATAATAATTACATAAAATATTAGATTTAACTTGATAATTAGATGTATGTAAAGGAGGAATAGATGAAGTATTGAACACAAATATATAATTCTTTCAATCTATAATTATCATGCAAACATAGATTATTTTTTATCACATGGAAGTAAAATGAAGCATGTTCAAGCACATATGAATCATTCAAGTAAACATTACTCTTTTTAACATGATTAAATAAAGTGGGATATGAAGGCACAAGGGAATGATTACAAGTAAATCCATGAGAAAATAAACTAGTATACTTTGATTTTAGATCATGGATTTCCTTTTCAAGTTAAAATTTTTTTCCTATTTTTCTTAAAGCAAGGAATTTTCTATGCTTAACATATCACTCTCTAAGTTTAATGCATTATTGTATGTAATATATTTGCATAATTTAGTTTTTAATTTTTCCAAAGCTTTCAAACTTGATATGTTTGAAATATAGGATAAAACGTGATTAGTTAATGAAATAAATTCTTCTTTTATTGCATGATAATGTTCATGCAATTTAACTATTCCAGATTCATGTTTTGCACAAACATTCTTAAGATCATTATACATGCTAATTAATTTATTTTCTGAGCAACTAATTCACTAAAAACATTTCAAATTTGTTCAAAAGCTTTAAAAGTAGACTCATGGTTAGAATTAAAAGTTCTTGTTACAAGCTTACCTCCATGATTCATCTATAAATTAAGTTTCTTTATCTTACACTTATTCTTCTTTTCCTTCTTTTTGTAATTCATCTCCTTCTAGTCTTCTCCAACATCTTGAGATTCATTCTCACCATACAACCTATATAATCCTTGCATCATCTCAAAAGAAGTTGTAGCCAAACACACTCTCACACCAATTTCTTGAAGTAATACACAAAATAAGTAATTAATTCTTTTAACATTTAATTGAATTGACATTTAGGATTTATTACTTCTTTGTTTGGGAAGTACAAAAGAATGAATAAAAAGATCCCACAAATCATCATCAATCCTTTGAATAATTGTTTTAAAGGAATGTTTCCAAATAAAAAATTTTCACTCGTAAATAATGGTTAATGAAATGATGAAATTACTTCATGTTATATTTCACAAATATCAACTATGGGTGAAGTTATGTTTAAAAACTTAAATACAATAATTATAATAACAAAATGAAGTTGATCTATAATAAAGTGAAATAACAATATTAAAAATTATATTAATAAAGAAAAATAATAAATAATTAGAATTAATAACATAATTAATTTATACACATAAATAATGGGTTACCCTTATTACTTGACTCACTATTTGTAGAGAACCTACTCTTATAATAACTAAAGAGAATGAGTATGTGAAACCCTTTTTTTCAAATACTTTTGCCAATTATGAAATTGTTGTTATTATTTAAATTTTCTTTACAAAAATAGTTTTATCTTTATAAAACTTTAATATATAAATTTAATTATTCATAATTTTAATGATTAAGAAAAGTAAAAATAAAAGTTTAAATTAAAGTCCTCATTTTTAGTCATTTAGTTCAAGCAATAACATGTATCCTTCATCAACTGAGGATGAGAAAACTTGAAGTAGTGAAAAAATTACAAAGTTGAGATTTTTCCTTATACAAGTGCAACTATAACATAGGATTTTATGAGTTCAACTCCTGGTTGATTTTTTAAAAGATGAAACAAAACTTAGGCTTTCCTAAATGTCAAACCACCCAACACAAAAGAAACAAAGTATAACAAGTAATAAAGTTTTTATAAAAGTATACAATTTTTTCTATTCTTACTCATGGGTATGAAAGGGCACCAAGAGCTCAAAATTATGAAGACATTTCAAAAATGAAAGCATCAAAGAAGTAGGCTTAGTTACAACTATTTGGAATTTTCAAATATCATAAATCGACAAGAATTATTTTATCTAACTATAGGAAATCTTATCATTCGATCAAATGCTGTAAAGGTGGATGCATTCTAGATGGTTTGATCAATATTGATTTGATATGAGCCATCTGATGACTTCTGATGAGATTTAGGTTGTTTGATTCATCAATGATAAAGAAAGATTAGATCTTGAACATAAAATTCAATTTGGAGAGACCTGGACCATAAGATCAAGCATAGATTATTTGAAAATATAAAAATAAACAAAGTCATCTGTTGAAGTCTAACGTTATCTTGGCTATCTGATTTCAACCAAATATTGTGCACTTTTAGTTAGTCAAATAAGTACCGTTCGATCAAAGATGAAATGGGGAGAAATTTCATGTTTGAGCTACTTAATGCTAGATGAATGTCCCATATTGCTTAATGGAAAATAGTTTATGTTTTATAATATCTTTTGTGATAGAATAATGTGAGCCAAATTGGTGTTGGTTCCTCATTTTTGTGTATGTTTAGGGTAAGGTTTTGACCTGACTTATATGCACATTTGATTTGACTTCAGCAAAACTCTACCATCTTCCTTACCGAGTTTGGTTTAGGTTGCAGTGGCCAAGATTGGTCTCAGTGTGATTTTGTTTGAATTGTCAATTGACCTGATGCTTTTGAGTGCCTTATAAGTTTGATCAACATGAGTGCTTTGTATTTGGGCACATGCTCAGATGTGATAATTTTTTAATTATGAAACATTTAACATTTTTATTTTTTGAGTTAATGAAGGATTAATAATTAAGATAACATAAAATTTGGTAAATAAGAATGATAAGAATTTAATGAAGGAAATAATGATTGAAAAGTGGAATCATATGTTTCTTAAATTAACAAATGGTTTAAGTGCGATTTGAACCAAGAAAGGAAAGAAAAAATGGAACCCTATATGTTTTTTAAGTCTAGCACATGATTAAAAAATTAAATGCTTGAGGTAATATTTCAAAGTTAGATGAATGGAGATGTTCTTTGCAATTAACATGCTAAATTTTTGTTTCATAATACAAAGAAAAACTCCTCATATTTGATGCGCATGTCTTCAATCCTTATAGTTTATTAAACACTTAATTATACTTTAAAGACCACTAGTTCACCATGACAATGTTCTTTACATGTAAACTTGTTTCAAACAAAACAAGCATATTAGACTAATATGTTTAACACTTAAGGTTTGTCTCATCAAACACATAGGTGACCTAATAAAAAAAAATCAAAATCATTGGACTCATCTGTGCTTGCCTTATGTAATAAAACATTTATTTCCAAATTTTTAATATTTTAATTTCTAAGGTATAGACATGCTTTAATTGATATTTTGACTCATTTAATATTTGGCTATTAAGAATAACTAACTTGATTAGCTCTGTATCTTTAAGTGCAACTTTCTTATACCAAGTTATCTTATTTCATCAAACTTCTTGGAATGCAAATTTCTCATAAAAGTGCCTCATTTCTACAATTTTTTACTTCAATTTGGTTAGATTACTTCGCAACTCTAAATGACTTTTAAGTTGAAATTTTCACCACCTTGATTTGGATATATTAATTACTTCAATTGGTTTTATTTAAATCTTTACATATATTTAACTAGTATTAAAAATAATAATTTATTTTTCTTTGAGCTTATTTTCTTTTGTAAATCATAGCAATTCCAAATAACATATGAAGAGTCTAACAAAATAGTCATTGAACTTGTCTCAACAACATATATATAATTTAATATAAATTTTTATATTTTTTTAATATTTTATTTTCAATTTTTTTTAACTTTTTATGAGATTTTTTTTTTACCAAGTTTGATGATCGACGATGTTACACTCGATCTTCTTAGTAATTTCGAATATAGCTTTCTCATACAACTTATCTTATTTATTAAAAAGTTTTCATTTCCATTGTGTATATTACAATGAAACTCTTAAGTCTCAAATCATGTGACCTATACATCACTTTAATTTGGTTGTATTATTGTTATTGTTTTCTATTTTATTTAAGATTTAATATATATGTACTTAACATTTAAGGAATACTTTGTTATTATTTATGCTATGTTAAGTATATAATTTATAATAAATCTAAATGAGGCCCAATTGACAAAAAATTAAATGTCACTGAACTTATCTCAATGAGCTATATCCAATAAAATATTATTTTTTATTATTTAATTTTTATTTTTAAATTATTTTTATCATTTTAAGAGACATTTCAATTTGTACTATATTGGAAGATTGGTAATGTTACTTTCGATATCCTAAGTATCATGGAATGCAATTGTCCCACACATTTTATCTTCTTTTTTCAATTTTTCACATTAGACTAGTTATTTTGCATTGAATCTCTACATCTCCTATCTTGACACTATTATGTCAACTTGATTTAATTATATTAGATTATTTTAGTCTCTCATTTCAATTATGGCACATATTTATTAATATTAAAATAATAATTTATTCTTATTTAAATTTTTTTATTATGGTAATTGGAGGTAAATCTAAACGTGATCTTAACGAGGTGAAACAAACATTATTAGATTCATATAGACAAGATCTATCCAACTAAAAATATATATTTTTTTTATATTTTCAATATTTTATTTTTTATGGTTCTAATACACTTTATGAGAACTTCAATTACTACAAGGTTTCACGACTGAGTATGTTACACTTGACAAATTTAGTAGCTTGTAAACTAACTGTTTTGCACAATTTATCTCATTTTTTCAATTATTTTCTTTGATTTTTTATTACTACGTAGCTCTAAATTTCTTCTCTTGTGACTTTTATATCTTTTTGGCTTTCTTATAATACATTGATTCAATTTAACTTATTTTAGTTATAATATATTTTTGCATAATATTAGAAGAATAATTTATCATTATTTATGATTATGTTTTTTAAATTTGTGGTTTTTCTAAACATGGTAATCAAGATAAAATAAACATGATTGGCCTTGTCTCCTTGATTTATATCCGATTAAATATTTATTTTTATATTTTTTAATCATTTAATTTTGTAATATTTTGGCATTCTCTAAGGTATATTTTGATTTATGCTTCATTTGGTAATGGAAAATTTTGCACTCATTCATCTTAGTATCTTGGAGTACAACTTTTTTTATTATTTATCTAATTTCTTTTAAATTTTTCCTTTGATTTAGATATATTACTATGTAACTCTAATTTTCTTGTCGAGCGATCTTTATCCCACTTTAATATTATTATATTATATTGATTCAAGTTATCTTATTTAAGTTTTTATACATATATTTGCTTAATATTAAAATTATTATTTATTACTATTTGTTCTTATTTATATATTAATTCATAGTAATTTCAAACAAGGCCCAATCAAGAAGAAATAAATATTTTTGGAATCATCTTGACAAGCTCTAAAATCTTAAATATTCATTTCTATATTGCTAAATATTTCAATTACAAAGGATATGACACACGTTAGGAGACATTTTGGTACTTAATTGATTTGAAGATCAATGATTTTACACTTGATGATATTACAATTTTGAATTCTTGATATGTAGATATAAGAGTAAAAATCCAATCAAACAACCAATTAAAGAATGTTTGGAGTTAGCCAAACTAGCTAATTGGTTTGAGGATGAGCATTCTGAACCAGTTTATGACAAACAACGTGAGGCACTATTGATATTATAGCAATTTGTAGTATTCTAATAGAGATCTGATTGAAATGAAAACCAAACTTCATTAGAATCATGTCAATAAAGTCTATCCATTTTAGTATTTATTTTTTATATTTTCAAATTCTTTATTTTATAAAGTTTTATAGGATTTATGAGAAATTTTATTTAGCATAAAGTTTGACAATAAAGGATGTTTAGAGATTAGAGATTATGCATTAAAAACTTCAACAATAAAGGATGTCACTCTTAATCTCCTTGCTAGCTTGTAATGCAACATTTCCTTATAGTTTATCTCATATTTTCAATGTTTTATATCTTAGTTTACCATATTACCTAGTAAATCAAAATCTCCTGTTTTGCATCCTTTACAATGTTTTTATTTTGTTACTTTAGATTGTTTCAATAGTTTTCATTTTGATTTTAACATATATTTACTTAATATTAATATACTATCTTATATTATTTATTTTCTTTAATTTATAAATTAATAATATTCCAAACATGATCTTATTGAGAGGAAAAACAAAAATCATTAGACGCATCTCGATGAGCAATGTTCAATTTTGTATTCTTAAATATTTTCTTTTCTTGATCTTTGCTTTAATTTTGAGACATTTTTATTTGTGCCTCATTCCATGATTTAGGATGTTATACTTGATCTCCTTGGCATTTTGCAACATAACTTTTTTTAAACAATTTATCTTATTTATTGAACAGCTTTACTTTTGTTTGGTTTTAATATTAACTTTAAATCTTCTATTGTGTTACCATTATATCTATTTTATTTGGCTGTATTATATTACATCAGTTCACTTGCTTTAGTTATAATATATATATTTACTTAATATTATAATTATAATTTTTTATCTATTGTACTTATTTGTTATGGATACTTTTAATAATTTTAATAAGATCCAATGAACATGAAGCAAATGATATGTGAAACATCTCCACAAGCTCTATATATTTAAATATTTATTTTTTTTATATTTTTCAATATTTTATTTTAAAAGTTTTGGCATTTTTTATGAGACATTTTTGGTGATACCTTTCTTGATGATTATGTTTGTTGCACTTGATCACTTATGTACTATAGAATACAACTATCTCATACAATTGATCTCATTTATTGAATATTTGTGTTGTTATTCTAATATTAATCTTCAATTTATGTTGCTTTTAGTAATAATAAATATTTTTTAATTTTTAAAAGTAATTTTATTTTTTGCACTTACCTACTATAGTAATTTGTAGTAATTCCAAACAACCTTTGATCCATATGAAACAAACTTTTTTTGCACATCTCGACAAGCTCTTTTCTTTGAAATATTTGTTTTTAGATTTTTAAATTATTTTTTCTATAATTTTTGACATGCTTATGGGAAATTTTTATTTGTACCTGATTTGATGATTGAGGGTATTACACTCAACCTTTTTGTATCATTGAATCAAACTTGGTTTTCTAATTTATCTTATTTTTTAAAATATTTCACTTTCGTTTGTTCAAATTACTATATAATAGTAAATCTTCTAGTGTGTGACCTTTAAATGACCTTAACTAGGCTATATTACATTTTTTTTCAAATTATCTCTTTTTAACTATAATATATTTTTAGTTAATATTTAGATAATAATTTTTTATTATTTATACTTATTTACATTGATAATTAATTATAATTCTAAGCAAAGTTTGATTAAGAGAAAACAAAAATCATTGGACTATCTCGATAGGCTCTATCTAATAAAATATTAAATTTAATATTTTAAAATATTTTTAGTCTTTAAATTTTTGCATGCTTTATAATATATTTCGATTTGTATCTTATTTGACGAGTGAAGTTGTCACACTTTAACTCTTTAGTATCTAAAAATGTATTATTCTCTTACAATTTTATCTTATGTTTTCAATATTTTCACTGTATTATTCTCTTACTTTTTATCTTATGTTTTCCATATTTTCACTTTGATTAGGCTATAGCATGGTGTAAATCTGAATCTCCTCTCGAGTAACCTTCACATCACTTTAATTTTGTTATATCATATTAATTAAATTTATTTCATTTCATTTAATATATATATTTATAGTATATTGTAAAGAACTTTTTTATTATATTTATACTTATTTACCCTATTAATTTCTCAATAATTCTTACTAAGTTTTGATCTTGTAAAAATTAGTAC
Source organism: Vanilla planifolia (assembly GCA_023846275.1). Classification (NCBI taxonomy): domain Eukaryota; kingdom Viridiplantae; phylum Streptophyta; class Magnoliopsida; order Asparagales; family Orchidaceae; genus Vanilla; species Vanilla planifolia. The sequence goes on along the minus strand of JAIUJO010000323.1, from coordinate 269,352 downwards.
AGTTGGTTTCAATGAGCTTAATCTGATTAAATATTTATTTTATATTTTTAAATATTATTTTTAATTTGTTTGTTTTCTCACTTTATGAGATATTTTTGATTCTTACCTAATTAAAGATCAAGGATGCTACACTTGATGTCATTAGTTTTCTAGAATTCAACTTTCTTATAAAATGTATATAATTTACTCTTTTTTTACAGTTTTATTTTGTTATTTGACTAAGTAACTCTATATCTTGTCTCGTTGACATTTATATTTCTTGATTTTGATAGATTACATTTCTTCAATATATCACAATCGGTTGTGAATTTATATTCAATTTAGTAAGAAGCAGTATTTCCAAACAAGGTCTCATCGAGATAATATAAATGTCATTATAGTCCTCTTGATGAGCTCTATCTAATTAAATATTAATGTCTATATTTTTAGCTATTTCATTTTTTATTATTTCTATATGATTTGAGAGATATTTCAATTAGTAATTAATTTGAAGCTACTAGATGTTACAATCCATCATCTTTATATCTTTGATTTCAGTTTTCATATAAAATTTGTTTGCATACCATTAAATATTTTGCATTGAGTTAGCTATATTATTATGCAACAACAAATCTCCTCTGATTTGGCCTTTACATCACTTTGATTTTTTTATAGTATAATGCTTTAATTTATCTCATTTAGGTTCATTATATATTCACTTAATATTATTATTATAATAACAATTAATAATTTCTTAAGTCTATTTAGTTTTGTAATATGCCATAATTTTGAATGAGATCCAATCAAGATGAAACAAAAATTGTTGGAGTCTCTCGACCAACTACGTCGAATTAAACTTTCATTTTTTTAATTTTTTAATATTATAATTTTAAGATTATGATAGTTTTTATGAGATATTTTAATTTGTATCTAATTTAATGATTAAATATTTTATAGTGGATCTCCTTATTATCCTAGAATTTGACTTTCATGTGTAATTTCTCTTATTTCTTCAAAATTTTTCCAATAATTTCTTGATATAACTTTGTAAGTCTAAACCTCATTTTTGAGTGACATTTAAATAACTTTGATTTGGTTCTAGTATAATTCTTTACTTTATCTCTTTTTCTAAAAAGCTCTTTGCTATTAATTTTTTAATTATTAAATATTTTTTTTTCCAACATTTTGACGAGTTTTATGATGCAGTTTCATTTGTACATAATTATATGATCAAGGTTTTTAAACTTGATCTCTAAAGTCTCTTGGAAATCAACTTTCTTGTATATTACTCAAAATATTATCTCATCTTACCTTTACATTGCTTTTATTTTGTTATATTTTATTATTTAAAATTTTAACATTTGAAAATTAGAAAAGTACTTCACTATGATTTATGCTAATTTATTTTGGGAATTCTCAATAACATTAAACAAGGTCTAGGTGAGAGAAGACAGACATTGTTGGGCTCATCTTGATGAGTGTTACACAATTAAATATTCATTTTTTTGTACTTTGAAATTGTTTAATTTTTTGGTTTTACTTTTACATTCATTGATAAATTTATTATAAAAAAATATTGCACTTAATCTCTTTAACATCTTGGTATAGGCTTTCCCCTAAAATTTGTCTAATTTGTTCACAATTTTCTTTTTTTATTTTTCTTTTATGTTATGTAACTCTACATCTCTTGTGTAACATTCACAAATCCTTATTTTTCTTATACTACGATGCTTCAATTTATCTTATTTTAGCTTCAATATATATTCACTAAATATTTAAATGATAATTAATTTGTTTTTAAGTTTATTTTGTTTATAAATTTGCAGTAACTCTAAAAGAGAATCGATTAAGATGAAACAACTATCATTGAGCTCGTGTAGATGAGGTTTACCAAATTGAACATTCATTCCTTTATAAATAAATGTTTTATTTTTTGAAGGAAAAATTCCCTTTAAGACATTTTCTTTATAAATAAATGTTTATGCTTTATTTATTTTTACATTATTTTTGTTATACTTCTTTGCAACTCTAAACCTCTTCTTATGTGACCTTTACATTACTTTGATTTGTATATATTTCATTGATTTAATTTGTTTATTTTCAATATTAATATATATTTAGTTAACACTAAAACAATCTTTGTTAATATTTATACTTATTTCATTTTATAATTCATAGTAATCCTAAGGGAGGTCTAATCGAAATGAAAAAACTTCATTAGAATCGTATCAAGGATGTCTATCCATTTTAGTATTCATCTTTTATATTTTTCAAATTCTTTATTTTATAAAGTTTAGCTAGCTAAATGAGACATTTAAATTTTTACAAACTTGATCATAAAGGATGGGATTAGGGATTTAGGCATTACATGCTATGACAATAAAGGATGTCACTCTTAATCTCCTTACTAGCTTGTAATGCAACTTTTTATTATAATCTATATCATTTCTTAATTTTTTTTTCGCTTTTAGTTTGCTATATTACCACGTAAATCTAAATCTCCTCATGTGTACCATTTACATTGTTTTGTTTTGGTTATTTTGGATTGTTTCAATTTTTTTCATTTCGACTTTAACAAATATTTACATGATAATAACATATTAATTTAATATTATTTACTTTTCTTTAGTTTGGAAATTCATTGTATTCTAAATGTGGTCCTATTGAAATAAAACAAAGGTCATTGGACTCATCTCAATGAGCAATATTTAATTTTTACATTTTTAAATATTTTTCTTTTTTGGTCATTGCATGACTTTTTAAATATTTCTATTTGTACCTTATTCCATGATTTAGGATGTTACACTTGATCTCCTTAGTATCATGCAACATAATTTTTTAATACAATTTGTCTCCTTTATTCAAACACTTTACTTTGGTTTGGGTTTATTTCTAAATAACTCTAAATCTCCTCTTGTGTGACAATTATATCACTTTTATTTGGATATATTATATTATTTCAATTCATCTTATTTTAAGTTTAGTATATATATTTATTTACTTAATATTATAATTATAATTTGTTATTTATTATTCTTATTTGTTATGGAAAATTTTAGTAATTCTAATAAGATCCAATGAAGATGAAGAAATTTAATATTGAAACAAATCTATAAGTTTTATATAATTAAATATTTGTTTTTATATTTTTTTAAAACTTATTTTAAGAAGTCTTGGCATATTTTATGAGACATTTTTCTTGATTCCTTTTTTGATGATTATGTTTATCAAATTAAACATTCTAAGGAAGGTTTCATCCACATTAAACAAAATGTTTTTAGCTCATCTTAATAAGCTCTATCAATCAAAATATATTTTTTATATTTTTACATTTTTTATTTTCATAAGTTTTTACATATTTATTAGATATTTTGATTTATACCTAATTTGATGATGGAGAATGTTACATTAAACCTTGTTTGTATCTTTGAATCAAACATTCTTATATAAGTTTTTCAAATATTTCACTTTTATTATGTCAAATTACTATTTAACACAAGATCTTCTAGTGGGTGACCATTATATGACCATAATCATGTTATACTACATTGTTTCACATTATCACTTTTTAGCTATCATATGTTTTCGTTAATAAAATAATAATTTATTATTATTTAAGCCTATTTACTTTCACATTTACAAGAAATTCTAAACAAAGTCTAATCGAGATGGAAGAATTATCATTGGATTATCTCAATATACTGTATCTAATAAAATATTAAATTTTATATTTTTAGATATTTTATTTTTTAATTTTAGCATTCCTTATAAAACATTTCAATTTGTACATGATTTGATAAGTGAAAATTTTACACGTCATCTCTTTAATATCTAGAAATGTATTATTCTCTTACATTTTATCTCACTTCCTCAACATTTTTATTTTGATTAGGATATATTACTATGTAAATCTAAATCTCCTCTTGAGTAAACTTGACATCACTTTGATTTTTTAAATATCATATTAATTAAATTTATCTAGTCTAATCTATAATATGTATTTACATAATTTTGTAATAAAACTTTATTATTATTTATACTTATTTATCTTGTTAATTTCTCAATAATTCTTACTGATTTTTGTTCTTGTAAAAAATATTAAATTCTTTAAATTTTAAATATTATTTTCTTTATTTGCTCAATTAATGTGATATTGTTTATTTCTACATAATTTAATGATCAAGGTTGCTGCACATGATGTCATTTGTTTTCTAGAATTCAACTTTCTTATATAATTTATCTAATTTATTTTTATTTTCCACTTTGATTATGTTATTTTACTATGTAACTGTATAAATTTTTTTAGTGTGACCTTTATATTTCTATGATTTGGATAACTACATTTCGTCAACATATTGTATTGAATTTCGTATTTATATTTCATTCAGTAATTAGAAATAATTCCAAACAAGGTCTCATCAAAATAATACAAAATTTATTGTTGTCCTCTTAATGAGCTCTATCTAATTCAACATAAATTTCTTGATTTTTAACTGTTTTGTTTTCTATTATTTTTTTGCATGGTTTGAGAGATATTTTGGTTCATAATTAATTTGATGATACTATATGTTACACTCCATTCTCTTTACATCTTTGATCTCAATTTTCATGTGAAATTTATCTCATATCATGAAACACCAAATCTCCTCTGATGTGGTTTTTCCATCACATTGATTTTGCTACATTATAATGATTCAATGTATCTCATTTTAGGTTCAATAGATAGTCACTTATATTACAATAATAACAAATAACTACTTATACATATTTAGTTCAATGATATGCCAAATTTTTGATGAGATTCAATCAAGATGAAACCAAACTTGTTGGAGTAATCTCTACCAACTACATTGAATTAAAGATTTTTTTATTTTTAATATTTGTATTAAAGTTATGATAGGTTTTATAAGATATTTTAATTTATACCAAATTTAATGATCAAAGATTATACATTGGATCTCCTTACTATCTTCGAATTTAACTTTCATGTATCGTTTATCTCTTTTCTTCAAATTTTTTGTTTTATTTTTTTATATTACTATACAACTCTCAATATTCTTTCGTTTGAATTTTTAATAGTTTTGATTTTTTTTATTATAATCCTTCAATTTATTTATTTTTTTCTTTAAAATGAGACTCTATGGAAATGAGTTAAATATCATCGTCCCATCTTGAGAAGCTCTTTTGTATTAAATTTTTATTTTTATATTACTAAATATTTTTTTCGAGCATTTCAATGAGCTTTATGATGCATTTTTATTTATACCTAATTATATGATTAAGGATGTTACAACTGATCTCCAAAGTATCCTAGAAAGAAACTTTCTTATATATTTTACCTTATCTCTTTAAATATTTGTCTTTGATTTTCTTTGTATTACTTTGTTACTAAAAACATTCTATCATCTTATCTTTACATTGCTTTGATTTGGTTATATTTCATTATTTCAAGTTATAATATTTTAGCTTTAATATTTATTTGCTTAGTATTGAAATAATAATTTATAATTTTTTTAATTAATTTGTAAATTCACTGTAATTCCAAACAAGGTTCAATTGTGAGACAATAAAATTTTTTTGATTCATGTTCACAAGCTCTATGAAAATAGATATCCATTTTCATTTTTTAGATATTTTATTTTCAAGAGGTTTTGCATACCTTATAGAACATTATCAATTTATACTTGAATTAATGATCAAAGAGATTACACTCGATCTCATTAATATTTCGAAGTAAAACTTAGTTATATAATGTGGCTCATTTCTATAATTTTTTCCATTAATTTTCTTCTATTACTTTGATTAAACTAATCTCATTTTGTTGTTTAATATGTATCTTCTTAATATATAAAAAATATAGTTTTTTTATTTGTGCTTAAAAACTTAGTAATTCATAGTGGCTTGAAATCAGGTCAAAGAAAGACCAAACAATTGCTATTAGACTTATCTCAATAAGCTCTCTATAAAATAAAACATTCATTTATATATTTTTTTTAATTAATTGATTTGTTGGGGTTTCTTCCATTTTGTATTAGATATTTTGTTTTGTATCTAATTTGATGGTTAAGGATATTACACTCAATCTCTTAAGTATATTTAAATAGAACTTTCTTGTACGTTATATCTCATTTATTCAAATGTTTTACTTTTATTTGGTAACTTTGTTATATAACTCTAAATTTCTTCTCATGTTACATTTACATTACTTATTTTGCATGTATTATATTGTTTCAATTTGAATTATTTTTGCTTTAATATATATTTGATTAATATTAAAATAATATGTTATATTTAATTATGCTTATTTGTTTCTCTAATTTATTGTAATTAAAAATAAGTTGCATTGATGATGAATCTCATTGGACTAATCTTGATAAGTTTTATCTAATTAAATTTTTACTTTTATATTTTTAAATTTTATTTATTCTATAATAATTTTTGTCCACTTTTAAAGTATTTTGATTCATTTCTAATTTGACTATTAAGGATGTTATAATCAATTTCTTTTATATCTTTCAATGCAAAGTTCTCATAGAATTTATCTCCATTCCTTAATTTGTTTCTCTTTAGTTTGGTTATATTACTGTTTAACTTTTATGTTTTCTCGGGTGATCTTTTCATTGATTTCATTTGATTATATTTTTTTACTTTATTTTACCTTATTTTAAATTTAATATAAATTATAAATTATTAAATATATTTTATTATTATTTTTTTTTATCTAATTTATTAATTCATAATAGTTCTAAATGAGTTCAAATTTAGAAGAAACAAACATCAGTAGACTGATCCCGACAAGCTCTATTTGATTAAATATTTATTTTATAATTTTAAATGTGAAATTTTCCATTGTTTTTTCTTTCCATATGAGACATTTTAATTATTACATAATTTATTAGTTGAGGATATTACACCCGAACCATTTAGTATCTTGTATTACAACTTTATTCTCTTGTGTAATATTTATATGACTTTGTTTATGTCATATTACATTACTTCAATTATCAAATTTGAGCTTTAATAATTATTAACTTATATTTAAGTAATAATTTACTATTATTTGTGCCTATTTACTTAGTTTATTAGAAATAATTAAAAAAGGCTTGATCTAGCTGAAACTAACATTTTTTTACTCATCTTTATAAGCTTTTATGAATAAAATATTTGTTTTACACACACACACACACACATACACACAGACACACACACAAACACGCACACACACACACACACACAAACACACACACACACACACACCCATATATATATGTTAGGGCATTTGTAGCCTTTAAGTGAAATTTTTATTCATAGCTGATTTAATGATAAATGATATTACACTCAATCTCCTTAGTATCTTGGAATACAAATTTCTTATAAAATTTATCTCATTTTTTCAAAGATTTGGCTATATTACTAAGAAACACTAAATTTCTTATCATGCAAAATTTACATTGCTTTGTTGTGGTCATAATTTAATGCTTTAACTTATCTTATTTTAGTATTAAGTTATATTAACTTAATATTTATATTAACATACTATCGTTTATTATTATTTATTTTTATGATTAGTATTAATTTTAAAAAGTTTGATTAATAGGAAATAACTATAATTGGACTTATCTTCATTTTGGTTATCGAACAAAATATTCATTTCTAATTTTTAGACATTTTTCTCTATAGTTTTGGTATTTCGTGCAAGTCATTTTTATTGGAACGTTATTTGGAAATCATGAATATTACACGTAATATCCTTAGTATGTTGGAATACAAATTCATATAAAATTTATCTCATTTTTTTTAAAATTTTCGCTTTAATTTTGTCATATTGCTATGTAACCTTATATCTTCTCTTATGTGACCCTTACATCACCTTGATTTTTTTTAATTACATTAATTTTATTTATATCATTTCAACTTTAACAAAAATTAATTTATATTAAAATAATAATTTATGCTATTTATGCTTTTTTATTTTGTTAATTCTCAATAATTCCAAATGAACATTGATTGAGATGAAAGAAACATCATTGGACTAGTGTCGATGAGTTCTATCCAATTAAATATTCACTTTTAAATTCTTTATTTTTACCTCTATTTAATATTTATATGTATATATTACTTAATATTGAAAAAATATTTTATTATTATTTATAACTATTAACTATGGTGATTCTTTATATATCCAAATTAGGTCAGATCAAGAAAAAATGTCAGTGTTCGACTACATTATTTATATTTATTTTTTAAATATTTATTTTATATGATTTTGGCATGCTTTGTGAGAAGTTTTTACTTGTAACTTATTTGAAGATAGTGGATGTTATAATCAATCTATATAGTATCTCGGAATGAACCTTTTTTATATTTTTTATCTTATTCAATCAAATGTTCTGCTTTTATTTGGTTATATTTTTTCAAATACAATATATTTCTTTAGTATTAAAATAATATATATTTTTTAATTTTTATGCTTATTACATTGGTAGTTCATAGTAATTCTAAACAAAGTTTAATTGAAATGAATGAGATGTCGATTAAGATGCCCTGATAAGCTTTATGTATTTAATTTTTTTATGTTTTTAAATATTTTTTCTAGATTTTTCACATGAGTTGTGGGATCATTTAATTTGTAACTTATTTTATGATCTATAATGTTTTACTTTTGTGTCAGTATATTGGATGTAAGTTTTCAATATAATTTATCTTATCTATTCATATATTTTGCTTCAATTTTGTTATGTTACTATAAAGTCTAATTTCTTGTCTTGTGACATTGACATGACTTTGATTTGATTATATTAAATATCTTGACATTTTCTCATTTTAACTTTAATATGTATTTTTTTAATATTCAAATAATAATTTATAATTATTTGTGTTATTTACTTTTGTAATTCATAATAATTAAGAACAAATTCAATTGGTCGTAAAGGAAATGTTGCTAAACTTGTGTCCAAGTACTCCATACAATAAGACTTTCATTTCTATATTTTTAAATAGTTTAATATCATAGAGTTTTGAATACTTTATTTGACATTGTTTTTCATACTAGATTTGATGATCTAGAATGTTACACTTTATCTCCTCTCTCATTTTGAATGCAACTTTCTTGTATATTTTATCTTATTTAATCAAATATTTTCCTCGATCTAGTTATATTGTATGTGTTCAATTTATCTTATTTTGGCTTTGAAATATTTATTGAATATTTAAAAAATAATATTATTTTTTTATATATCCTATTTTGCTTTGGCATGCCTTATGAGGCATTTTAACATGTACATGGTTTGATGATTGATTATATTAAACTCAATCACTTTATTTTTTTTGAATTCAAATTTATTTTATAATTTATCTCATTTTTTCACTTTTTTGTGCTTTGATTTTATAATATTGTTATAAAACTCAAATTTTCCTCTCATGTGACCTTTACATAACTTTGTTAAGTTATATTACATTGTCTCAATTTATATCATTTCAACTTTAACTTATATTTACAAAATTTTAAAATAATAATTAAGATTGTTTATGTTTATTAAATTTGGTAATTCATAGCATTCCAAAAATGAGGTATATTAGAGGAAAAATAAACATTGACGAGTCTTCTCATTGATTTTTACTCATTTAAATTTTTATTTTTATATTTTTAATTATTTAATTTCTATGTGTTTTTCTATACTTTATCATATATTTTAATTTGTATAAGATTTGATTACTAAGGATGTTACACTTGAACTCCTGAGTATCTTTGAATAAAAATTTTCTATACAATGTATCTATGTTAGTAAAAGTATTTTTCTAAATTAGTTTCAATATTATGTAACAATACTTCTCTTTTAGTTGGGCATTTTCATCACTTTGATATGGATAAATTACTTTGCTTAAATTTATCTACTTTCAACCTTCATACATAATTACTTAAAATTAAAATATTAATTTATTATTATTTGTGTTTAATTATGTGGTTTTTTGTAGTAAATCCAAGCAAGGTTTGGTTGTAATGGAACAAATTTCTTTGGACTTGTTTTAACAAGCTTTATCCAATAAAAAAAACGTGTTTTTATATTTTTAGTGCTTTGGTAGGATTTAAAACTTATATTTATTCGTACCTTATTTAACAAATGAGATTGCTACAATCGATTTCCACAGTATCTTCGAATGTAATTTTTTAATATTATTTATCTAATTTCTTTTAACGTTTTGTATTGCATTGATTTTTTTATTATGTAACTCTACATCTCCTCTCATGCGACTTTGATATCACCATAATTTTATTATAATACATTGCTTCAATTTCTCTTATTTCTACATTAATATTTATTTACTTAATCTTAAAAAAAAAATTAATGCTGTTTGGACTTATTTGTTAAATCATTGTAAATCAAAAGGAGTTGTAATTTTGAAGAAATTATCATCCATAAGCATGGATCGATAAGTTCTATTTAGATACAAATTTGTTTTAAAATATTTCAATATTTTATTTTCTGAGATTCGAAATATTTTAGGAGTCCTTTTCAATCATTTCTAAATTTATGATTAAGAATATTACATTTGGTCTCCTTTGTGTATTTAAATGTGACTATTTGGTATAGATTATCTCACTTGCTCAAGTGTTCTCTTTCATTTGGTTATGTTCTATCATTTTAAATCACCTCTCGTTTGACTTTTCATCATTTGAATTGATTTTATTACATATCATCAATTTATTTCATATAGCTTTAATATATATTTATTTTATATTAAAATAATATTTTTTATTACTTTTGTTTATTTAATTTAGTAATCCATTGTAATTTTGAATGATCTCCAATGGAGATGAAATAGATTCCATTAAAACAATCTTGATGAAGTCTATCTAATTAAATATTTCTTATGATTTTAAAAATCTTGTTTTTTAAGATTTTACATACATAAAGAGGTTTTCTCATTCATATCTGATTTAGCAATTGAAGAAATTACACTCAATGCTTTTAGTACCTTGTAATGCAACATTCTTAAATACTTTATCTCATTTTGTCAATTTTTATACTATAATTTTATTATATTATAATGAAACTCTAAATTTTCTTTTGTGAGACCTTTATATTGAATTGATTTGTTTACATTATATTGCTTCAATTTATCTTATTCATATTTAATATATATATATATATATTAACTTAATATTAAAATAAGAATTTATTATTATTTATGCACATTTTTCTGTAGTTCATAATAATTCCACCTAACATATAATTTAGATGAAATAGAATGAGGTTGATCTAATTGAATCTTAGTTTTTGTATTATTTTAATTATTTTATTTTGTAGAATATCAATACTTTATATGACATATTTTGAATTATTTTTTAATTTTATGATGCAAAAATGTTGCACTCAATCTCCTTTCTATGGTGGAATGCAAGTTTCCTATAAAATCTATGTAATTTCATATAACTTTTCATTTTGATTTGGTTGTAGTAATATGTAATTTTGAATCTCCACTCATGTGACTTTCACATAATTTTCACTTGGTGCAATTTTATTGTTTCAATTTGTCTCATTAAATCTTTTATAAACATTTACTTATTTTTAAAATAATAATTTATAACTACTAATGGTTTATTTTTTCATAATGTTTTGTAATTCCAAATGTTCTTCGATCGAGGTGAAACATGTAATAAAGCATGACATGTGTAAGTGTTCCAAATTTAATATTTGGTTTTATATTTTAATATATTTTTTTTGAATTTGACATATTTATTAGACATTTTGATTCATATGTAATTTGATGATGATGGTTGCTACAATTGGTCACTTTTGTATCTCAGAATGCAACATTCTCATAAATTATATTGCCTTTCCTGAAAGTTTTTGATTTTATTTTGCTATATTACTATGTGAATCGACATCTTTATTCTGTGACGTTTACATTGCTTTTGCTTAGTTGTATTACATTACTTCAATTTATCCCATTAAACCTTTGATAAATATCTACTTAATATGAAAATAATAATTTATTACTATTATTAATGCTTATTTACTATGATAATTTATGTTGATTTAAAACATAGACCAATCAAGACAAAACATACATAACTAGATCTTTTTAATAGGCTCTATCTAATTAAATATTTTATTTTGTATTTTTAAATATTTTATTATTAGACATTTATTAAGCTTAAATAGATATTTTGGCTTATACCTTGTTGATCGAGAATGTTACAATTCATCTTCTTATTATCTTGGAAAGGAATAATCCTATAAACTTTATCTTATTTCTTTAAAATTATTAATTTGATTTTGACATATTGCGATACTTCGATTTGTTTCATTTTTCCTTTAATATATATTTGCTAAGAATTAAAATAATATTTTACTATTATTTAGTCTTATTTAATTTTGAAATTTATATTAAATTAAAACGAGGTCGAGTCATGACAAAATAAATGATATTGGGTTCATATTATGAGTCATGTTTAGTCTTAATTTATATATATATATATATATATATATATATATATATATGTATATTTAATTTGTATTTATTAATTGTATTTATATTTTTAAATATTCTGTTTTTTAAGGTTCATGGAAAAATTATTATTTTAATATTTAGCAAGCAGATATTAAAAATGAAATAAGGTAAATTTAAGAATTGTATTATAATAAAAAAAAATTGTAATGGTCACATAAGAGAAAAAATTAGAGTTTCATAGTAATACAAAGAAATAAAAATAAAAAAAATTTGATAAATGAGATAAATTGTAAGAGATCTAATGGAGATGAAAAGCCATGATTGTTCTCATGTCTATTTGCTTGATCACCTTTGTATCTTAGAGTTGCACTTTTTCACACAATTTATATAATTTCTTAAAATTTTTTATTTTATGTTGTTATATTATATTGGTTTAATTATCTCATTTATGCTTTAATATATATATATTTAATTGATATTAAAAATAATTATTTATCATTATTATACATATTTTCTTTTAGTAATTCATAGAATTTGAAAATAGGGATGCTCTGAGATGAAACAAATATTGTTCTACTAGTCTCAAGGAGTTCTAGAAAATTAAATATTCATTTGTGTGCTTTTAAATATATTTTTAAGTGTTTTTGCAAGTTTTGTAAGGGATTTCTAATTGTACCTAATCGTATGATCGAGTTTGTAAAAGTCTGTTAGTTCAGTATCTCGGAATGTAACTTTTTTGTATTATTTATTGTATTTCTTCAAATTTTTTGTTTAGAATTTTTTATATTGAATTATTTCTTTTTATACCAATACTACTTTATTATTTAGTTAATATCAAAATATTAATTTTCTAGTTTTTTAAATTTTGGTGCTATTATAAATTATAATAATTCAAAACAAGACATAATCAATACATAAGAAATGTCTTTGATCACATGTTAATGAGCACTATAAAGTTAAATAATCACATGTTTATATTTAATTATTTTTTTATATGATTTGGCAAATATTATGAGATATTTTTATTTGTACATGATTTAACAATCAAGGATATCACACTCAACCTCCTTAGTGTTTTGGAACTTTTCCTCAAAATTTACTTAATTTCCTCAAATAATTTAGTTTGATTTTACTATATTACTGAGAAACTATAGTTCTCATCTCTTGTGACATTTACATGACTTTAATTTTGTTATATTATATTATTTTGATTCAACTCATTTTAGCTATAGTATATGTTTACCTAGTTTTAAAATAACAATCTATTATTATTTTTGCTTACTTAATTTTGTTATATGTGTCATTCAAAATGAGGCTCAATTAAGTTTAAGAAAACATCATTCCACAAATCTTAATATTATCTATCTAATTAAATATTTATTTTATATTTTTTTTAAATTCTATTTTTTAAGGTTTTTGTATGCTGTAATATAGGTTTACCTTGTTTTATGATCGAGTATATTACATTCAATAAATTTTCCCATGCAATTTATATGATTTTACCAATTTGTCCTTTTAAATTAGTTATATTAGTATGTATGCAAATTCTCTTTCATTTGACCTTTACATCACTTTCATTTGGTAATGACATATTGTTACACCCCATTTTTCCTAGGCTGATTTTTGGCATACATTTTTTTTTTTTTACATATAGACAGCTCAGATCGTCCCATACCAACCTGAGTAGCCTACGAAAAACATAGGATATAACACATCATTACACACCTACTTTCCTTAACAATGTGGATCCCATCTCCCGGGTACACCGTAAACTCAGGATTCATGACTCCTAAATTAACAGATGGACTCGCGCAATGTTACTCCTACTAGACCCAATACTCCTATCCCATACCGATAGGAGAACCGATCTAATAGAAGTCTGAACCCCTACGGTAAGTTCCATAGTCATGTAATGACCTCACCATCAAAACAAAAATATATAACATCCACAGAATATAGCACTCCACACACTATAGCACCAAAACAATAAGTAAGACAGTGAATGGAAACTACATCACAAGAATAAGATCCAAGTCCAACAAGTGCAACATCCAACCAGATACATAAGTCAGATTCATCCTCACACAATACCTGACATAAGAATAATAGTCACACTGAATACATCCAATAGCATCAATCACACTAACCAAAATGTCTCAGAAATCACAGATCAGATATCCTCCACTAGCCTGCTGACCACGATCCCACCTAATCTGGGTGGCGTCAAGTCTGCCGAGCTGCTGGAAAAGTATAGATAATAAAGGAATGAGCTACGCCCAGTAGGAAAGATAGCTAGTAAAACTCACATGCAAGAGAAGGATAATAGCAAGAGTATAGGAATACAGCATAACAATGTATGGTGGAAAGGCACTATCAGTCCCAGACTCCGACCAACCACAGTCACCCCTAGTCACACCAGAGTAGCTCTCCTCTGGGGTTCCAGGTAGCTTGCCAGCGGGACACGCCCATCTCTGTGCACACATGGTGCCTAGGCAAAGCATGCCAGCGGGACACACCCATCTCTGCGCACGCATCACAACGCCTAGCACCCGACACCGCAGCGTCTCTCGTCAATCAATCTTCTGGAGACTATAGACAGAACCAGTCACATAGATCTCTAGCCAACGTAAGACACCCCTGCCACCCTCAGGAACGCAGGCCTAAACACTTGGCTAGCCACGGCGAGTCACCCCTGCCACTGCCACTCTTAGGCGCGCAGGCCTACACTCATGGACCAGAAGAGATCGACTCAGCCACCGTCCCAAGAAGTCCTCTCCCAACAATTTCCATAGAAGCCACGCCCCTATAGTCATTGCCAAGCTATAACTCCAAGATTCGGCAACATCTGTCCAGATACAACAAGGCGCATACCAGTCCACATGTATACTGTGGAAGCTAAGTCTGTACCGCACAGTTACCTACCACAACTACCCTAAAACATCATATAGGGTCTATAGTAGTCCGGTCCAATATGCCAATCCGTGAAATATGCCAACATTGAGTAAACTGACTCAATCCATGCCATTGCCGTCCAAGCGACACAACTGTACCAGTTACTGACTGTTTTGGTAGCATCCATGTACCATACCTCTGTCTGACTGTTTCAACTGTACTGTCATCACTGATAACATTTTTCCCTACTTCAGGAAATTTTTCTCTACATACGGATCTCCAGAATTTTCGAGATCGCTCAAATCCCAATTTTTCTTTTTCTGAATTTTTTTCAGAATTTAAAATCCCGAAATTCTAATTACTGCATTTTTTTCAAATTCCAAAAAAATCAAATTCTGCCCTTTCTCAATTTTCCGAAATTCGGAATAAATTTCCGAATTAAATTAAATTCCACATATATCCTTTTTCCGAAAATTAATAAAATTTAAATTTTCACAAATATCCTTTTTCCGAAAATTCGGATTATTTCCGAATTAAATTTCCTCCGCGCGTTCGTCCGCGCCGAATCCCGCTGAACTGGGTTTTCGCTGCCGGTTCGGCTTTCGCGCCATTCGTCCGCGCCGAATCCCGCTGAACCGGTTTTCGCTGCCGGTTCGGCTTTCGCGCTGAACCGAGAACCCACTGGCCGAATGATTAATCAAATTTCCAGCCGACGTTTAACATTTAATTTATTAATAAATATTGAATAATTACAATTACTTAATTAACTAAACCGAAATTAATCTAATCCATCTCCTTCCTCCGCCCGGCGTCCGCGAAACCCTAGCCGACGATTCCTCCGGGAAAATTCGGTTTCCCCCGTCGATTTCCGACGACCGAGATCAAAGAGAACAAAATCCAATGTTCATACTATCCTAATGTTTCATTAATTGCCACTAATTTCTAAGGTTTAATCAAAATTTCCGCCACAGTTTCATCCGATTCCCAATTTTAACAATCTATGAAATTAAACAAATTTCAGCATTTGATACAATCTTCACATGACTAAAGCACATAATCGAATCAACACATGCTTGGTAAAATTTCCAAATTCGGCGATTATAATTTTCCAAAGAAAAACCCTAAAATGGTAAAATCAATAATTTGCATTAATCAATTCCAAAAACCACAATTCGTATGCTCCAGTAGCTATTTGCAAAATAATCCATATTTTAATTTGCTAAATAACTAATTTAAGATTTGAATTTCCTACCTTTCTTCTCCGGCGACGGTGGAACTCGCACGCGACCAACCGCTGCTCCTCGCCGAACGAAACCGGTACCAATCGATTCTCCTCGGTCCCGCGAACCTCCAAGTACAAAAAGCCCCTTGAAAGGCTGCCAGAAAGCATCGCCGTTCGTCGCGAACACCTCGTCTCCGGCCACCGCTCGAAACCCTAACAGCCGAACAAATCAGGTTAAATACCCAGCTTAAACCGGTAATAACCCGTTAAGAACCCATTAAGCGCCTGTTGACCTTCTAATAACGCCGCTTAAACCCGATCAGCCGGTTAATCTCCACCGCTGATCTCGTCCGTCCGATCCGCTTATCCGTGGCTTATCCAACCGCACCCGCAAACGCACTCGGCGAACCGCCCCCGCCTTCGCTGAACCGCTCCGGTCCGGTTCACGCGTGGTAAAAACCAATTTCCGGTTTAAAAATCTAATAGACCGATTTAACTAGATTTCCGAATTTCTAAAAATCCAATAAATCCAATTAAATAGGGAAAATTACTTAAAAATTTCCTCGGTGCTCCGAAAAATCCCCAGAAAATTTCAGAAATTCCAATAGCCTCTAATTGAGCTCCTTGCTCATCCTACTGTCAATCTGAAATCATCCAAGCCACAATTTAATTATTGAAGATTAATCATATAATTTTTATCGGGTATAACACATATTTTTCCAATTTATCTTATTGGAAATATATCGTAGATTCATTTGATTTTAAAATAATAACTTATTGTAATTTATGCTTCATTAATTTTGTAATTTGGTGCAATCTCAAATGAGATCTCATCAATATGATACAAACATAATTCTAGTCATTTCGATATGCCC
Organism: Vanilla planifolia; assembly: GCA_023846275.1. Taxonomy (NCBI): domain Eukaryota; kingdom Viridiplantae; phylum Streptophyta; class Magnoliopsida; order Asparagales; family Orchidaceae; genus Vanilla; species Vanilla planifolia. The sequence goes on along the minus strand of JAIUJO010000323.1, from coordinate 251,928 downwards.
TATCTAATTATGGTATGTTTAAATGTTTTAGTTTTTAGGATTTTTCCATTGTTTATAAGATCTTTTTAATATGTATTTGATTTTATGATAAATGATGATACACTTGATCACCTTAGCATTTTTCAATGCAACTTTCTATAAATTATATCTTATTTCTTTGAATATGTAGCATAAATTTAGTTATATTAGTATGAAACTCTAATTGTCTACTCGTGGGACCTTTACATTTTCATGATTTGGTTATATTAGATTACTTCAATTTATCTCATTTTTGCTCTAATATATACATACTTTTTTTAAAATAAAAAATTATTGTTACTTATTTTTGGTAATTCATGATAATTCAAAACAAGGTGAAAGAGAGATGAAACAAATGTTTTTTTACTTATCTCGATGAGCTCCACAAAATTAAATATTAGTTTCTTATTTTAAAATATTTTATTTTCTACAATTTTGTCATACTTTATGAAGCATGTTTTATAAACATTAGATTTGTATATTGAAGATTCTGCACTTAAAGTACTTGGTATCTTTGAACGCTACTTTCTCATATGATCTATCTCTTGTTCTCAAACTTTTCACTTTTAATAAGTTATGTTACTATAAAACTATAATTCTCTTCTTATTTAATGTGTACATCGACTCGATTTTGTTATATAACATTGCTGCAAATTATCTAATTTTTGATTTAATACATATTTTTGCAATTTCTTCTTGGTTTTTAATAATAATTCAAAATATGCTCTAATGTATATATTTACTTATTAATAAAATAATAATTAATTTTTATTAATTTTTACAATTTTGGTAATTGATAGTAATTCCTAATGTGGTCTAATCATTATGAATAAAATATCATGGAGCCATCTTAACAAGCTCTACCAAATTAATTTTTTCTTTCTATATTTTTAATTTATTTTTTTTATAGATTTTGAATGCTTTTTAAGATAATTTAGCCTTTACTTGATTTCATAATCGAGGAAGTTGCAATCGAACACCTTACTACCATGATATGCCAATTTCTTATGTAATTTGCCTTAGTTAAACATTTTTCTTTTATTGTCTTTTTCTACAAAACTATAAATCCTTTTTGTGTGACCATCATATTTCATTAATTTGGTTATATTACATTGCTTCAATTTATGTCATTTAAGATTTATTATATATTTATTAAAAATTAAAGTAATAATTTATTGTTATTTATTCTTATTAACTTGGAAATTTATTAGTAACTCCATATGATGCCTATTGAAGACATAATGTAGATTATTATACTCATCCCAATGAGATCTATCAAATTAATTTTCCTATTTATATTTTTATAAATTTTATTTTATAAGGTTTTGGCTTTCTTTAAAACTATTTTGATTCTTACTTTATTTAACCATCAATGATATTCTACTTGATCTCCTTAATCTACTTAAAAACCAATTTCTCTTATAATTTATATTATTTTAATCAAATTATTTGTTATGAAATGGTTATATTACTTTTTGAGTAGAAATCCAATCCCATGTGGCATTTACAAATCCTTTATTTAGTAATACTAAATTACTCTAATTCATCTCAAATCAACTTTAATATCTATATGTATATATACACATAATTATAATATAATAGTTTTTTAAATTTATGTTTGCTTTTGTTGTTTTTGTAACTCCGAATGAGGTTTGATATTGAAGAAAGAAATATCATTAGAATTATCTCAATAAGCTCTTTCCAATTAAATAATCTTTCTAATAATTTAAAATTTTCCATTTGTAGGATTTGGCTTAATTTATGAGATATTTGGATTCATACTTGATTTGTCAATTGAGGATGTTTCTCTTGATCACCTTAAAAAATATTTTGAATGCAACTTTTATGTATAGTTTATCTTGTATCTCAAAATGTTTTGTTTCATTTTGTCATATTACTATGAAACTATAATTCTTATTTTGTGTGACCTTTACATTACTTTCATTTTATTGCATTAAATTTCTCAAATTTATATCATTTTAACTTAAATATATATTTACTTTTTTAAAAATTAATATTTTTTATTATTGATGTATAGACATTTTGGTAATTCATAGTACTTCCAAACGGGTTAAATTGAGAAGAAATAAACATTGTTGGACTCATCTTGATGAGCTCTATCTTATTAAATATTTATTTGTTTCTATTTCTTAAAATATCTTAATTTACATAATTTTAGTAAACATCATGAATCACTTCTATACATTCTAGATTTATCTATCAAATATTGTACACTTGGTTTGGTTATATTAATATATGACTTTAATTCTCCTCTGGCATTGTATTTTGATCACTTTATTTCAAACAAGGTTCAATCGAATGGAAGCAAAAATCATTTGACCCATCTCAATGAGCTTTATTCAATAATATATTTATTTTTATATTTTTTAATATTTTATATCCTTGAGTTTTTGTACATTTAATGAGCTATTTTAATTAATGACTAATTTTATAATCAAGAATGTTACCCTCAATCTCTTAGTTGATTTTAACCTTTCATCACAATTTAACTTATTTCTTTAATTGTCTTATCTTTTATTGGTAATATTACTAGGAAACTAAAATTCTCTTTCAAAGTTACATTTACAATGCTTTGATTAGGTTATATTATATTTTTTCAATTTATCTTATTTTAGTTTTAGTATATGTTTACCTAACAAAAAATAATAATTTATTATTATTTATGCTTATATACTTTGGTGATTCAAAGTAATTCTAAATGTAGTCTGATTGAGCCAAAACAAGCATTGTTCCACCTATGTTGATGTGCTCAACTCAAATAAAAATTTGTTGTTATATTTTTTATTAATTATGTTTTCTATGGATTTTGTATGCTTTATTAAACTTTTGAATTTGTGTCTCATTTTACTATTATGTTGCTCCCAATGTCCTCATTATAATAGAAAGCAACTTTGTAATGTAGTATCACTCATTACATCCCATTCTTTCACTTTTATTTTTTTTAATATATCACATTTGTTCAATTTATTGCATTTTTAACGTCAATATATATATACATTTACTAAATATTAAAATAATAGTTTTTTATTATTTAGTCATATTTAATTTTATAATTTGTAGTAATTACAAATGAGATCTATTTGAGATGAAACAAATATGATTCTGTTTGTCTCAACAAGCTCTATGTTGTTTAGTATTCATAAATTTTAATATATTTTTTCTTGATTTTTGCATGCTTTGTAGGACTTTTTTATTCTTACTATCAAGGAACCCTCAATGTTATACTCAATCTCCTTTATCTCATAGAATGCTACTTTCCTGTGCATTTTTTTTTAATTTTGTTAAATTTTTTTCTTTTTATTCGTTATATTACTATGTAACATATAATCTCTTCTCTTATAACATTTACATTATTTCAATTTTTTATATTATATTTCTTTAATTTATCTTATTTTAACTTATATATATATATATATATATATATATATATATATATATATATATATATATATATATATATATATATATATTTAACATCAAAATGATAATTTATTATTACTTGTTATGGAGTTTTTTAGTAATTCTAAACGAAGTTCAATTTAGACAAAAAATGTCAATAGACTTTACTCGACAAGCACTATCCAATTAATTAATCATTTTTATATTTTTTTTAAAAAATATTTTCTATGGTTGTCACATGATTTTTATGGCAATTTGACTCAAACATGATTTGATGATTATGGATGTTTCTCTAAAGAAAAACAGTGCGTTCTGAGGCGTTATGAGGGAGAGAATAGATGTCATATTTGGGGATCTGAATAAGACGACCTTATTATCTTTGAGTAAATCTTTCAAATACAATTTATTTTATTTCTATAAATGTTTTCTTTGATTTTATTGTATTACTAATGAACTCTAATTCTCCACTCTTGTGGCCTTTACATCAATTTGATTTGATTACATTGAATTAACTCAATTTTTATTATTTATGCTTTAAAATATTTTTTAATTATAATAATAATTTATTATTATGCTTTTTTATTTTAGAAATTCAAATGTAGTCTAATCAAGGTGAAACAAGTGTTATTGGATTATCTAAACTATCTACATATAACTAAATATTTATTTTTAAATATTTAGTTGTTTTATTTTTTGAGTTTTAGTACACTTTATCATAAATATTAATTTATATTGGATTTGTTGATCAAGGAATTTACATTTTATCTTCTTATTACAAAATTATAGTTCCTATCTTGTGTGACTTTTAAATTAGACTGATTTGGTGATATTATAATGCTTTAATTTATCTTATTTTTTGTTTATTTAATTATGTAATTCATAGAAATTTAAAATTTGGTCCGATCAAAACGAAAAAATATGTTGTTGGATTGGTCCCTACAAGGTTTATCTAATTAAATGTTCATTTAATATTTACAAATATTTAATTTTTGTGACTTTGGCAAGCTTTATGAGGTATTTCAATTTTTGCTAGAATTTATGTTAGAGGGTGTTACCCTCAATTTTCTTAGCATCTTGTAATGCTACTTAGTTATATTATTGATCATATTTTTTCAAATTATTTTCTTTGATTTGGTTATGTTATTTTGTAATTTTAACCATTTTCTTATTTGCCCTTTGCATTGCTTGAATTTAGTTAAATTGCATTACGACAATTTATTAGATTTTAGATATGGTATAAATTTATTAAGTATTAATATAATAATTTATTATTAGTTATGCTTATTTATATTGCTGCTTGGTTATAATTCCAAATAAGGTTCTATTGAGTCATACCATCATTGCCACACTCATCTTAAGGAGTTTTATCAAATTTAAGAAAATCATTTTTACATTTTTTATAATTTTACATTTTTTATTTTCTAACATTTTGGCATGATGGATGATACATTTCAATTCATACATGATTTGATTATTGAGGACATTACACTAGAACCCCTTAATATCACAGAATGCAATTTTTTCATGAACTTTAACACATTTCTTCACATTTTTTGCATTAAGTTGCTTATATTACTATGTTCTTAATTTATCAAAACAAAAGTTTAATATTTATATTTGCTTAATATTAAACTAATAACTTATAATCATATTTATTTATTTATGTGATTCATAGTAACTCTAGATGTGATCTAATTGAGATGAAATAAATGTCGTTTCAATCATCTCGATGAGCTCTATCAAATGAAATATTTAGTTTCATATTTTATAAATGTTTTATTTTCTATGATTCTTACATGCTTTATGAAACATTATGATTCAAAGCTTACTTGACAATCAATGATGTTGCACTTTATTTACTTAGTATTAGAATACAATTTTCCCATATAATTAATTTTAGTTTTTCCAATTTTTTATTTTAATTTTCTTTTATTATTATGTAAGACTATATCTCTACTAATATAGCCCTTACATAACCTAGGTTTGGTTATATTATATTTCTTCAATTTATCCAATCTTAGTTTTCATATATATTGAATTAATATTAAAATAAAAATTTGTTATTTTAAATTCATTTAATTTTTCAGTTCAAAGAATTTTTAAATGAGTTTTTGTTGAGATGAAATAATTGTCGTTCAACTCATCTTAATGAGCTTTATCTTATTAATTGTTTCATTATTATTTTGAAATATTTTATTTTTATGCTTTGGCATGCTTTACAACACATTTCATTTTACACCAGATTTAATGATAGAGAATCTTCTACACTAAGTCCCATTGTATCTTGGAATACAACTTCTTGTATAGTTTATCTAATTTATTTGTAGTTTTTTCAATTGTTTGGTTGTATTATAATGGAAATCACAGTCTTCCATCATGTGATATTTACATCACTACAATTTGATCATGTTACATTGTTTCAATTTATGTCATTTTTCTTTATTATATATTTTTCCATTATATTAAATAATAATTTATCACTATTTATCATTTTTTAAAACTTTAATGTATTTCAAAATGTGCTTCTATCAAGATGTAAAATAATACATTTGAAATATTTGAATGGGCTTTGTCTGACTAAATAATATATTTTATTGTTTTAAATATTTAATTTTCTAATATTTTTGCAAACTTGGAGAGACATTTTGATTTGTACTTAATTTTATGATAAAAGCTGTTACACTTGATCACCTTAGTGTATTTGAATTTCTCCTTTTGATAAAATATTTCTTATTTTTCAAAATGTTTTTTTTTGAATTTATGATATTACTATGAAACTACAATTCTCCTCTTGTGCGCCTTTAAATCGCTTCAACATTATAAAATTATGTTGCTTCAATTTATCTTATTTTACAAATAAGTTATATTTACTTATTATTAAAATAATAATTTATATTATTTGAGCTTATTTAAATTATTAATTTGAAGTAATTTTAAACAAGGTTTAATATATAAGAAAGAAATGTTATTGGAGTCATCTAAACAAGCTCTATCTAAGTAGGTATTTATTTTTTGTATATTTTTTAATTTTTTTTAATTTTGTAGGTTTTTGACATGCTTTATTAAGAATTTTGATTCAAACCAAATTTAATGATTGACGATGTTAGAACTTAATCACAATAGTATCTTTGGATATAACTTTGTCATATAATTTATCTTGTTTCTTTAAATGTTTCATTATGATTTTGTTTTATTAATGTAGAACTCTAACTATCCCCTCCTATAACCTTTACATCTCATTGATTCAATAATTTTACTTTTTTTAAATTTATCTCATTATATTTTTTTTATTTATATTTAGTTATTTATTAAAAAAATAATTTAATATTATTTTTATTTTTTATGTTCATAATTCATAATAATTTCGAATAGGGTCTAAAAGACATGAAACAAATATTATTGAACTCTCCTTAATTATATCTATCAAGTTAAATATTGATTTTTATTATTTTAAATGTTTATTCTCCCAAGTTTTAGGACATTATATAGGGCATATAGATTAGCTCTTGATTTGGTTATGAAAGATTTTAAGCTTGGTATCCTAACTATGAAACTATAATTCTTGTGTCGTGTTACTTTGTAACCATTGATGTTTTTTATTGCATCAATTTAATTCTTTTCATTTTAGCTTTAATAAATATTTACTTAAAATTAAAATAAAGACATATTATTACTATCCTTATTTAATTTGGTAAGTTATAGTAATTCCAATCATGAACCAATCGAGATGAACTAAATGACTTTGGAATTGTGTCAACCAACTCTATCCAATTAAATGTTTTTTATATTTTTTTAAATAGACTTATTTTTTTATTTATTTTACATATTTTATGAGATATTTTTATTTGGACGACATTTGATGAAGGATGATGTAGCTATTGATTTTCTTAGTTGCTTCGAATGCTACATTCTTGTGTAATTTTTCTCAATTATGGAAAAGTTTTCTTTTATTTGGTTATATTATTATGTAGATTTTGTTCTTATGTTTTCTAACTAAACACATATTAATTTGGCTAAATTACATTGCTTTAATTTATTTCATTTGATATTTAATATATATTTACTTGGTATGGAAATCGTTTATTTTTACTTACTTTTATTATTCACTTTTGTCATTCATAGAAATTGAAAATGATGTTCGATAAAGACATTACTATTTTTTTTATAGACTTTCTAAGATTTTGGAATGTTAATTACATATTTTGAGCAGTACCAAATTTAACTATCAAGAATAATACAATCAATCCCTTTATTAATAGAAAAAGTAACTTTCTTGTATAAATTAACCAAAATTTTCAAAATTATTGTTTTCATTTGATTATATTACTTTTTCACAATTCATGCTATTTTAACTTTCACATATATTTACTTTATACAAAAACAATAACTTATTATTGTTGAAGTAATTTATATTTGTGATTCGCAGCAATTTTAAATGTTCTCAGATGGAGACAAAAAAAATGCCATTCCACACATGTAAATGATCAACTTCTAATTTAAAATTTTATTTTTTAATATTTTTAAATATTTTAATATTTATATATTTTGCTTTTTTATAATACATTTTTTTGTACCACTTTCAATAATTGCAGATGTTATATTTGATCTCCTAATATTATGGAACACAAAATTCTAACACAATTGATCTCATTTCAAATTGTTTAGCTTTGAATTGCTTTTGTTACTATGTAAATCAAAATGTCCAACAATAGACCAAACAAAAATTTTTGAAAATGTTAAAATGAATATTTACTATGATAGAGCACATTGAGAAACTTTTTGTATAACTATGAATTTAAAGATTTTAAAAAACATAAAAATTAATAAATTATTTTTTAATGTTGAGTAAATTTATATTATAACTAAATTAGATAAATTGAAAAAATTTAGTGCAACAAATCTAAGTGATTTAAAGTCACATCAAAATAGACTTAAATTTAATAAATGATATAGCCTAATCAAAGAGAAACATTTGAAAAAATGAGTAAAATTTGGTAGGAAAATTGCATTCAAAGATATAACAAGAATGAGTATAACATTCTAGATAGTCAAATCATGTACGAATAGAAATACCATGTAAAAGATGTCAACACTCTACAAATTAAAAAAAAATTTAAAATTAAATATTTAATATCATGTAGCTTACGGAGGGAACTATGATGGTATTGGTTTAGTTTCCAACACATCTTGTTTGGTATTTTTATGAATTATAAAATTAATTAAACATAAATAATAACAAATTATTATTTTTATGTTCACTAAATGTATATTAACACTAAAATGCAACAAAATAATGTGAAATAATAAAATTAATATAATTTGAATGTCGCACAAACGGAAAATTAGTTTGTTATAATAATAAAAAAAATAAAATTATAATTTCAATGTAATATGACCAAATCAAAGGTAAATATTTGTTAAAATGAGTTAAATTATATAATAAAAGCTACGTTCCCATTTATTAGAAAGACCATGTTTAACTTCTTCGATCGTCAAGTTATGTATGAGTAGAAATGTCTATACAACATGTCATAGGCCATGAAAATAAAATATTTAAAAATAAAAAATGAATTATTAAATTTTAAGTAGCTCTTTTAAATGAGTCTAATGACATTTGTTACTTTACAATATGACTTCATAAGGAATTACTATGACCAAACAAATTAAATAAGAATAAATAAAAATAAATGGTTATTTTGATATTAGTTAAATAAATATTAAAGATAAAATATGAAAATTTGTAGCAATATAATATAAATAAATCAAACACATGTATGGGTCTCATGATATTAGATCATAGTAATATAAGCAAATCAAAGAAAAACATTTAATGAAATGAGATAAATTATAGGAGAAAGTTGCATCCAAGATACTATAGAGGTCAAATATTTAATCCTTGGTCACCAAATCAAGTACAAAAAAAGAAAAATTATAAAGTATGCCAAAGGCATTTCAAAATTTTCAAAAATACCTACAAAATATTTTTTAGTTGGATAGAGCAGTCATGATGACTACAACTATGGTTGTTTCTCTTAATTAGATCTTATTTGGAATAGATGCAAATTATCATAATAAACAACCACAAATATTAATAAATTATTATTTTATTATTAAGAAAATAATTGTTATAACTTAAAAGAGATAAATTGAGGTAAAACAATTACTAATCAATGTGCTATAAAGTTCACATTTGAGGAGATTTATAGTCAATATGTAACATAACCAACTTAAAGATAATAAATTTAGGAAATAAGTTAAATTACATAGGAAAGTTAAATCCTAAGATTCTTAGAAGATCGAGTTTGAAAACCTCGATAATCAAATTAGGTATAGTTTAAGATGCCTTGAAAGTGTGTCAAAAACTTAGAAAAACAAAATTTAAAAATTTAAAAATAAAAATTTAATTAGAGAAAGCTTACGAATGTGACTATAATCTCAACTTTGCTTCCATAAAACTTTATTTGGAATTATTTTTATTTTAATAAATTAATGAAATAGAAATTATAAAAAATTTTCATTTTTTGGTTATGTGAATAAATATGAAAGGTAATGAGACAAATTTAAGTAATGTTTAATGCTAAATAAATATGACAAAAAGGTTACACTAGAGGATAATTAGAGTTTCACAGTAATATATTAAATTTAAAGTAAAAATTTTTAGGAAATAATAAACATTTTGTGGGAAACCTTAATTCAATGATAATAATAAGATTGAATGTAAAATGCTCAATAATTAAATTAGGTATGAATTGAAATGACTTGAAAATAGTGGCACAAACCTTAAAGCAATATCTAAAAATATGAAACGAATAATTAATTTGATGGAGCTATCCATATGAGTCTCAATGACATTTATTTGATCTCTATGAGATCTTATATATCTTTACTACAAATTAGTAAATTAAAGTTTTGTACATATTAACAACTTTTTATTTTAGAATTAAGTAGATATATAATATAGACTACTATGAGTTAGATTTAAGAAATTTGATGTGCCTAATTTAAAGTGTTATAAAAGTCAAATGGTTGAAGAATTATAGTTTAATTGTAATTTAAATAAATAAAAGGAAAATATTTATAGAAATAAGATAAATTATTTGGGAAAAAGCCATAACAATTTTTTTAAAAGCATTTAGTTGAATAATTTGGTAGAGATAATCAAGACAAGTCTAAAGAAGTTTGTTTCAACTCGATTAAAACTTAGTTTGAATTACTATGAATTACCAAAGGAAGTTACCATAACTAATAATACATTATTATATTAATTTTAATTAAATAAATATTAAAAATGAAATTTGATAAATTTGAGTGATATTATATAACCAAAAAAAACATATGTGAAGGCCACACAATAAGAGATTTAGTGTTACATAGTCATATAACCAAAAAAATAAAAATAAATTAAAATATGAACTAAATTATATGAGAGAGTTTCATTCTATGGTACTAATGAGATCAAGTGTAACATGCTCAATTTTGAAATCAGATATGAAATAAACTATCTTTTAAATCATGCCAACAATCATATAAAAAATATGTAAAATTTCAAAATCATTATTTAATCATACAATGCCCATTAAGATGTGTCCAACTACATTTTCTTCTTCTTTATTGGAACTCTTTCAAACAACGATGCATTGCAAAATAAATAAAAATAAATAATAATTTATTGTTATTTTAATATTGAGAAATCATATACAAAAGTTAAAATGAGATAAATTGAAGATATTTAAAGTTATTAATCAAAGTATTGCAAAGGTCACACTAGAGGGGATTTAGAGTGAATATGTTATATAAGTAAATCAAAGCAAACAATTAATAGAAATAAGATAAAATGTATCAAATAGTTGTATATCAAGTTTCTAAAAAATTTGCATAAAGCATCCCAAATCAACAAATTTGGTATGATTAAAAATGTCTTGCAAAACATGCTAACATCTTGTAAAAAATATTTAAAAAAAATATAAAAAAATTTCTAATTATGTAGAGCTATCGAGATACTACAACAATATTTATCTTTTCTCCATCAATCTTCATGTGAAATTATTGTGAATTACAAAAGTAACTAAATAGATATAATTATAAATTTATATCTTAATATTAGGCATACATAGGGTCAAAATAAGATCAATTAGAACCAATATAAAACAAAAATAAATGAAGAAATGAGTTAAATTGTGTAAGAAAGTTCAATTCAAAGATTATAAGGAGATTGAGCATAACATGTTGAATTATTAAATTAGGTACAAATAAAAATAGCTTTTAAAGAGTACGAAAATCTTAATAAATAAATATTTAATAACATAAAAGTTATATTTAATTAAATTGAGCTCAACTAGTAGTGTATAATGAGATTTGTCTCTTTTTTAGTGGATATTATTTAGAATTGCTACAAATAATAAAAATAAATTAGTATAAATAATAATAAATCATTACTTTAATATTAGGTAAACATATAATATGTTTAAAAAAGATAAATAAAAACAATTTAATATACTAAAATAAAATAATTTAAAGGTTATCTAAGTGTTGAATTAGTGTTTTACAGTAATATATCCAAGCCATAATGAAATTTTTTAAAAAAATGAAACAAATTATATAGGAAAGTTGTATTCCATGATACTTAGGTGATCAAGTATAGTATCCTTGATTATAAATCGGGTATAAACAAAATTGATTTATAAAACTTGCCAAAAGAAAACAAAATCAAAATTTAAAATTATAAAAATTATTGTTTAATTGGATAAGGCTTTTTGACGCAAGTATGATGTTTAATTCATATCGATCATGCTTTATTTAGAATTACTACAAATTACAAAATTAAATAAGAGCAAAAAAAGTAAAATATTATTTTAAGAATAACCAATAAGTATTAAAGTCGAACTGTTATAAATTAAAGGAATATAATATCACAAATTCAATAAAAAGTAAAGGTCAAAATAGAGAAGATTTAGAGTTACATAGTAATAAATTTAAAGAAAAGTGAAATTTATTAAAACTAAGACAAACTGTAAAATAAAGTTACACATCCAGATATTATAAAGATCGAGTGTAATATCCTTAATCACCATATAAGGTATAAACCTCATAAAAGAACTTAAAACTTTACAAAATAAAATATTTCGAATATAAAAAAATAAATATTTAATTATATTGAGCACATTAAGACAATCTCTATTGATAACTATTTAATCACAATTGTACTTTATCTAGAGTAACTATGAATTACTAAAGTAACTCTAAATAATCATAAAATAGAATACAAATAAGAAACAAATATTAAAAATTAAATGAGACTGATTTAAGAAATATAATATAACAAAATACACGGGATGTATGAGAGGATATTTAAAGTTGTGTAGAAACATAACCAAACAAAAAAAATGAAAAAAATGAGATACATTTTATAAGAAAGTTTCATTCCAATATACTTATGTGGTTGAGGATAAGATCATCAACTATATAATAAAGTACAAAATGAGTCCAACAATTGTCATCTCAATGAGACATTGTTCGTTTAGAATATTTATGAATTACCAATGCGAATAATCATAAATAAAAATAAATTATTTTTTTAAAATTAAGAAAATATATAATGAAGTAATGTCAAATCACATGAGAGGAGTTGTAGAGTTAATATATAATATAACTAAATCAACATAAAAAGTTGAAATGAAAAAGATTGCTTAGGAAAGTTTCATTCCATTATACTAAGAAGATCGAGTGTTACATCCTCGATCATGAAGTTAAATAAAAATAAAATGGTTAATAACTTGTTTTAATACCTTAGAAAAAAATATTTTAAAAAAAATATAAAAATGAATATTTAATAGGATAGGGTCATCGAGACAAGTCCAACAACACTTGTTACATCTCCATTAAGACTTATTTGGAATTATTATTACAAATTTAAAAGATAATTTTAAATTATAATTAATTAAGTATTATTTAAAAATTAAGTAAATATATATTAAAGGATACATGGGATAAATTGAAGTAGTGAAATATAACTGAATAAAAGTTATGTATATGTCGCTTAAGAAGAAAATTAGGGTCTCGTGATAATATAACAAAATCAAAGTGAAAAATATGATAAATGAGATTAAATATATGAGAAAGTTAATATTAAAGATACTAGGATATCGTGTATAACATTCTCAATGATTAAATTAATCGTGAATCAAAATGTCTCATTAAATATGCCAAAATCATAAAAAATAAAAATTAATATTTAATTGGATAGAGGTCATTCAAACAAGTCCGATCTTTATCGTGTTTTGATTGAGCCACATTTGGAAGTTTCCTAATTGCTAAGGCCAAAAAGCATACTTAGTAATAAATTATTTTTCTTAATGTTAAGTAAATATATCATATAATTTACATAAAATAAATTATAAAATTTTAATATAACAATAAAAAAGCATTGAATGGTTAGATGAGAGAGGAATCACATTCTTATCATAAAAAAATGAAATCAAATAAAATGTTCAAAAAATAGAGATAAATAATACAAAAAAGTTTCTTTGAAAAATATTATCGAAATGAAATACAACATGCTTAAACATCAAATTATGCAAGAGAAGAAAAGCCTCATAAAGCATTAAAAACTAAAGAAAATAAAATATTTTAAAATATAAAATTATATTTTTAATTGAATTGAGTTTGTCAAGGCTATCCAAAATTATTTATTTTGTCTTGATTAAACCTTATTTTGAATTATAATGATAACTAAGTAAATAAGCATAAATAAAAGTAAATTTTTATTAATATTATTTAAATAAACATAAATTGAAGCAATATAATATATCTAAATCAAGTACTTGTGTGGTCACAGTAGAGGAGACTTAAAATTATATCGTAATATAACAAAATCAAAGTAAAAAAGTTTGAAAAATTGATAAATTATAAAGGAAATATGTATTCCAAGATTCTAATGAGATCAAGTGCAACATCCTCTTTTTTCAAATCAAGTACGAATCAAACTATTTTGCAAGACAAGCTAAAAACCTAATAAAAATATTTTAAAAATAAAGATTTATTAGAATAAAACATGTTGAGATGACCCCAATAATACTTTAAAGAAATATTTCAAAAGAAACGTAATTTAGTTTTAAATAAACAAAATTATAGCTAAATTAAGAAGAATTGAAGATAAAAAATATAACCAAATACACATATAATGAACACACAAATGGGGTTTTGGAGCCATATTATAATATAACTTAATTAAAGTAAAACAAATAAAAAAGTGAGATATATTATCTAAAAAATTTTTATTCCAAATGAAGTGTAAGATCCTTGATTTTCAAATCAAAGTATGAATAAAAATATCTTTTAAAGATCATCCAAATTGAACAAAAATATTTTCACATATAAAAATAATTGATTAATTAGACAGAGAATGTCGAGTGAGTCCAACTACATTTTTTCATATTAATTGTAACTTGTTTGAATAACTTCCAATTAACAAAGAAAATAAAAGTAAATAACAAAAATTTTTATTCTAAAATTAATAAATAATTATATTAAAGTTGAATTGAGGTAAATTAAAATAATGTAATTAAAGAAATCAAATCAATGAAATGGTAACATAGTAGGAGATTTAGATTTAATATATAATGTAACCAAATTAATGCAAAAGGTTTGAAGGAATAAGATAAATTTCTTGGAAAGTTGTATCTCCTGATTCTAAAATGATGGAGTGTAGCTCAATTGACATCAAATCAAGCAAAGATCAAAATGCCCGATTAAGCATAATGACACCTTAGAAAATAATGTTTAAAAATAGTAAATTTAATATTTACTTGGATAGACCATGTAATATAATAACTACTATGTTTGTTTGATCTCTGTTCAATGCCATTTGGAATTGTTAGAAAATACAAAAGTAATAAAACATAATTCATAATAATATTTTTATAATAAGTAAATGCATAATCAAGCTGAATTAAGATAAATTGAAGTAATATATTATAACCAATGATAGTGCTGTTAGGGCCACATGAGAGCAGAATGAAATTTTTATTGTAAAACAACAAATTGAAATATAGACACTTGATGTAATGAGATAAGTTGTGTGGGAATTTTAAATTCTAAGATACTATGGAGATGAAGTATAACATCTTCAATCATCAAATAAGCTATAAATTAAAATGCCTCACAAAGAGTACATAAAACCTAAAAAAAATAAGTTATTTGAAATAATAGAATTAGTATTTAACTTGAGGTAGCTCATTAAGTCAAGACCAACAACATTTGTTTCATGTTATTTGGACTTTGTTTGGTAGTATTGTGAATTACAAAAATCAAATAAGAGTACTGAACAAGAAATTATTATTATAATGTTGTGTTAATACATAATAAAACTTTAATCATATGAATTAAAGTAATTCAATATACAAAATTCATAGTGATGTAAAGGTTACACATGAGAAGAATTATAGTTTCATAGTAATATAACCAAATTAAAGAACAAAGCTTTTAAATATAAGATACATTTTACAAGAAAGCTAACTTCCAAGGTATTATAAAGATAGTGTGTAACATCTATAGTAGTCAAACAAAGAATGAGTCAAAATATCTCATGAAGCAAGCCAACAGTCATAAAAATAAAATATTTGGAAATATATAATATTAAATATTTAATTGTATAGAACATACAAGTTGGTTCCAATGAGGATTGTGTCATCTTGATTAGACCACATTTTGAATTTTTACACATGACCAAATAAAAAAAGAAAAAATTATAACAAAGTCATATTTTAATATTAATTAAAACAATATTAAAGTTAAATGGTAGAACTTGAGGAATTATTATATAACATAACCAATCACATGTAAATGTCACATGAGAGGAGATTTAGAGTAACATTATAATACAAACAATTAAAAAATAAATATTTAAATAAATTAGATAAATTGTGTAAGAAAGTTACATTCTAAGATACTAAGGAGATAAAATATACCATTCTTGATCATCAAATCAAGTATTAATCAAAGAATCTTATATTTCAAGAAAAAACCTAATAAAATATTTTTTAGAATATTAAAATAAATATTTAATTAGAAAAAGCATATCAAGATGAGTGTAACTACAATTGTTTCGTCGAGATGCGAACTCATTTTGAAATAGTAGAAATTACTAAAATAAATTAGCATAAATAGTAATAAATTATTATTTTAAATATAAAAAATATATATTATTAAAATGTGATGAATTAAAACAAACTAATACAATTAATCAAAATAATATAAAGCTCACATGAGAAGAGATTTGGAGCAAATAAATGATATTACTTAATTAAACCAAAATAGTTGTAGAAATGTTCTAAATATTATAGAAAATTGTATTTCTTAATTCAAAGAAGCTTAATGATAATAACTTCGATTATCAAATTAGGTAGTAATCAAAATGAGTCATAAAATATGCTAACTTATGAAACAAATATTTAACATATAATAAAAGAATTTTTAATTGAGCTTCCAGATGACAAATGATATTTATTTCATCTCCAATGGACCTTGCTTGGAAGTATTGTGAATTGCACAAGTAATTAAACATAAATAATAAGAAATCAATACTTAAATATTATATATAAGGTTAATTGAAATAATGTAATATAACCAACCAAAGTGATGTGAAAGTTACATGAGAAGAGAATTAGTGTTTTTAGTAATATAAGAAAATCAAAGAAAAACATTTTTAAAAAGTGGCATAAATTAGATGAGAATAGTTAATTTTAAGAAAACAAGGGAATTGAGTGTAGCATCCCAAATCAACAAATCAAGTGTAAAATAAAATTACTAAAAAAGAGTGCCAAAATCCCGAAAAATAAAATATTTAAAAAATATTAAAAATAATATTTAATTGGATGGTCCTAACAAGTTGAGTCTAATGATATTTATTCCATCTTGATGTGATATTTATCTAAATTACTAAGAATTACCAAATTTAATAAGAATAAATAATAATAAATTTATTTTTGTATTAAGGGAAAAATTATTAAAGGTAATATAAGATAAAATGAAGTAATGAAATATAAAAATTTTAGAAACCTGTAAAGATCACATGATAGAAGATTTAGAGTTACGTAATAACATAACTAAATAAAAGAAAAAATTTGAAGAAAAGTCAATTTTTTTTCATAGTGATGTAAAATAAATATGTCATAGTATGTAAATATCACATGAAAAGAGATTTAGAGTTACATTAAAATATTATATAACAAAAAGAATCAAAAGAAATGAGATAAATTTCATGTGAAAGTTGAATTCTAAGATATGTAGAAGATTGAGTTTAATATTCTCTATTATGAAGTAGATATTAATTAAAATTGTTAATCATTTTTCAAAGTATAAAATTAAATGTATAATTACATAGACCTTCTTGATGTGACTTCAACATCATTTATTTTGTGTTCATTGGATCTGATTTGTTGTTAAAATAAATTACAAAAGTCAAAAAGCATAAAAAATTATATATTAATATTTTAAAATCAAATATTTATGTACCAAAGGAAAAATGAGATGAATTAAAATAATATAATGTAACTAAATAAAAATAATACGAAGGTCACATGAGAAGATATTTAGGGTTTTATTATAATATATCCGAATCGAAGAGAAAACTTTAAAGAGATGATACAAATTTCATGAGAAAGTGACATTCTAAGATAGTGAGGAGATCAAATGTAACATCCTCGATCCTTAAATTAGGAATGAGTCATAATGTCTATTAATGCTTGTCAAACTATTAGGAAATAAATTATTTATAATTATTAAAATATCTATTTCATTTGATAAAGCCAAATGAAAAGAGCCTAACAACTATTGTTTCCTCTTGATCATACCTCATTTAGATTAACTACAAATTACAAAGTTAAATATGCAAAACATAACAAATTATCATTTTGATATTGTGAAATATATGTTAAAATAGAAATGAGATTTATTAAAGTAATGCAAAATAATCAATTCAGAGCAACAAAAATGTTTCACGAAAGGAAATTTAGAGTTCCATAGTTATATAAACAAGTTGACGTAAACAAATTAAAAAAAATTAGATAAACTACGACAAAGTAATATTAGTAGATAATAAGGAGATGGAGGGCAACATCCGTAATCATTAAACTAGGTACATGTAAAACTTGCCAAAATACTAGAAAATAAGATATTTAAAAAAATGAAAAAGAATTTTTAATCGATAGAGCCCATTAAGGAGCATTGAACAATATTTATTTATTTCTTAATTTGACCTCATTGAAATTACTATGAATTAACAAATCAAATAAGATCAAATAAAAATAAATTATTATTTTAGCATTTAGTTGTTGTATATTAATGCTGAAATTAGATTAATTTAAACAATTTAGCTTTGCCAAGTCAAACAAATACAACGATCCATATGGGAAGAATGATCATTTTATCATAATAAAAAAAATTAAGACAAATTTCATGAAATGGGAAATTTTTCTACGAAATTTGCATTCGAAGACACAAAGAAGGTCGAGTAGAACTTGTTCGATCAAAGAATCATGTTTCATAAGGCCTGTCAAATTCAACTAAAATATCTAAAAATTAATAAAATGAACATTTAATTACATAGAGCTTGTCAAGGTGAGTGTAGCAATGTTTGTTACGTCTAATCAAACATCTTTTTGAATTACTACAATTACCAAAGTAACCAAAAATAAAAATAAAATATTATTTTATTGTTAAATAAATTTATATTAAAGCTAATACTTGGTAAATTGAAGAATTGTTATACATCCAAATTAAAAATATGTAAGATTTACATGGGAGAAGGTTTCGATTTACATAGTAAAATAACCAAATAATAGTAAAACATTTAAAGTAAAGAGATAAATTATACAAAAATATCACATTCATTCTTGGTAAAGATATTGAATGTAACATCTTCAATCATCAAAATAAGTACATATCAAAACATCTCATGAAGTTGCCAAAAATCTAAAAAATAAAAAACATTTAACAATCATAAAAACAAACATTTAATTAAATAGAACTCATAAAGACGAGCCTAATGTTGTTTACTTTATCTGGATGAGACCTTTTTTTGAATAATACTGAATTACTGTTACACCCCATATTTTCTAGGCTGATTTTGGCATAAATTTTTTTTTTTTGCATATAGACAGCTCAGATCGTCCCATACCAACCTGAGTAGCCTACGAAAAACATAGGATATAACACATCATTACACACCTACTTTCCTTAACAATGTGGATCCCATCTCCCGGGTACACCGTCAAATCAGGTTCATGACTCCTGAATTAACAGATGGACTCGCACAATGTTACTCCTACTAGACCCAATACTCCTAACCCATACCGATAGGAGAACCGGTCTAATAGAAGTCTGAACCCCCAATGTTAAGTTCCATAGTCATGTAATGACCTCACCATCAAAAATAAAATACATAACATCCTCAGATAAAATATATCACTCCACACACTATACCATCAAGATAATAAAGTAAAACAGTGAATGGAAACTACATCACAAAAATAAGATCCAAGTCCAACAAATACAATATCATCCAACTAGATACATAAGTCAGAATTACCCTCACATAATACAAGACATAAAAATAACAGTCTCACTGAATACATCCAACAGCAACAATAAACTAATCAGAATATCTCAAAAATCACAGATCAGATCTGCTCCACTAGCCTACTGATCACGATCCCACCTAAAGCTGGGTGGCGTCAAGTCTGCCGAGCCACTGGAAAAATATAGATAAAAAAGGAATGAGCTACGCCCAGTAGGAAAGACAGCTAGTAAAAACTCACATGCAAAAGAAGGATAATAGCAAGAGTATAGGAATACAGCATAACAATGTAGGGTGGAAAGGCACTCTTAGTCCCAGACTCCGACCAACCACAGTCACCCCCAGTCACACCAGAGTAGCTCTCCTCTGGGCTTCCAGGTAGCGTGCCAGTGGGAACGCCCATCTCGAAACACGCATGGCGCCTAAGCACCCGACACCGCAGCGTCTCTCGTCAATCAATCTCCTGGAGACTATAGACAGATCCAGTCACAAAATCTCTAGCCAACGTGAGACACCCCTGCCACCCTAAGGCGCACAGGCCTACACACTTGGCTAGCCACTACGAGACACCCCTGCCACCCTCAGGCGCGCAGGCCTACACACATGGACCAGGAGAGATCGACTCAGCCACCGTCCCAAGGAGTCCTCTACCAACAACTTCCATAGAAGCTCACGCCCCTACAGTCATTGTCAATCTCTAACTCCAAGATTCGGCAACATGTGTCCAGGTACGACAAGGCGCATACCAGTCCACATGTATACTGTGGAAGCTAAGTCTGAACCGCACAGTTACCTACCACAACTACCCTAAAACATCATATAGGGTCTATAGTAGTCCGGTCCAGTATGCCAATCCATAAAATATGCCAACACTGAGTAAACTGACTCAATCCATGCCATTGCCATCCAAGCAATACAACTATACCAGTTACTGACTGTTCTGGTAGCATCCATGTACCATACCTCTGTATGACTGTTTTCAACTGTACTGTCGTCACTGATAACATTTTCCCTACTTCAGGAAGTTTTTAAATCCCAATTTCACTTTCCGCCCTTTATCCATTTTCCGAAATTCGGAATAAATTTCCGAATAAAATTTAAATTCCACATATATCCTTTTTCCGAAAATTCGGATTAATAAATTCCACATATATCCTGTTTTTCCCAAAAATTCGGATTAATTTCCGAATTCATTTCCACATATTTTTTTTTATTTCCGAAAATTCGGATTAATAATAAATTTCTGAATTTTCCCTTCCGCTTCTCTCTCCTCCGCGCCGCGCCATTTGTCCGCGCCGAATTCCGCTGAACCGGATCTCGCCACCGGTTCGGGCCTTCGCGCTGAACCGCGACACCGCCGAACCGAATTAATTAATAATCCGTTAATAAATATTATATAAATACCATTAAATTAAATTTACAATTACTTAATTAAATATAATTAACCTAATTCATCTCCTTCCTCGGTCCGACGCCCGCGAAACCCTAGCCGACGAAATCGCCGACCAAATCCAATTCTTCCGCCGAATTCCGGCGACCGCGAACAAGAAGAAAAAAAATCCGATGTTCATACTATCCTAATGTTTCAATAATGCCACTAATTCCTAAGGTTCAATCAGAATTTCCGCCAAAGGAGTTTCATCCGATCCCCAATTTGACAATTTACGAAATTAAATAATTCCAGCATTTGTTACTACCTTAAAATGAATAAAGCACATAATTGAATCATCGCATGCTTGGTAAAATTTCCGAATTCGACGGGTATAATTTTTCGAAAACCCTAAAAATGCTAAAATCAATAATTTGCATTAATCAATTCCAAAAACCATAATTCGCATGCTCCGGTAGCTATTTGCAAAATAATCCATATTTTTAATTAGCTAAATAACTAATTTAAAACTGAATTTCCTACCTTTCTTCTCCGGCGACGGTGGCGACGGTGAAGCTCGCACGCGACCAACCGCTGCTCCTCGCCGCACGAAACCGGTACCAATCGATTCTCCTCGGTCTCGCGAACCTCCAGGTACAAAAAGCCCCCTGAAAGGCTGCCGGAAAATATCGCCGTTCGCCGCGAACACCTCGTCTCCGGCCACCGTTCGAAAACCCTAACAGCCGAAATTAATCGGGTTAAATACCCAGCTTAAACCGGTAATAACTCGTTAAGAACCCATTAAGTGCCGGTTGACCTTCTAATAACGCCGCTTAAACCCGATCAGCCGGTTAATCTCCACCGCTGATCTCGTCCGTCCGATCCGCTTATCCGCGGCTTATCAAACCGCACGCGCAAACGCACTCGGCGAACCGCCCCCGCCTTCGCTGAACCGCTCCGGTCCGGTTCACGCGCGGTAAAAACCAAATTCCGGTAAAAAAAAATAAATTTTCGAATTTCCAAAAATCCAATTAAACAGGGAAAATTACTTAAAAATTCCTCGGTGCTCCGAAAAATCCCCAGAAAATTTCAGAAATTTCAATAACCTCCAATTGAGCTCCTAGCTCATCCTACTGTCGATTTGAAATCATCCAAGCCATAATTTAATTATTGAAGATTAAACCTATAATATTTTACCGGGTATAACAATTACGATGATCAATAAGTAAAAATAATCTTAAGTTATTATTTTAATATCACTCAAATATATATTAAAACTAAAATGGGATAAATTTAAGCAAAGTAATATAAGAAAACAAAAGTGATATAAAGATCTCATGAGTGAAAATATTGGAGTTTTATTATAATATAATGAAATCTTTGCAAAATATTTGAGGTAATCAGTTTAATTATATTACAAAGGTACCCTCCAAGGTACTAAAGATATGGAGTGTAACTTTCTTGATTGAAAAATTAGGTATGAGTCAGAAAGTACCATAAAGCATGCCAAAATAAATGGAAATAAAATATCGAAAAAATATGAAAATTAATATTCGATTATAATGAGCTTGTCGAATGGCATCTAGTGATGTTTATTTCTTCAAATTTATACTCATTCAAAATTGTTATGGATTAGGAATGGAAATAATCATAAGTAATAATAAAACATTACTTTAATTATAAGTAAACATGCATAATAAAGTTGAAATAAGGTAAATTAAAGTAATGTTATTTAACAAAATCAAGTGTACTTAAGGATCACATAAGAGGAGATTTATAGTTACATGGCAACAAAAAAAAATCAAAGTGAAAAATTTGAAAAAAATAGTTAAATTACAAAGGGGCTGAATATTTATAAAAAATAATTTTTAAATCGAAAAGTGCTTATCGAGATTGGCCTTACAATGTTTGCTTCTTCTTAATATGTCCTTGTTTGGAATTATTATGAATTAAAAAAAAACTAGGAATAAATAAAAATACATTACTGTTATAATATTAAGTAAATGCGTAATGAAGCTAAAATATGATAAATTAAAAAAACAAAGATAACTTAATGAAAGTGTTATAATGGCCACACAAAGAAGTGAGATAAACTATATAGAGAAGATGCATTTTAAGATACTAAAGAAATTAATATAATAGCCTTTATCATCAAATTTGTTAGAAATAAAAATGTCTTATAAAGCATGAAAACATATTTAAAATAAAATTTTTTACAATATAAAAATTAATATTTAGTTGGTTTGAACTCGTCAATGAGTCCAAAAATTTTGTTTCATTTAGATTAATCCTCTTTCAAAATTACTATGAATTACCTAAATATATGGGCATAAATAATAGTAAATTATTATTTTCATATTACGTAGGCATATGTTAAAGATGAAATGCGTCAAATGGAAGCAAAATAATTTAATCAGACCAATTTAATCTGTGTCACACTAGAAGAGAATTTTAGTTCCATTATAATATAATTGAACGAAAGATAAAAGTTTTAAAACATAGAAAAATTCTACAAGAAAGTTGATTTTCAAGAAACTCATAAGATAAAGTGTAACATCCTCAATCATCAAGATGAGTCAAAAAATATTTTGTTTCACGTTGATCGGGCTTTATTTTGAATTACCTCCAATAACTGATGTAGATAAGCATAAATAGGAAAAATTTATTATTTAAATATTATGTAAATATATATTAAAACTAAAATAACATATATTGAAGTAATCTAAGATAACCAAGTCAAAGTAATGAAAATATGAAATGGTAGTTTATTTGTAGTTTCCTAGTAATTTGTTCAAATTGATGTGAAACATCTAAAAAAAAAGAGATAAATTATATAAGAAAACTGCATGCCCAGATATCAAGGAGATGTTGTGTGAAATCCATGATTGTTAGTTATGTTACAAATGAAAATACCTCTTAAAGCATGTCAAAATGCTAGAAAATAAAAAGATTTAAAAATTTAACAACGAATATTTAATACGATATAACACATTAAGATAATTTAAACAACATTTGTTTGTCCTTAATTGAATCTCGTTTAGAATACTATAGATTACCAAAACAAATAGGCTTAAATAATACTTAATTATGATTTGAATATTATGTAAATATATTCTAAAGTGAAATTAGAAAAATTGAATCATTATAATATAACAAAATTATATTAATTTAAACGTTAGATTAGTGTAGAACTATATTTTTATAGCAATATAATAATTAAAAGTAAATACTTCGAAGAAATTTGATAAATATTTTGCAAATACTAAATTCAAAGATGTTAAGGCGAGTGAATGTAATATATTCAATGCTATGTTTAGGTACAAATAGAATCCCTTGAAACATTATAAAAGAATTGAAAAAATATTCAAAAATATAAATATGAAGTTCTTTTTGCATAAATCTTGTTAAGGAGAGCCTAAAAATATTTTTTAATCTTTATAAAACCTAACTAAGACTAAGTCTAAATTTTAGAAATTATTAAGAATAAATAATAATAATTTATTATTTTAATATTAAGTAAATATTTAATGAAGTTAAAATGAGAATATTTGAAATAATGTAACACATCAAATTAAGGCAATATAAAAGTCACATGAGAAATGAGTTAGTGCTAAATAATAAAATAAAAAATTAAGGAAAAAATTTTAATAAAATAAGATGAATTATATTAAGATGTTAGTTTCTAATTTACTAAAATGATTGAGTCTAATATTCTTGATCATCAAATCTTAAATAGTTGAATGTGTCTCACAAAAAAATGCCAAAGCCCTCAAAAAAAGTATTTAAAAATATAAAAATTAATATTTAATTGGGCAAAGCAGCTCAAAACAATTCAAATGACATTTTTTGCCTTGATTAAACCTCATTTGAAATTACTACAAATTAGCAACATAAATAAGCATAAATAATAATAAATTATTAGTTTAATATTAAGTGTATATATATATATATATTGAAGTTGAAATAAGATAAATCAAACAAATGTAATATAATAAAATCAAAGTGATGTAAATGTCACAAATGAAGAGATTTAGAGTTATATGGTAACATGATCAAATGAAGAAATAAGATAAAATGCATGAAAACACTAAAACATTATTTGAAAATAAATTATTTAAAAATATAAAAATTAATATTTAGTTATTTAGAGCTCGTTAAGACAAGTATAATAATGTTTATTTCATCACCATCGATGTCATTGGAAATTCTCATGAATAACCAAACTAAATAAGCTTCAATAATAAAAAATATTATTATTAAATTAAGTAAATATATATTAAACTTAAAATAAGATAAATTGGAGAAAAAAATATAACAAAATGAAAGCGATATGAAGGTTGCACTAGAGCATAATTATAGTTTCACAGTAATGTAATAAAATGAAATTGCAAAAATTTGAGGAAAAGAGACAGAATATAACAGAAAGTTGTATTCTAAGATAAAAATGAGATGAAGGGTGGCATATTCATTTATCAAATCATATATGATTCAAATTACCTCATAAGGGTTGCTTCGTGACAAGTAAATAAAACATTTAAATATATTAACACATATTTAAATGAATATAACCAACAAAGATGAGTCATATGACCTTTATTTCATGCAAATCAAACCACATTTTCAATTACTATGAATCACCAAAGTAACTAAGCAAAAATAACTAAATTATCATTTTATTATTAAATAAATATATATTAAAATATAAATGAGATATATTAAAACCATTTAAGATAAAATAATAAAAGTAATTTAAAAGCCAAATGATAGAAGATTTGGAGATTGATATAAATATAGCCAACTCAAAGTGAAAAATTGAATGAAATACAATAAATTGTGTGAGAATGTTGCATTCCATGATACTCAGGAGATTGAATGCAACATATTCGATCTTAAAAATAGGTATGAAGTGATGCATCTCATAAAAATGCCAAGATATTAGAATATATATATATATATATATATAAGAATATTTAATTAGATAGAGCTCATTGAGACGAGTCTAATGGCATTTTATTATCTTGATCAGAAATCATTTGGAATTATTTTTTATTACGAAAATAAAGAAGCATAAAACATTACAAATATGAAATAAAATTAAATTGAGATAAAATGAATAAATATAATATAACCAACTCAAAGCAATATAAAGGCAATATGAGTTAAGATTTAAAGTTACATGTTAATGCAACCAAAACAACTAAAATAATATTAACAAATAAGATCTATTTTACAAGAAATTTACATGCTTAAATACCATGTGGATCAAGTGTAACGTCATCCATTAACAAATCCAACAAAAATTAAAAAGTCTAGTAAAACCTAACAAAATCTTAGAGACCAAAGTAATTTAAAAAAATTAATACTTCATTGAATAGAGCTCGTTAGAACGAGTCCAATGATGTTTTGTTCATCTCGATTGACTTCTATTGTAATTTCTTTAAATCACCAAAGTAATCCTAAATAGTAGTAAAATATTATCTTATTGTTAACAAAATATTTATTAAAGTTGAAAGGAAATAAACTAAGAGAATATAACATAAAAATATAAGTATTATAAAGATCAAGTTAGAGGAGAAGTGGTGTTTCATAGTAAAAAAACAAGTTGAAAAATTTAAATAAGATAAATTATATGGGAAGACAAGATTACAAGACACTAAAGAGATCAAATGTAATATCAACATTATCAAGCAATTTATAAATGGTAATGTCCTATAAAGCATCCAAAAGTCTTATAAAATAAAATATTCCAAAAATAACAAATGTCTATCTAATTGAATAAAGCTTATTACAATGAGTCCAATGATCTTCATTTTGTCATTGTTTAGTCTCCTTTAAAATTACTAAAGATTACAAAAGAAAAAAGTCATAAATAATATTAAATTATTATTTTACTACTAAGTCAAAGTATGTTAAAGTTTAAAAATTATAAATTTAAGAAATATAACATAATCAATTTAAAATAGAGTAAAAGTTATATGCAATAAAATTTGGAGTTACATAGTAATATAATAAAGTAAAAATAAATTGTTTTAAGAAATGAGACAAATTATATAAAAATGTGGTATTCCTAAATAAACCAAGGGTAACATCCTCGATATTCAAAAAAGGAAAAACTCAGAACAAGTCGTAAAACAAGCCAAAACCCTTGAATATGAATAGTTTAAAATTATAAATATGATTTCTTAATTGGATAAGGCTCATTAAAAAGAGTTCAAAGATATTTCTTTTATGTCGACAAGTCCTCATTTGGAGTCTTTGTGAATTACATATTAAAAAATATATTGAAGTTAAAATGAGGTAAATTGAAGTAATGTAAGATCAACAAATGAAAGACTTGTAAAGCTCACAGAAGAGGAGATATAGATTTATAATATAATATAACTTACTCAAAGAGAAACATTGAATGAAATGAGTTAAATTGTTCAAGAAAATTGAACTCAAAAGTACAAAGGAGACTGAGTGCAACATCCATATTATTAAATATTCCATGAATTAAAATGTATTAAATTCAAGCAATATAAGGGTCATCCAAGAGGAGAATTATAGTCTCATAGTAGTGAAACAAAATTAAATTAAAAACTTTTAATAAATGAGATAGAAAGTATTTAATAGTTGCATTTCAAAGTACAAAGTTGATCGAGTGTGACATACAAGCTCATGAAATAAAGTAGAAATAAACATAACTAATAAAACAAACCAAAATATTAATAAATTTTTTTTATAATATGCATAATAATATTTAAATGGATAGACTTCGTTGTGATCAGTGTGAGGACATTTATTTCACCATAATTGGATCACATTTGAGGTTACTATGAATTATTAATATAAATAAGCACAAATAATAATAAATTATTTTAAATATACTGATTAAAAATATATTAAAGCATAAATGATGTAAATCCAAATAATGTAATATAATAAAATCAAAGAAAATTTAATGTCGAATGATAGAGTATTTATAGTTTCAAAGGAATATGAGAAAATAAAAGAAAAAATATTTTAAAAAATAAGATAAATTATATGATAAAATTGCATTCACGATACTAAGGAGTTTGAGTGTAACATTCTTGATTATGAAATTAGGCATTAATTGAAGTATCTAATAAAATCTTAATCAAACCTTAATTTGATTATTGCATATTACAAAAATAAATAAGCATAAGTAATTACAAATTATTATTTTCATATTAATTAAATATTTAATAAAGCTAAAATTAGATAAATTTATGAACTATAATATAATGAAATTAAGAATGATTAGATAAATAATATGAAAAAGTTACATTACTTCATATTATCGAGATCAAGTATAACATCTTTGATTGTAAGGTCTAGTAAAATTTGAAACATCATGCAAAACATTTCAAATCTAAGAAAATAAAATATCAAAAAGTATAAAAAGCTATACTTCAATGGATAGTACTCATCAAGAAAAGTCTATTGGTTTTTTATTTGTTTTTGATCAAACCTTGTTTTGAGTAACTACTTCTAATCATATTAAATAAAGCCAAATAATAAAATATTGTTATATTAATTTTAAGTAAATATGTAATATAGCCTTAATGAGATAAGTTAAAAAATTATACGATAACAAAATGAAAGAGATATGTTCATCACACGAGAGTAGAATTTGGGTTTTACAGGAGTACAACAAAATAAAAGCAAAGATTTTGTAGAAATTAGGTAAATTACATGGGAAAACTATTTTTTATGATACTTTAGAGATCTAGAATAACATCATCAATCATTAAGTTAGGTATAAAAAATTTTCTTATAAGATAAACTAGAAATCAAGAAAATAATATATTTAAAAAATATAGAAATATAATTTATCATGCAGAGCTTATCAAGTCAAGTATAATGAAGTTTGTTTTGTAAATAAAAAATAAAGTAGATATAATATAAAGTAAAAAATATATTATAAATAAATCAAAGCAATGTGTAGGATACATGAGAGCTGATTTAGAGTTTTTGTTCACATAAAAATAAGTGACTAAAGTAACTAAAGTAAATAACAAAAGTGATAATAACATTTTTAATATTAAGTAAATATATGTTAATGCCAAAATGAGAAAAGAAAAAGAATTTAATATTAACAAATGAAAGACATTTAACGGTCACATGATAGGAGATTTAGAGTTAATAAAACTACATCGAGTGAAAAGTTTCAATAAATAGGATAAATTTATTAGCAAAGTTGGACTTCATGGTGCTAAGGTCATCAAGTGTAACACATTTGATCATAAATTAAGTATGAATTAAAATATGTCATAAAGCTTGCCGAAATAAAAAAATAAAATTTTCAAAATCCCAAAAATGAATATTTAATTTGATACAAAGCATTAAGAAGAGGCCAATAATGTTTATTTCACCTTGATTGAAATCTTTTTGAACTGAATAAGGATTGTCAAATTAAATATGCATAAGTGATAAGAAATTATCATTTTAATGATACATAAATATATATAAAATCTAAAACAAGATAAATTGAAGAAATGTAATGCTACCAAAAAAATTAATGTAAGGCTCACAAGTGAGAATATTTAGAGTTTCAAGGTAATATAACGAAATCAAAGCATAACTTTTCAAGAAATCAGAATAATTGTATGAAAATGTTATATTCCTTACTAATATAGAGATTGTGCTTAACATAACTTAATCATAAAAAATATTTAAAAATATAAAAAATTAATACTTCATTGGATAAATATCATAAAAATGATTCTAATAGTGCCTATTTTGCTTCAAGCTGACCTCATTTGGAATTATAAAAAAATGTCAAAGCAAATAAAATTAAATAATAACAAATTATTAGATTAATATTTAATAAATATATTATAAAGCCAAAAGGATATAAGTTGAAAAATTGTAATATAAATAAATTAAAGTGATGTAAGTCTTATATGAGAGGAGAATTACAATTTCATAAGAATATAACAAAATAAAAAAAACATGAAAACAAATGTGATAAATCATTCAACAAAGCTGCATTCTAAGATACTACTGATAACAAGTGAAACATTCTTGGTTATAAAATATAGCATAGACAAATGATTCATAAAGACTACAAATAAACAAAAAAACTAAAATATTTGAAAAATATAAAAAAATCAAATTAAATAAAGCTCATTGAGATGTGCACAACAAAATTTATTTCATCTCAATCTAACCTCATTTAGAATTTCTATGAACTACAAAAACCAATAAGAATAAATAATAAAAAATTAGTATTTGATAATTAAGTAAATATATAATAAAGTTGAAATAAGCCAAGTTATATTAGAGTAAAATAACTAAATAGAAGTGATGTAAAAGACACATAAGAGGAGAATTAGAGCTCCATACTAATATAACAAAATCAAAGAAAATATTTCAAAACTTAAGATAAATTATAGTGGAAAACTACACTCAAAGATAATAAGGGTAAATAGTTTAACATCCTCGATGGTCAAACATGATAAAAATAGAAACATCTTGTAAATTTTACTA
The DNA here is from genome assembly GCA_023846275.1 of Vanilla planifolia. Lineage (NCBI taxonomy): Eukaryota > Viridiplantae > Streptophyta > Magnoliopsida > Asparagales > Orchidaceae > Vanilla > Vanilla planifolia. Next base: position 221,056 of record JAIUJO010000323.1, on the reverse strand, counting down.
AAACCCATAAAATAAAATATTTATAAATAAAAAAGTATACTAATAAGATTAAAGTAATTGAGATCGGGTCAATATTATTTGTTTTCTCTTGATCTTTCCTCGTCTAGAATTATTGTAAATTGCATAAGTTAATAAGCATAAATGAAATAAGTTAAATTAATATAATGTAGTTTAACCATGTCAAAAGTGTAGCAAAGGTCACATGTGTGTAGATTTATATTTACATTGTAATTTAGTAGAATGAAAAAACAATTTTTAAAATGAGATAAATTTTGCAACAAAGATTAATTCCAAGATAATTAGGAGATCTAGTATAATGTACAAATCAAGTGTCTCATAAAGCATGCAAAAATAAAAAAACTGATTTTAAAATATAAAATTTAATTTGTAATGGGATAAAAGTCATTGAGATGAGTCTAGCTTTAGTTTCTTCATCTTGATCAGACTTCGATGAGGATTATATTGAATCACAATATTATGTGAGCATAAATTATAAAAAAATTATATTTAAAAACTTTGTAAATAATTATTAGTAAAAATGTGATAAATTAAACCAATACCATTCAAACAAAGAAACTTTATTGAGTGACACATCCATAATCATAAAACAAATACGAAGCAAAAAAGCATGTCAGGACACTAGAAAATAAAATATTACAAAAAAATTGCATATTTGATTTAGTAATTCTAGATGAGATGAGTCCAATGATAGTTGTTTCATCTAGATTGGACTATTATTTTAATTACTCTAAATTAAAAAATTAAATAAGCATTGTTATAATAAATTTGTATTTTTAAGTTTAGTAAATATATGTTAAAACTAAAATGAAATAAATTAAAAGAATGTAATAAAATTAAAAAAATATATGTGATTTAGAGTTTCAGAGTAATATAAAAAAATTGAATAAGCAATTCTAAAAAAATATGAAATAATTTATGAAAAAATGTTTTCTAAGATGGCAAAAAAATCAAGTGTAATATTCTCGATTGTCAGATTATGTAAAAATTCAATTATGTGATGAAACGTGCTAAGATACTAAAAACTAAAATGTTTTAAAAACTATAAAATAAATATTTGATTAGATTGATTTCATTGACTTGCATGTAATGGCATTTGTTTCATTTTGTTTGGATCTTATTTTAAATTATTATGAATTACTAAAATAAACAAGCATAAATAATAATAAATATTTTGATTAATGTTAACTAATTAAATGATAAAATGGAAATGAGATAAATTGAAGAAATATAATATAACTAAAACAATATGATGCATAAGTCACATGAGAGAAGATTTAGAGTTACATTTTACTATAATGAAATCAAAGTGAAACATTTCAAGAAATTAGATAAATCTTACAAAAAAGATACATTTCTAAATACTAAAGAATAAAAAAGTCCTTGATCTTTAAATTAGATAAAGATAAAATATCTTATAGAACCAAAACCCTAAAAAGTTTGATATGTAGATATATAAAATTGAATACTTAAACAGATAGACCTTGTTGAGATGATTGCAATGGCAATTTCTTCATTTGGACACATTATTGTTTGAAATTAATATGAGTAATTAAAGAAAATAAAAATAAATAATTAGAAATTATTTTTTAATTTTTAAAAATATATATTAAATCTAAAATAAAATAAATTGATGAAATACAACATAACAAAATGAATGAAAAGTATCGGTCGCACTAAAGTGGAATTAGAGTTTTATAGGAATATAGTCAAATCAAAGTAAACAATTTGAAAAATAAGATAAATTATCTTAGAATAATGCATTCCAAGAGTCTATCGAGATTTGGTATGGTAAAAATAATCTCATAAAGAAACCAATAATATTTTAAAAAAATAACAAATATTTAATTGTGTAGGGCTCATTGAGATAAGTATATTGATATTTGTTTTATCTCAATCTAATCTCACTTGAAGACTATGAATTACAAAAATAAACTAGCATTAATGTCAATAAATTATAATTTAAATATTAAGTAAATATATAACAAAAGTGGAAATGAAATACATTGAAGTTGTGTAATATAAAAAAATTAAATAGATGTAAAGGTCGTATCATAGGTGCACTAGAAGTTCATGCTAATATTTAAAAATTGCAGTATGCAATTTGAAAAAAAAGGATTAAAAAACTAAAAAATAACATTCCAAAACACTAAGAGATTCAAATTTAGAATCCATGATCATAAATATGGTACAAATAGAAATGTCATGTAATGAATGCCAAAGCTCTATAAAAAATTATTAAAAATGTAAAAATTTATTTTTAATTAGGTAGAGCTTATCAAGTCATGTCTAATTATGTTTCATTGATCTTAGTCTAACCTCTCTGGAAATTATTTAAAATTAGAAATTAAATAAGTAAAAATATATTTAAAATACACTATTAAGAAAATGTATAACAAAATAAAAATAAATATTTTTAAAAATTGAGATAGAGTTTATGGCAAAACTAAATTCCGAGACACAAAGAAGATAAAGTATAATATCATTGATCAACAATTCATGTACAAGTTGAAGTGTTATCTAAAGTATACACAACCTAAGATAATAAAATATTTTAAAAAAAATTAATATTTTATTTAGAAGGGGTCATCAAGATGATTCTAGCAATATTTTTTGTCCTGATTGGACCTCATTTAAAAAATTGTAAATTACCAATTTAAATATGCTTAAATAATGAATATGTTTTATTTAAATATTATATAAATATATATTAAAGCTAAAATATGATAAATTTAAACAATCTAATATAACTAAATCAAAGAGATATAAAGCTACAACAGAGGAAATCGAGAGTTACATTGCAATATAATAAATCAAAGAAAAAATTTTAAAAGAAAAAAGATAAATTTAATTAGAATGTTGCATTCCAATGCACCCAGGAGATTGAGTATAACACCACAAATCATCGAATAAAGTATGAATCAAGATGTTAATTATAATGTGAAAAAGACTTAAAAATAAAAATATTTAAAAATTAAAAAAATTTCATTTAATTGGATAAATCTTCTCACGATGAGTTCAATAATATTTGTCATCTCTCTAGGACTACATATGATGAAACTATGAATTATCAAAGTTGTTAAGGTTAAATAATAATAAATTAATATTTTATTATAAAGTAAATTTATGTTAAAGATAAAATGACATAAATTAAAATTTTGGGATATGACTATATCAGAATGATGTAAAGGTCATATGTTAAGAAAATGTGAATTTAGTAATACAACTAATTCAATGAAAAAACTTTTAAGTAATGCTATATATTATTTGGGAAAGTTGCATTGAAAAAACTTAAAGGAGCAAGTATCATATTCTGAATCATTAAACAAAGTACAAATGAAAATTTCTAATAAAACATACCAAAAAACTAGAGATTAGAAGATTAAAAAAATTGGAGATTTCATTTGGTAAGGACTCACTGAGAGAGGTCCAATGATGTTTGTTTCGGCATGTTTAAACAACAATTTGAAATACTAGAATTTAAAGAATCTAATAAGTATAACTAAAAATAAATTATTACTTTCATGCTAAGTAAATATGTATTATAGCTAAAATGAGATAAATTAAAGCATTATACTACAACAAAATCAAAGAAAATGAAAAGTCTAATGAAAGGATATTTAGAGTTCCATAGTGGTACAACAAAAATCAAGGAAAAATGTTTATTGAAACGACACAAAATGTATAACAAAGTTGCATTTCAAGATACACAAAAACTTGATTATAACCTTCACATTTGTCAAATTAGGTGCATATTAAGTTATCTCATAAACATGCAAAGATATATAAAACTTAAATTTGTAAAAAAAAATAATAAAAGCATAATAATTAGATAAACTTCATTGAGATGCGACAAATGATGTTTATTTCATCTTGATTGGACATCGTTTAAAATTACTATATCTTACGAAAGTAAATAAGAATAAATAATACAAAATTATAAACTTGATGTTAAAAAATAAGTAATGAATTTTAGATCAAACAAATAGATGAAATATAATATTACAAAATCAAAATGACATATTGGTTTCACAAGAGGTGATTTAGAGTTAAATGTTAACAAATTAAACCAAAGCAAAACATTTCAAGAAATGAGATAAATTATATAAAAAAAGTTACATACATAGATATTAAGTGGATTCAGAGTAACATCCTCAGTCTACAAATTAGGTAAAACTTTCATGTCTTAAAATAGGAAAAAAATAAAATAAAAAATTTAAAAGAATATAAAAATGAACACTTAGTTAGAGCTCATTGAGATGAGTCTAATGATGTTTCTTTGTAAGAATAAGTTCTTATTTAAAATTATTGTGAAAAAAGTAAATAATAATAAATAATAATAAATAATAATATTATTTTTCTTTAATATTAAGTCAATATAAGTTAACTTTAAAATGAGATAAATTTAGCAAATATAATATGTAAAAATCAAGGACATGTAATGGTCAAATGAGTGTAGATTTATAGTTATATAGTAGTAAAATAATATCTTTAAAAAGTTTTTAAAGTGAGTTAAATCCTTTTATGTAAGCCAGTTTCCAGTGCATGAAGGAAATTGAGTGTAACATCGTTGATCATCAAATAAGGTATGCATTGAAATGTCTTATACATCAGGTAAAAAATTTAAAAAATAATATATATATATATATATATATATATATATATATTTAGAAATAAAAAATTTAATGTTTCATTGGGTAGATCTCACTAAGAAGTGCCCGTATGGCAACTATTTCACCTTAGTCATACCATATTTGGAATTATTTAGAAGTATCAAATCAAGTAAGCATAAATATTAAGTTAGCATAAAATAAAACTCAAATGAGTTAAATTGAAGAAATATAAGAAAATAATAATAAGATATTATTTTCATACTAGATAATTACATTTTAAAGCTAAATTAAGAGAAAAAAGTAAGGCAATGTAATGCAACAAAACAAAAGTAATGTTAAAGCAGCTAAGAGTAGAATTAGAACTTCATAAAAATATAACCAAATGATTGCAAAAAAATTGAAAAAATAAGTGAAATCATTTGGGAAACCTAAATTCCTAGATATAAGGAGATCAAGTATTGCATACTCGATCATCAAATTAGGTACTAATTTAAATGACTTGTAAACACTACCAAAATGCATATGATAAAAAATTTACAAAAATAATAAAACATAGTTTAATTGGGCATAGCTCATCAATATGAGTCCAAAAATGTCTATTTCCACTTCCTTCGAGCAGATTTGTAATTCTTGCAAATTATCAAAATCAGTAGAAATAATAATATGTTATTATTTTATAATTAATCAATTATATTTTAATTTTGAAATGAGATAAATTAAAGTAATGAAATATAACCAAACAAAAATGATGTAAAGATCAAAAGTGAAGAAAAATAGACATAGCAATATAATCAAATAAAAGGGAAGAATTTGAAGAAATTATATAAATTTTATGAGATAGTTACATTCCAAGATACATAAGAGATCATGTGTGACATCCTCGATCACAAAATCAAGAATGAATCACAATATCTCATATGCATGCCAAAATCCTATAAAATAAATTATTTTTAAATATAAAAATATTTATTAAAATTTTGCAGGCTCATCAAGACGAGTCCAATGAAATTTATTTCATTTTATTCAAACCCATTTCATAATTTTTATGAATTAAGAAAGTAAATAAGCATAAATTAGAATATATTACTTTTTTAATATTAAGTAAATATATAATTATGTATAAATGAGATAAATTAATTAAATATAATTAAAGAAAATCAAAGCAATGTGATGGTTACACAAGGTGAAAATTATTTTCAATAGAAATATAACCAAATCAAAGTGATAAATTTTAAGAAATGGGATAAATTTCAAGAAAAAGCTACATTCAAAGATACTGAGGAATCAAGTGTAACATCCTCAATCATGAAATAAGATACAATTAGAGATGTCTAATTAAGAATTAAGAAATACAATAAAAAATAACAAAAATTTTAAAAAAATGTTTCTCTATGAGAATATACCTCATTGAGATGTGTCAATCGATTTTCTTTCATCTCAATTTGATATTGTTTAGAACAAATGTAAAACTAATAATTTAAATTAGCATACAAAAATTTAAATTATTATGTCTTTGTCATTTAAAAATATATTAAAGAAAAAAGAATAAGATAAATTGAGCAATTGTAATGTAACCAAATTAATGTCATATAAAGGTTATTAGAAAGTAGATTTAGAGTTATGTAGTAATATAATGAAATCAAAGGAAAAATCAATGACTTAAAATAAATGGCCTAAAAAGGTAGCATTCCAAGATACTGAGGTGATCAAGTCTAATATCAATGATCCCAAGTTTAGATTAAAATCAAAATGATGTTTAAAACATCCCAAAAGCTTAAAAATGAAATATTGAAAATTATAAAAATTAATAATTAATTTGAAATTGTTCATCTAAGCAAGTCCAATGATATTTATTTCAAATTATTGATGCAGAAAAAAATAATGCTAAATTTTTACAAGAATATTAGGATAATAAATACTAAATGTAAAATAAGATAAATTAAAATAATATAAAATAAGTAAATGAAAGACGAAGAGGGCAAACATGTGGTGGTTTAGAGTTAAATAGAAATATAACCAAATCAATGCAAAAATTTTTAAAAAATTGATAAATCATATGTTAAATTTTCTCTCTATGGTTTTGAGGAGATCTAGTGTTACATCTCTGATAATAGAACATGTACTAATCAAAATGGCTCATAACATATATCAAAATCTTAAAAAATAAAACATATTAAAATATAGAAAATAATAGAATTCTAAAAGCCTTCTTAACCATGCCAAAACCTTATAAAATAAAAAATTTTAAAAATATTAAAAATAAATATTTAATTAAATTGAGGTCACCAAACAATATTTGTTTTCTCTCCTTCACATATCATTTGGAACTATTGATAATTACAAAAGTAAATAAAAATAAATAACAATAAATTTATTTTTTAAAAATGAAGTTGTAATGAGATAAACTAATTAAATAAAATAAAATAAAAGTAAAGTTATCTAAATGTCATAAGATAGGAGAATTAAAGTATCATAGTAATATAACAAAATGAAAGTAAAAAAGTTTAAAAAATGAGATAAATTTCACGGAAAAGTTGCATTCCAAGATAGTAAAAAGATTGACTGTAAAATTCACAGTCATCAAATTTAGAACATTAAAAATATCTCATAAATAATGCTAAAACATTTGAAAAATAAAAAATTTAAAAAATAAATATATACATATTTAATTAGTTTGAGCTTGTTGAGACTTGTCTAATGCCTTTTTGTTCATCTTGATCAACCCCAGGTTGGGATTATTTTTAATTATAAAAATAAATAAGTAATAATAATAATAATCAATATTATTTTAATATTATGCAAATATATAATATAGCTAAGATGAGATAAATTATAGAAATGTAATAAATGGAAATCAAATTAATTTAAATGTGACATGAGTAAGGAATGAGAGTTTAAAACTAATAGAGCAAAGTTTAATAAAAAACTTGAATGAACTGTGATTAATTGTATGAGAGATCTACAATTTGAGATGCCAAAGAGATTATCTATAACACGCTCAATAATCAAAGGAGGTACAATTAGAAATAACTAATAAAGCATAGAGAAACATGATAAAATAATATATTGTTAATTATAAAATATATCATTAGTTGGATTAAGTTTAGTGAAATGAGTCCAAAGATCTTTGTTTTGTCCCAATTTGACCTCACTCTTAATTATTACAAATTTAAAAATACAAATAAGCATAAATACTAATAAATTGTTATTTTACTATAAGGTAAATATATGTTAAAGCAATAAAAAGACAAATTGAAGTAATATAATGTAATTAAATCCAAATGATGTAAATAGAAAACTAGAATAAACTTAGAATAATATGGAAATATAACAAAATTAAACTAAAAAATGTAGAGATATGAGATAAATAATGTAAAAAGTTTTATTATTTAATAAAAAAGGAGATTGGGTGAAAAATAATCAATAGTCAAATTTTATTGAAATAAAAATTCTTTTAAAAGATGTTAAAATACTAGAAAATTTAATTTTAAAAAATATAAAAAATATTCTATGTGATAAAGTTCATCGCGATGAGTCATTAATGCCTACTTAGCTTTGATTGATTATTTTTTGGATATATTACGAATTATTATAGAAAATAAAAAATAAATAACAAATTATAGCAAGTTTTTATATGAAAGCTAAATTAAGATTAATTTAAGAAATCTTAGATAAACAAATCAAAGACATGTAAACATGACACAAGAAGAGATTTAAAATTAAATATTAATATAATAAATTAAAAAAAACATTTGATCAGGTGAAAGAAATATTCTGATAAAGTATGTCAAAATCATAAAAAATATTAAAATATAGAAATTAATACTTAATTGGATAGAGCTCATCAAGATTAGTTTGATAACGTTTGTTTCATCTCGATTGAACTTCATTTTGAATAACTATTAGTTATCAAATTAAATAAGCATAAAAAGATAGGTTATCATTTACATATCAAGTGAATTTTTAATTAAGCTAAAAAAGATGAATTGAAGAAAGGTAATATAACAAAAATAATGACAAATGGCACGTGAGAGTTTATTTAGAATTTCATAATAACATGTCTAAATTAAAGTGAAACCTTTGAAGAAAAAAGATAAATTATCTTGGAAGTTTGCATTACAAGATGCTAAAAGGACAAAAGATTATGTACAAGTATAATATGTTATGATTTCTACCAAAAAGACTAAAAAAACTATAGAATAATATAAATTTCAATATTTAATTGAATGGTGCTTATCGAGTTTAGTCCGACGACACTTACTTTGTGTTGATTAGGACTTTTCTTGAATTACAAAAATTTATGAAATTTAAAAAATATATTTAATATTAAGTAAATATATTTAAATTTTAAAATAAAATAAATTAAAATAATAGAATATAATAAAATCATAGCAATGTGAATGCCATATGAGAGGAGAATCAAAGTTTTATAATAATGTAACAAAATAAATTAGAAAACTTTGAAAAAATGAGAAAATTTATCAAAAAGATATATTGCAATATATAAACGAGATCAGGTGTAACATACTTCATTACAAAATTAAGTACCATTGAAATGTTTTATAACATATGGCAAAAAACTTAAGAAATAAAACTAACTAAAAATTATGTAAAAATTAAAAATTTATTTGGATAGAGCTTATCTTGATGAATCCAACAACATTATTATCAAATCTAAACTCTAATGAATTTCCAAAACTAATAAACAGAAAAGATAACAAATTATTATTTTTTAAAATTATATATATATATATATGTATATATTAAAGTTCAAATGACATAAATTGAAGTAATGAAATACAACCTACTCAAAGTGATGCAAACATCAAAAGAAAGTAGAATTAGAATTTCCTAGTAATATACCCAATTGTTAGCAAAATGTTTGAAGAAAATAAATAATTTTGTGATAAAATAATTAGTAGATCGAGTGTAACTTTCTTCATTGTGAAATTTGGAATGAATCAAAATGTCTCATAAAGTATGTTGAAGTCACAAAGACTAAACAAGATAAATATTTAAAAATGTATATTTAATTGGACTAGACTTTTTGAGATGAGTTAAACGATTTTTGTTTCTTCTTGATGAGGCCTAGTTTCACATTTTTTATAATTATGAAAGTAAATAAACATAAATAAAAATTAGTTATTATTTTTAAAAAAATCAAATATGTAATAAAGCTAAAACAAGGTAAATTAAAGAAATATAATAAAATCAAACCAAAGTAATGTAAAGGTCAAACAAGATAAGAATTAGACTTATATAGAAATATATCAAATTTAAAACAAAATGTTATAAAAAGTAGGATAAATTTTAATGAAATACTCTATGAATATTTAGTGTTACTTTCCTGATAGTAAAATCAATTCTTAATCAAACAGTTTTCTAGAGTTCTTCAAAATCCTAAGAAATAAAGTATTTCCTATATTGATCCATATTAATTCCAAATGAGGTTTATCTCAGATGAAATAGACAAGGTTAGACCCACCTCAACAACCTTTATTTAACTAAATATTCACTTCATTTTAAATATTTTAATATCTTGTGTTTTGTTGTGCATGATGAGTTATATCAAATCGTGCCTAATTTTATGATTAGGGTGCTACACATCATCTCCTCAATATCTTGGAATGTAATTTTCCAATAAAATTTGCCACATTCTTTCAAATGTGTTATGTTTATTTGGTTATATTTATATGTAACTCTTAGTCTCTTATAATTTGAGCTTTAGATGTCTTTAATTTTTTAATATTATATTGCTCTATTTTGTCTTATTTCATTGTTAACAATTATTCACTTAATATAAAAAACAATTTATAATTTTTTTCTTATTTAATTTGGTAAATTGTTGTAAATATGGTAGTGGTCCTATCAAGACAAAACAAAATTTCTTAGAATCAACCCAATAATCTTAATCCAATTAAATAATGTTTATATATTTTTTTTTGAATATTTATTTGCTTCTGTATTCCTTTCAAGACTTTTGGATTGACACATGATTTAATGATTGATATTGTTACACTCGAACTCCTCAGTAATTTGGAATGCAACGTTTCCATACAACATTTCCAATTTTTAAATTTTTTTCTTTAATGTGGTTTTGCTATATTGAAAGTCTTATTCTCTTCTTATGAGGTCTTTACATATTTCGGACATGGTTTTTTTATAATACTTTAATTTAAGTTTTAATATATTTTAATTTAATATTTAAATATTAATTTTTTATTTTTTAATTTTTCCTTTATAATTCATACCAATTCCAAGGGTAGTCCAATGGAGATATAACAAATGTCATTGAACTTATGTTGATGAGATATATGTAATTAGATATTTATTTTTATAATTTTAATTTTTTAAATTCCTTATTATTCTATGTTATATGACATATTTTTATTCATACCTGATTTCATAATGAAAGGACTTACACTGGATCTCCTTGGTAGTTTAAATTACAACTCTCTTACATAATTTATCTAATTTATTTAAATTATTTTAATTGATTTAGTTACATTGTTAGCTTATTTTTAATCTCATCTCATTTGATTTTTAATTATCTTTTATTGTGTTATAGTACATTTCTTTTTGTTTTTCACTTCAACTTTAATTTATATTTACATAATTTTAGCATAATAACTTATTATTATTTATATTTATTTACTTTGTTAATTCATAGAAATTTCAAGAAAGTTTTGGTTGTGATTGAAAAGAATGTCGTTGGATTAATCTTAAAAAGCTTTATCCAGTCAAATATTCATTTTGAAACTTTTTAAATATGTTTTTAAGGTTTTAACATGCTTATGAGACATTTTGATTTTTACGTTTTTTTAAAAAAGAATGTTTCTCTCTATCTCTTTTGTTTCTTTGAAAGTGATTTTTTTACAGTTTATCTAATTTGTTAACATTGTTTTTCTTTAGTTTGGTTATTGAAATATGAAATTATGATTCTTCTATCATGTAGCCCTAGTATTGCCTCTATCTGATTATATTTTATTAATTCGATTTAACTCATTTTAGCAATAATATATATTTACTTAATATTAAAAATAATATTTTATTATTATTAATGTTTGATTACTTTGGTAATTCAAAAATTTCAAGTCATGTGTAATGGAGACTTAACAAACATCATCAAACTCATCCGAATGAGTTAAATACCATTTTTATTATTTTAAATATTTTATTTTGTAAGGTTTTGTTTTCTTTTTTTGAGATTTAACTTGTATTTGATTTGATAATTGAGAACGTCATTTAATTCACTTATTAACTTGGAATTAAATATCTCATTAAATTTGTCTCATTTTTTAATGTTTTTACATTTTGGGTTAAATTATTAAATAATTTTAGACCTCCCTTAGGGTATGTTTTTCATCACTTCCATTTGTTTATATTAGAAAGATTCAATTTATCTATATTAAGCTTTACTTATTTTTTATTAAAATAATAATTTGTTATTATAGATGTTTATATAGTTTTGTTATTTGTAATAATTCCATACGAGATCTATTCAAAATAAAACAAACGTCATTGGACTCATCTCGAAAAGGTCAATGTTATTAATTTTTTTTTAAAAGAAATTTAATTTGCTTAGCTTTTGGCATACTTTACAATATAATTGACTCATATCTTTTTTGATTAGCAAGAATGTTACACTCAATTTCCTTAGCATTTTAGAAATCAACATTTTATTGTTATTTTGCATTTCTTTAAATTTTTCATTTTTATTTATTTATATTGTTATGTAACTCTGAATCTTTCCCCTTTGACCTATAAATTGCTTTGTTGTATTACTTTACATAAATTTATGTAGTTTAATTATTAATTTTAATTTAAAAATTAATCTGATAATTTCGTATTATATACTCATATTTAATTTCATAATTCATAGTAATTCCAAACAAGCTTTGATCAAGAAAAAGTAAACGTCATTAGAATCTTCTTTGTGAGCTTTATCCAATTAATATTTATATTTATATTTTTAAATATTTATTTTCTTGGATGATGGGATATTTTATAAGAAATTTTGATTCATACTAGATTTCATAATCTAGTATGTTACACTCTATTTTCTTAATATCATTGAATTCAACTTTCCAACAAATTTTTTTACATTTCTTTTAATTTTTTGGATTGAATTTATTATTTGTTATGTGACAATAAATTTCCTCCTTTGTGCCCTTTACTTTTCTTTTAATTACTTATATTACATAGCAAAAATTTATCTGAATTAAAATTTATTATATATTTATTTAAAATTAAATTAACCATTTTTTTAATTTTTTAATTCAAAATGTTGCAATAATTTTGAAAGAGAAGAAAAAATGTTGTCATACTTATCTCATTCTGTTTTTTAATTAAATATTAATTCTTATGTTTTAAAAATTGACTTTCTAGGTCTCGACAAATTTTACGAGACATTATGATGTTTTATGATTTGAGAATCCAGATTGTTGTACTCAAGCTCTTTATTAACATGGAATTCAACTTTTCCAAACAATTTATCTAAGTAAATAAAAATTTTTATTTTGATTTCTTTATATTACTATGGAACTCTTAATCTCCACTTGGGTGATACAAAAATTACTTTGATTTGGTTATATTAACTTGCTTCAATTAATTTCATTTAGTTCAATTAAAATATTTTCTTAGTATAAAATTAATAATGTATGTTATTTATGTTTATTTAAATTAGTAGTTTTAGTAATTCGAATAAAGTTTGATTAAGATAAGAGAAATATTGCCAAGCTCATCTAGATGAGCTTGACATAATAAAATATTCTTTTTTATATTTTTTCATACTTTATGTTTTTTTGCTTTTGGCATATTTTATAACATATTTTGATTTCTTCCTTATTTGATAGTCAATGTTGTTATGCTCTATCTTTTGAGTTTTTTAGAATGTAACTTTCTTATACAATTTATCAGATTAATTCAATTTTTTTGCTTTAAATTTATTATATTACTAGGTAACTCTAAATCTTCTATTGTGTGACCCTTACTTATCTTTGATTTAGATATAATTTGTTTCTTAAATTTAACTTATTTCATTTTCAATATTTAATTACTTAAATATTAAAAAAATTATCATTATTTATATCTTTTTACTTTGGTAATTCATAATAAGTCCAAATGATGTCCATTCAAGAGAAACAAACATCATTAGGATAATCTTGATCAGTTCTATTGAATTAAATATGATTTCTTAATTTTTTTAATTTTTAATTTTTGAAATTTTGAAATACATTACAAGTCATTTTGATTATTAACTGATTTTGATAGTTAATTATCTTACACTCATTCTCATTAAGAACTTTGAATGAAGCTTTTTAGGATATTTATCTCATTTTTAAATTATTTGGCTCTTATTTTGTTATATTATTATGAAAATCTAATTCTCCACTTATGTCACCTTTAGATTGCTTTGAGTTAGAAATATTATTTTTAATTCATAGCATTGCTAAATGGAGGCTAATTAAGATGGCACAAATTATAGTGGTTTCAACTCAATGAGCTCTATCCAATTAATATTTCATTTTTATAATTTTAAAAAAAATAAATTCTTATTTTTTTTGAATTCTTTATGAGATATTTTAATTCTTACTTGATTTTACTATCTAATTAAATATTTTTTTATACATTTAAATATTTTATTTTCTATGATTTTCTATACATTTATGATATTATAGTTTTTATCTAACTTGATGATTGAGAATATTATATTTGATTTTCTTAGTATCTTGGAATAAAATTCTAATTTAGCTTATCTCATTTTTCTCAAATTATTTATTATTGGTTTTGGTTATAATGATATAAAATTCTAAATCTCTTCTAGTGTGATCTTTATAGTGCTTTGAGTTTTTTATCACATTATTTCAATATATCTTAGTTCAACTTTACTATATGTTTACTTAATATTAAAATAACAATTTATTATTATTATTCTTATATATTTTTGTCATTATTATAATTCCAAAAGTGTTTTGAGACTGAAGAAATAAATGTTGGACTTGCCTCGATGAGCTCTATCCAATTAAATATTCATTTTTATATTTTTAAAAATTTTCTTTCTAAGATTTTTGGCTTAGTTTATGAGATATTTTGAATAGTTCTTTATTTAACAAATATGGTTTTATTCTCAATCTTCTTAATCCCTTGGAGTGCACCTTTGTCAAACCATATATATTTTTAATTCAATTTTTTTAACTTGATTTTCTAAGGTCACTATGTAACCCTAAATCACCTCTCATGTGATCTTTATATGTCTTTGATTTGGTTATGTTAGATTACTTAAATTTATACAATTTCACCATTAATATTTAATTGCTTAAGATTAAAAAAATAATATTATTTATTATTTTTTATATTAAGAATTAGTAATAATTTTAAGAAATTTGTGGCATATAAGAACATAGATCATTGGAATAGCCTCTTTTCGCCAATTAAATAAAGTTTTTATATACATTATCAAGGTTTTAGCACCCTTTACTATTTTTCTAATTTTGTGATTCATTTTGTTGATGAGTGGTCTTCCACTTGATCTCCTTAGTAACTTGGAATAAAGCTTTTTCAGATAATTTGTCTGATCTTCCAAATGTTTTGCTTCGATTTGGTTGTATCATATAAACTCGAATTCTTCACCCATGAGACTTTTATATGGCGATGATTTGCATATATTATACTACTTTAATTTATCACATTTCATCTTTAATATATATTTACCAAATATTAAAATAATAAATTTATTATTTTTTTGTTATTTAGTTTGTTAATTTGTTGTAATATTAAAGGATGTTCATTTGAGACAAGAAAAACAATTTCGGATTCATCTTGATGAGCCCTATTCAATTAAATATTCATTTTTATAATTTTAAAATTTAATTTTCTTAGGTTATGGCATACTTTTTAGATATATATATTTCAATCAGATTTGATGATTGAAGGTATGATCTATCTCCTTGATATCATCGAATGTAACATTTCCAAATAATTCATCTTATTTCTTCAAATTTTTTTTAATTTTGTTATATTACGACATAACTCTAGCTCTTAACTCATTTTATCATTACATGTCAATGATTAGTTTATGTTAAATTCTCTTGAATTGTCTTCATTTTTTAGTAATATATATTTGATTAATTTTAAATTAATCATTTATAATCACTTTTGTTTATTTAATTAGGTAATTTGTAGTAATTCTAAACAAAGCTAGATTTAGAAAAAAACATCATTAGACTTATCTCTATTAGCTCTATCAAATTGTATAATTATTTTAATTTTTAAAATTTTGAAGTTCTAATGATTTTGGTACATATTATGAGATATATTGATTCATGCCTAATTTCACCGTCAGTGATGTTGCTAAAAATATCTCTAACATCTTTGAATGACATTTTATTATACAATTTATTTCATTTCTTTAAATTTTTTTACTTTGATTTCATTATATTGTAGTTAAACTCTAATTGTCCATTGTATGTAACTTTTAGATCAGTTTGAATTGGTTACATTAAATAAGTTTAATTTATATGATTAGAGATTTAGTTTATATTAACTTAATATTATAAGAATAATTTTTTATTATTTTTTGTTATTTACTTTAAACTTATATAATTCCAAATGAGATCTTGTGGAGACATAATGAGCGTAGTTGGATTCATCTCAATGAGCTCTATCAAGTTAAAAGTTCTTTTTAATAGTTTGAAAAATTCAAATTGATAGAGTTTTTTTACATATTTCCCTAGAAATTTTTTTCATACCTCATTTGATGATCAAGGATATTATGCTCAATCTCCTTAAATTGCAAAAATGTAACATTCTCATATGATTTAACTTATTTTATCAATGTTTCTACTTTAATTTTATTATATTAAGATGTAAATCTAGATCTCATCTCACTTAACTATTACATTACTTTAAATTATCTAATTTTTTCTTTAATATATATTTTTTAATTTAAAAATAAAAATTTATTATTATTTAAGTTTATTTAATTTAGAAATTAGTTGTTATTCTAAATAATGGATGGTTGAGATGAAAAAAGAATTATTTGACTCATCTAGATTAGGTGTATTCAATTCAAAAGTAACTTTACATCTTTAGATATTTTATTTTCTAGATTTGTATGACATATAAGATATTTTGATTCATACTTATTTTGATAAAAAAAAACATTGCACAAGAACTCTCTTATATTTGGGATTATAATAATCCACCATAACTTTTATCATCTCTTCAACGTTTTTACATTCATTTGGTTTTATTACATTACCATAATTAATCACATTTCAACCTTAACATATAATTACTTTATTATAATGTTTTTTTTGTAATTGATAATAATTCCAAATAAGGTCAAATAGAGACAAAGCAAATGCATTGTATTCATCTTGATTAGCTTTATCTAATTAAATATTCATTTTTTATAATTTTATGTATTTTATTTTTTATAATTTTCCTTTTTTGAGATATTTCTATTCCTACTTGATTTACAATTGAGAATATTGCACTAAATCTCCTTAGTATCATAAAATCAAATTTGCTACTTAATTTATTTCATTTTTTAATTTTTTTCTTTATTGTAACTATACTACTATGTTACATCACTTTGATTAGTTTATTAGCATTGCTTCAATTTATCTCATTGTAGCTTTATTATCGATTTATTTAACATTAAAATAATAATTTATTTTCAATCATATTTATACATAATTTGGTAATTTGCAATTATTCCAAACTAGATGTAACAAGTAAAAAAACAAATGTTGGTGGACTCATCTCAATGAGCTTTATGCATTTAAATATCCAATTTTAAATTTTTAACAATGTTTCATTGAATCGTTTCAACATGCATTATGAAATACTTTGACTTTTACTTGATTTAGCTATAAAGGATGTCGCACTAGATCACTTTAGTATCTTGGAGTCCAACTTTTGCATACAAATTATCTTATACCCTTAAACATTTTTTTTATTTTTTTTATATTATAATGAAACTCTACTTCTCTTGTATAACCTTTACATTCCTTTGATTTCATTATATTATGTTTCTTCCATTTACCTCATCTGAACTTTAATGCATATTTTCTAAAATTCTAAAAATTATTTAAGTATTATTTATGCGATTTACTTTGGTAATTCATATGATTTTCAAATGAGATCTATTCTAGATGAAACAATTGTAATTAGACTCGACAAATTGGCCATTATTATATGGAAAATGTATTTTTATAATTTCAAACAAATTTATTTTCTAATATTTTGACATGCTTTAAAAGGCATTTTAAATTTTACATATCGAACTCTAAAATCTTAGTGAATCAATATCAACATGTGTGAAGATTGATTCCCATCTAGCTATGTCCTTTTGAATCAATTTTTGATATTTGACATTCATTGTTTCTCATTAAATCACTATTGCATTACCAATTTCAGCAAGCTCTTTATATAGATGTAATTGAATTATCCTTGATTAATGTATAACACTAGCATGCTCAAGTTGCAACTTCAAATTGTACATTTTAATCTAGCTTAAGCTTTGTGTAGTAGTATGCATTGTGACGTTTTTTAAGATCTTAATATTTTGTCTTATAACAACAGTATTATTTGTATTAGTTAGGATGGTCCATAGCTTGAAGATTCTTTACTATGTGTAGAAAGCAACAAACCTTGTGCTAGTTTTCCTTGTTATAAGTTGCCAATTTTTTATGGTTTTCTTATACCTTCTTTTCATGAAAGTTGCTTATAATTATTTAGAATTTATGAATAATGACCAAAGTTTAGAGGTGAACACCATGATTTTAATGCAAATAGTTTTATCGTCAAAACCATTTTCCTCTCATGGGTCAGATATCTTGGCCTAAGAGCTCCAATGGAAACCATTATATTTATTTGGCTTTGCTATTGGAATTTTACCATTTACATTTTGATTCATTTTATAATAGTTTTTTTGATCCAATACCATTAAGAGGTTAGTGGACATAGAATTTAATAAACTTTTTATAGTCATTTCTTATTCCATCAAATTAATTCCCTATTATATGTTATCAATGAAGTATCATATGTTAATGTATTATTTCCTTTACTAAAGACTTTGATTCTAAAACATTTGAAAGGTAAGATCATTTCACAAAGACTTTCTAGGTCTTAGCTACATTTACCTTTTAGTTATAGGCTTTATCTAAAATAATAGATTTGCTTTCATGCAAATTAATTTTCTAAAAAAACTTTTTTAGATTAGGTATAGATAATCCATTTCAAAGGTCATTTCATTACTACTAGGCAGACAATGATGTCACCCACAAATGAGAGATAGCAATTAGTTTACAGGATTTTGGATTTGAGAAGTAGACCATTTTACCACTTGAACATAATTTCCTTATTCCATTACTTAAGGCATCTGCTACATTATTAATAATTTGTTGCATTATTAATAAATATAGGTTTCCATTACTAATGATTGAATTTTTACTAAATTGAAGGTAGTTTTTAACTAGATTTGTAAAATTAATGTGAAAAGCAAATGTCTCCAAAACATTGAATAAAAATTATCCATTTAAATCATCAAATTACCACAATTTTATTATTGATTCAACTCTTCAATACATTAAATTTATCAACATTATTTCTCACTTTAATTAAAGTTAATTATTTAGAGGAAATTGTTTCTTTTACAATTTTATTGTGAGGATCTTACTAATGTGGCTGTATAAATTGATTATCCTAACTGCATTAAATGTACAAATAGTTTATGGTTTTTGAATTTGAATGGTACATTTGATTTTTATGGTGGAATTTGGTCGCCATTAAAAAAACCTCAGTGGCTAGTAGAAGAATTGGTGTAATGATATCCCAATAGTTTTTTGGAGAACTAACCAATTAATCCATCCATGTCTATAGTGCTCTCCACATTAATTCCTTCACCTATGCTCTTATGTTATTCCTTGTTAACTTGATAGGCAAATGATTGATTTTGATCTCTTTTAATAAGACATGGTTTATTTTGTTGGAACCTTTGAGTAGCTTTCTAGTTGATTTCCCTCTTGAGGTTGATCATAGATTTTGAAAGTTTTGGCTTCTCTAGCTATCTACTCTTTATCTTTAATCTAATTTGCATTCTTGTTTTGAATTTTGTTAAAAGAAAGCTTTGGTTTTTACAAAAATACTGGTGAGTTAAAATAGTTTTAGTTTATTATCCTTTCTTCAACCACTTATCACTTGCCCTTTGTTTCTAATTTAGTTCCACTTGAGCTTTATAATAGATTAAATCTATTTGTGATTGGGAACTTTTACTATTGTCTTATTTTCAAATATGTTTCCAATTCTATTATTATTTCATTTTAAGGTACACTTTGAGACTTCTTAGTTTACGATCAAATTTGTACATCCCTAAAACTTTTATAAGAAGCTCCCAATTATGTTTTATCGATTCAATGAATGCGTGGTGCTAAAATGAAAATTGTGAACATCTAAATTGGTGAGATTTTCTTGAGGTGATATAGTGCAATTGTAAAAGAATTACTGCATGTTTAGAGGTTGCCCTACTAAATAGTGTATTGAAAAGTGAAGAAATAGTTTAAGCCATTTTTCATTAAACAATAGTCAATCTAGTCCCATACAAATAATAGTTGAATTCCTTTTCCTATTTTAAATGAATGGAATTTGAAGTGCATGTAATTAAATTAATGATGAGTTCTTAATAGAGTATTTGAATCCCTCAATTACATTTACATCTTTGTTGGCATAGACTAGGTATTCACCAACATTATAAATGCCATTGAAGTCATTAACAACTAGTTAGAAGTGTTCGTGGAGTTCTAGTTCTAACCATAATTATTTTCTTCAATTTCTAGTATGTTTTTCATATATAATTGAAAAGTATATATTCTAATCTATGTTTTGCTAATTTTATTTAAAGGGTATTTATCTGTTAGAATTGTTGATAATATCAATAACTAGTTGCTCACACCATACAATCCATATCATATTTGATTAGTTGTGTGTTCCACTATGAAGTCATAATTTGAATGGATAAATGGGTAGCTTGATGGATATAACATCTTGCATGATCACACAATTTAGATTATTGATCAACTTCCTAGTATGGTCTAGTGGTTCTTGCTTATTACGAACTCCTGTAGGAACATGGTTGTGGTAAATTTTGCAATGATGGGGTTCTAAGGTATTTTTTAGTGTTGGAGTTGAAGCTAAGACTATAATAGGTATGAAGGGAATGCAACATAGTTGGTTGGACATTAGTCTCTCTATCGACTACATCATGGAACTGTGAGATTTTTAAGAATTAGTTAAGTCCTAAAAATTTATTGATGAGTTAATATTCTGAAAAATTATGCTAGAGGGGAAATGATTGGTGCATTGTGGTCATATCTTAGGTAATCAATTATCTTGTTTGTGAAGGGTAAGACCCTTTTGTATGACATTATAATTTATTAACATGTGGTACTAAGTTGCACTTTTGCTTATGAAGTTAGTTATATACATATTTCTACTACATATTGATATAGCATACCTTGAGAATTTCTTATTAAGCTTCCCAACATATCCCTTCCATTAGAAGTTGGTCAAAAAGGTTAGGTGCAAGCAATTGTAGTTAGAGTTGGGGTGATAGAGTTTATGCAATGTAGTAGTATTATGACTTAGTTATCAAAGATATATTGTTTTAGTTTGAAATAACTATCTATCTACTTAATATAGAGATATGAGTATTTATTGGTTTCCATGGTTTTATCAAATGGTTAATGTACTAAATTGTTACTTCAATACATATTTTCTTATTCATTCCAATTGGTATATTTTGTACAAAGCATTATCTATAAAATGAATGACAATTTGTTGGCATATTTCCCTATAAATACCTTTTTTGTGTATCTTGTTGTGTCATGTTCAATTAGGGTAAAATGGACTTCAATTATTTAGTGAACTTGTTAGTGGAGGAACATGGTTTAGGCATGGTGATAGCTATGACTGTGATGACTAAATTAATGGGTTGCAACTTTTAGCTTTAAAATCATGCTGCAAGTTAGAACCGGCTAGCTAAGGGTAATGTCCAATACATATCTTGTATTGCACCAAGGCAATTCAAAAAAATTGTCTTGGTGTGTCACTCTTCAAAATCTTTTTGTATGCATACTTTATCTTATATTGGAGTAAATAAAACTATACTCATCATATAGTGCTAATTGTTGATGCTTGACATTATAATCTAATAGTTTATCATGGAAAAGTACATAGCTTAATAGTCTACACATAGCTGCTAACATCCATCTATCAATGAAATATGATTGTTAAGAATTACATAAGGAAATATTGTAGCACCTAAAAAGCTTCACTATTAAGCTATAACTACATTTCCATTCTCATTTTTAAATAAATCATTCTAGTTGGTTAAATTTTGCAACAAGTGATAACAGCTATTGTGTAAATAATTTTCAAAGGGAGATGAATGCCAAATATGAAAAAATAAACTATTAAGAATCGAGTGATAATACTTTCAATGGGATTTATATAATTTGATCATAAAATAATTAGCAAAAAATTGTTAATCAAATAATAATATTTTAGGCATACTATTATTGCATAATGGGAACTATTAAGAATGCCAATTGGTGATGGAAAATTATGAAATTTTTATTGCATAAAGAATATAAGGCGTAACCATTTTGACAACATTTTGTTCTTCATCTTCACAAGCAACCAAAAAAATGCACTCATATTTTGTTAGCAACCTTTCACTCCTTAGGCATGACAATAAAATTGAAAGTACTAATCTCACAATTTGATCATCATTATTGTGTTGTGCCTCCCATGTTTAACCACCTTGTCACCCCTAGTTAACTAAAGAACTAATTCACTCCATGTTTTGTATCTTGCTAATATGTACTAACTTGTCCATGGCATGAATAGAGAGCTGGTAATTAATGATAAATAATATTTATGCAAATCCAAGCTATGGAATAGATCATTACATGATCCATAATTTATCCGAAAGTCTAAGTCTCTCACATGAAATTTTTAAAAAAAATTTAAAAGTCTATTGCAATAGTCCCATACAATCCAAAGTGCAATAAATGTAAATGATAATGTTATGTATGAATAGAAAACTATAGCATCATAAAATGTAAAGTAATGAACAATCATCTAATGTATTAACTCTAATGCACCCATTTTTATCTCCTATGTCAACTTATATCCATTTGCACTTATAGATGATATAAGGGTGGAGAGTAAGCCATGCTTAATAAGGACTCCTTAAGTTTTACTTTAAAAATAATAAAGTAATAACATAATGGCATATCAAGTAGAATAAAATCATTAGTATATCAGTTGATATGGTAAAAGATATCTCAACTTACCAATCTAATCAAAAGCACAAATTATTAATGATAGGTCCTATTCAATGCTCATCATGGTGTCACATATTTTTATGACATCTTTATCATGAGGTTAAGATAATGGATGCCCAATGTCCTACCAATTATTTGGCACTCTTTCTATACACTCGATGTCCTTGGTATTTCCTCTAGACTTCTATCTCATCACAATTTGGTATTTTGTCATACAAATCAAATCAATTAAGGCTTCCTCATGGGTCTTTAGGTGTCCTTAATAATCACATAGAACTTTACTAGGTGACTCACACAATTGTCTCTTGTGATGTCCTATGGATTAGTGGGACTCAACTACCATGCCAACTTTACACAATTGTCTCTTGTGAGCTCCCTATTATGTGGCAACCAAGTTCACAATATCTTGCTGATCATAAACAAGTATATGTTGCTCATTTACAAAAACAAATTGGTTGGACTGTATCATTTGGCATATCTAATTAATGCAACTTTTGTTGCTGGGCTATCATCTAGGATTTTATACATAATAAGCTATTACATCACAAATGTAGATTTCTTACCAATGAACATCATGCACTATAGTTTCATCATCAAACATTTAGGGGTTCATTAGATACTTCTTATAACTCTAACATATCATTTAAGATAAGCTTCGAGCTTTCTCTAAAACCTTAACAACCTACCATGACCATCTAAAGTTTTCTTAAAACCTTAATAACTATATAGACTAGCCTAGGGTTTCCAACAAAGCCAACCTAGCCTATTAGTGAACTGTTATTAAAATCTTCTAGATTATATAGAAAATCAATTGAGCACTCACTCAAACTAAAAGATCTTTGCTAAATTACCTAAAGGGAAGCTCTTATTTTCAATCCTTGATAAACATGAGCTCCAAAAATGACTTTCATGCCTAATATGAAAAACAAAAACTGAACCCATCAAATAAGCCTCTCATGAGCTACATATGCATCCCAAATTACCTTTTAGGGCACTGATTCATGTCATAAGAACTTAATTTTAAATTACTCATGATCTTACCAAAAAATCCAATTTAGATTAGAGTTTCACCAAAATCCAATAGAACCATCTGGCCCCTTTGCCATCTCTTAACACCTATTTTAAGGTTTAACTTAAGTTCTCTATTTCAACTAACCATAATCCATGTTCTAATTTAGAGCCTCATCTAATACAATTTTTTATCTTTTGGTTTCCTTGTACAAATAATGTAGTTCTTGGGAGTAATTTTGTCTTAATTTATGCTTAGTTATTACACAATGGTTGGCCTCATCCAAGCTATTTTCAAGTTAAAACATACTTTTAACCCTTACTAGCATTACGTGGGTGCTTAACCTTACCAAATTTCAAATTTCATACCTGAGGTATTTGAATTCCAAATCCTTAATAATAAAATTTTTTATAAAAAACTTTGAAATTTTAAACCTAATGCATCTAAAGTTTAAATCACTAATAATCTAATAATAACCATTACGTTCCCTTAAGCAATCACAATAGAGCCTTGGACTTAGTTTGAGTTAACAAAATGCACTAGTCAACCATTTTAATTTTTAATTCCTAATCTGTTCTTGATTGAATCAAAAAGGTTGGCTTCTTCTATGGTCCACCATCAAGCTTTCTAACCCAAGCCTTTGCATGGTAATTATTTTTTTTTGTCATAATTAGCATAATTAGATGGCTTACAATAGCAACATTCAAAATGAAAAATCAATTCATATCTTCATGTTCATGCTTGATATTTATTTAAAATAAAACAAATATATTTGTTGGTATTATAGGTTTTTTTATTATTTAAAATGAAAAATATTTCCTCGAATTTAAAATTTTACACATGAAAATACATGTATTTACTCATGATTTGATTCTAGTATGTCTTAATTTAAATGTTTTTAGCAATGACGTTCAAGAAATTTTTTTAGCATTAATTTTGTATTACTATCAAAACCACAATATCAATGTACTTTACTCAATTATAAAAATACTCATAATTATAACAAAGAAATATTAACGTAAAAATTCCATATCTTTTGAAACCTAATTTACTTATGGAAGTAGTTGTCCCATAAACGGTTTGGCTTTCATGAGTAATTAAGCCCTCTTTTCGTATTCATGAAAATTCAATTCTCTTAGGAAAGTCACATAATAAAAGGTTGCATTTAACTTTCAAAATAGTAACTTCATGAATAATTTAGACATTTAGGATCAATATTTCATCATGAAAAGCCATAAAATAACTCATATTTACATAACTAGTTTTAGCCATATAGTTTCATTCCATTCTAACATAAAATAATTGCAACAATTCACTATCTTCACTTAAAGAAGAAATGAAAAAATTATCTTTTTTTATAGCATAGGAACTTCAAAATTAGAAGCACAGTTTCACAATTGCATCATAGAGTTTCAATTAGGCATGCTACATAATATCTAATCAGGCAAATTCATAAGCTTCATGCTTAATTCATTAGGGCAATTTTTAAGTAAAGATAAGATTTCATTTTAATTATAAAATGGAAATATCTGACTCAATAAACCTGATGATAAGCAAAGTTCAACATGTAAAGTCATAGCTTTAAGAGGAAAGAGAAATAGATCTCAGTCAAAATTCTATTTACATGCATGATTGAATATTTATTTAATTGTTATTATCTTTATGTGCTTCTAGTTTTTTATGTAAAACAAAGGGTTCTCTACTTGAGAAACCAAGTAATGGCCAACACAAAGTGTGGTATTCTATTCTTCTTTTTGTAAGCATGAGATTATACTTTTCCTTTCTTGTGGTTATCTTTTTTCCTTAGCATTTTCTCAAACATGTGGTTTTAAGAGAACTCATGACCAGATGGCGATAAAATTCCTAGCCTTGCTACTACTATGACCTTATAAAGGTAAAACAATTATCTTTAAATCGTTCGATATCTTGTTAGAATGGTTAAGATATATCACCTTATCTTTCACATATCTATTCATGCATTCTTGTATTTCCATTTCTCTTAAAGTTATTTCCTCTTAATCATCTCTTTCAAAGTTGTTTCATTTCTTAGAACCAAGACACTTTAATTCCAATGATGATTATCTAAATTAACTCAAACAAAAGAACTCAATTTACCCAAATTCTTCATATGTACTAGTACATTTTAGCTATCGTTGTATTATATTTTGTACTAAATATGTCTTATTTAACTACTAATAATTCTTGTCATAATTTTATGACCCTAAAATTTTTGTGGGTATGTTGAATTTGCATACTAATTCAATCATCATAATCTATCCTTATATCTATTTCTTCTCTTTGCTTCATCATGCTAATGTGATTGTGGTAATCATAACATAATATCCTCAACTCATTTAATGTTACTAATTCAACTTAGATTATTTTTGTTTTCCTATTACCTTGTTTGTATGATCTTAATTTTCTTTCTTGTGCTTGTAAGAATTAGCAATTTGACAAAATTTGTCTTCAATGTGGTAAAACATTATTTTTTATGGTTTCATCTATTAAAAAATAATAAAAAAGTCAGCATTTACATCATGTTTTAATAAGCTTTTTGTACGTTAACAATTTTGTCTATTGGAAAAATGTAACTTGTAAATGTTTAGAAAAAAGTAAGATATTTATCCTCAAATTAACACTAATGTATGACATCAGTTTTGACCTAATGTTCATGACTTGAATTTCATTAGTAATTCAATGCATTAACAAGGATGTACAATTTGTTTTTTTTACTATTTGTAAGGTACAAAATGTGCAAAGTAACATACATAAATCCAATCCACAACAACAATAGACTTCTATATGATTATGGTTTATCACTTATGATTCATCTTATTATAAGAGAAATCTAATGATAATGAAAGATTACGAATTTATTAAGAATGTCTTTGTGATTTGTTTCAACTAATTGTTCACATTAGCATTTTTATGGATAAGAAAATTTGCCTCGCAAAGTGGCAACCTTAATTCAATAAGAACTATGTGTAGTGTATTACGATGCACAAATGATAGAATGATGTAGTTAAGATGTAAGGAATTAAATGTTCAAAAGGGAGATTTGGCACATGGTATAAGAGAAGTAGCTATAATACAAGTATGATATGGAGAACTTAATAAACTAGATTTTTATTTTAGTTGTTTTCAATCTCAACTATTGGAATTATTGAACCATACACCAAAATTTGGAAAAAACATCAATATATGAGCCTAGATTAGGATTAATAGATTTAGTCCATGTGATTAACATGGCCTAATATTAGTGATTGATTGTATTGAGACTGATTAAAGATTTATTATCTTTTATATATAAGATAAATTACTTAATTACCTTAGAAATCTATGATATATTTCTCTCCTATATAATGAAGTAAGAAAAGAAGGAGATAGTGTTTTGTGTGTGACAAGAGGTAGAGGAATAATACGACATAAGGAAAAAAAATCTTACCCTTGGATAACACAATTCATATCATAAAGTTAGATGAAATAAAAGTTAGAAAAATACACAAAAAGTTTTGAGTGCTTTAGTTGATAATAGAACCTATTTTCACATGTAATCAATGTCAAGAAAATACTATCATTACAAAAATTACAATTTAAAGTTTTTTTTACATTTAACCCAGAATTATTAGCTTTTATAGATTCATTTGTAACCCAAGATATTTTCAGCTCAACGTAAGAAAGTTTTATAATCCAAGCTTTGCCATTTACAAATGTAGGGCCATATAACCTAAAAGAAACTGAAATTTACAATAAAACATTTTTTTTGATAAAATCTACAACTTGTTATGCTTGTTAATGAATAAGTCAAGGCATAATAAGGTCAAAATTATGAAGAGATTGAGAAAATGATACCTTACATGCATTAGGCATAACTAGAAGAGTTTTTAATTTTGAGTAATATGAAATTGTGGTGTGTTTTAGAAGAGTTTACACAAGTACTATATAATGTAACACTCTTTTGGGATCTAAAAATTTTGTTAACATTCATTAGAATTTTTAGTCATAATGGTTGAATTTTTATAGAAAAATGTTTCATCATAGCAGTTTAAAAGTTAAGAAAAGAGATTTTACAAGTTGCTATCATATAATGGCTTTAGGATTAGTCATTCAGTGAGATTGATGGTATCCCTTGGATTTGATTGGAGATGATGTGGCATTTTAGATCAAGATTACATATTCAAGAGCATTAGGGATGGTTAGAAAGTAGAGGATTTGATTTGGGCTATCTAATCACATCGCTTGAGATCTAGATCATTCAACTCATCAATAGTAAATGCCAGAATGATCTCAATCGTGTGATATGAAGTGGAGAGCTCTGAGTGATTCAAGGATAGGTTAACTAATATAGAAAAAAAGAATGCTAATAATTTTATAAAATTAGATGGGGTCCTTGTCATTTAATTTGAGTCATGAAACATTGCTACTGTTTGGTGAATTATTCATTATCCAATCAATGACCAGAACAAGAAAATTCATGCATGCTTTGGCACTAAGGTGTAAGACATGAAAAAATGTTTTAATCCTACAAAGTAGGATATGAAATGTGTTTCATCTTCATAAAATTTTAAACACATGTAATGTGAGCTGAAAGGTGGTTGTTTGACTAGTTTTTTAGGGATTTCATAACCTATGCCACTTATATCTTATAGGTTTAACATATGTGGGTTCAACTTACCCATTACACACTTGTTCATTTTTTCCTTGATTGAATCCTTCCTTTACGATGCCCCATCTAGGTTTAACGCAGCACAATGTCCAAGATCGGTCTAGACCCTACCTTGTTGCAACTATCTCCAAATCTAAGGCTGCCCAAGCCAGGCCGAGCTTGATTTATCCAAGTGCATTACACTTTAATCACACTTGGGGGTTAGGACTAGGAAATATGTATGCATAAATATTTTAAAAAATAATTATTTTTGTTAAATTTTATTTTTTTAATTTATCAAAAATCAAATTTGGATAGAGGACAAAAGTCAGATTTAATGAAGGAAAGGATTAAGTAATTAAAAATTAGAATCCAAAATGTTTTCTAAATAAAGGAAAACTTTGAACAATTGAGATTCTTAAGCATTATTTGAAGTTGATATGAGTAAAGATATATTCCTTAGTTTAAAAGAAAACAAGATAACATTATATTTCATAAAAAAGAAAAACCTTTTGAAATTTGATGTGCATGTAGTCAATCCTTTTAACTTTATAAACACTCTCAGGTACTTTGAAAACTTATAATTGACTATCTTTAAAAGTCATAGCTTGTTCATAAAAACTAAAGCTAATTCACAATAAACAAGCTCATTAGAATAAAATATTAAATATTGATGGCTTTGCTCGTCAAACATATGTGTGACCTCATGATTTCCTCTTTTTATCATGAGAAGACATAAATAATTAGATAAAAATATGACAAATAAAACCCTATATTCAACAAATATTATTATTTTAAGAGGTATAAAAAATGAAGAATGTATGCACCCTTTTACTATTTACTTCCCCACACTTTGTGACTATTTAAAATTTTGTCTAAACGAGGATCGTTATCCCCATTTGGCACTGAAGAAATCAGATACAATTTAGACAATTTACATTAGACTTAGTTGTTTCCTTATGACTTAAAATTGATTTTTTTGAAGTGATTTAGTAAATATGACTATCAACTTTTGCTTGGTAGTTATATATTAATATTTTACTAAGATTTGAGCTACTTGATCTCTATTAACATGGTATCATTCATTTAGGTGTTTGATCCTACAATGTTGAACATGGTTCTTTTCTTAGGCTAAGGAATTAGTATTATTAGCACTAATAGGAATATGTGAGAGATCTAAATCATAATCTTGAAGTTCTTCTCTCAACCATAATAGTTGAGCCACACAACTTTAGATCGCAAGATACTCGGTCTCTGTGGTCGATAGTGATGCCTAATTTACTTCTTACTCTACCATGCAATTAGATATTTTTCCAGGAATTAAGGACCACTTGAGATATGGTTCCTTTCAACCAAAGAGCTTACAAAGTCTCAGTCATTGTAAGCTATAAGATCACATCTAAGTTTAATATAACTTTTAAATATTTGAATGTTGATTTAACCATATTTAGATGATTTTTCTTAGGATTTTATTGCTTCTTAGCATTGAAGCAAACACAAAATAAGAAATTTAGTTTATTAGCTATAAGATATAACAAGGATCAAGTTAGTCCACTATAAAGTTTTTTATTTATATGTTTTCCTACATCTAAAACTAGATGGACTAAGTAATTCATTGGAACTTTTCTATATTTCATATTGTCATAACCAAATTGGTTAAATAATTCTTTTAAATAATTATTTGGTAAGATAAATATCCTATGTTTTTTTTATTGGATTTTTAATCCAAAGAAAAATTTCATCTCACCTATCACATTTCTCTCAAACTTCCTTACTATTGAGTCACCAAATTCTATACAAAAAGATTTTTTTAATTCCAAAAATTATGTCAACAACATAAACTTATATATGTAGTAAAAGGACGTTTAGAGATTTTAGAATAGTGTTACATCTACTTTTTCTTTCCTTAAACCTGAATAAACTAAATAATTACTCAGTCTATGATATCATGCATGAGAAGCTCACTTAACACCATAAAGTGCATGTGACTAAAAAACATCGAGGTTTTCTACATATGCATCTTCTTTGATTTGCACATTTAAAATGCATTTTTTAATTCTATTTAAAATAATCTAAATTCTTATGACTTGAACATAATAAGAGAATTCTAAAGGCTTATAACCATGCTACTAATAGAAATGCATCAACAAAATTGTCACCTTCAACTTGTGTATGACCATTAACAACAAGTTTAGCTTTGTTTTTAATTATCACTCCATTCTTACATATGTTACTTTCGAATACCCATTTATTTTGAATCAGTTATGGATCACTAGGCTTGAGAACTACTACACATACTTGCTTTTTCTCAAATTGATTTAACACTTAATTCATATCTTGAACACAATAATCATCCTTAGGAGCTTCTATTATAGATAGTAGCTTTATCAAACAAAAAAATTCATTATGACCAATTTCTCTTATAGGAACTTTATTCCTAACTCGTTGATTAACATCTCCTATATTAATTGCTTTAGATATGAAGCTTAATACTTTCAATCTTTATTTAATTATTGATTACCCCTATCTCCTACTTTACTTTCTTTTATACATTCATCTTCATTAAAGTCTAAGTTCTTCAAAGACTTTAAATCTTCATCTTAATTTTTGGTATTTTTCTTTTCAATAGACTCATAAAACACTACATGCATTTTGTACTCTCCATTTCATATATTTGTATTGTAAACTCTGCAAGCTTTTCTAAAACTAGAGTATCCTATGGAAACCCATATGCTTGGTTTTTCATCAAAATGGTTCAAGTTAGCCCTTTCATTATTTACAATGGGACAATTACGCCTAAAAACTTGAAAGTAACCAAATTTTGATTTCTTATTTTTAAAAAAATCTTAAGGTTATTTCTTAAGTTTAATTCTTAAATTAATTCTATTTATGATACGACAAGCTAAGTCAAATTACCTTAGCCTAGAAGTAATTTGCTAGGTTATATTTGACTATTATAGATTTACTCATCTTTACAAATATCCTACTCTTTCTTAATACAATCTTATTTAGTTGTGGTGCATAAGGACATGTAAATTGATGCCTTACACCCTTGCCTTTGTAATAGTCATAAAAAGCTTAGTCTTAAAATCAGTACTATTATCACTTCTAATAGAAATTAGCTTGAGATTAGTTTACCAAATTATAAAAGGTTTCAAATGCTTCACTTTAACTACTAAGAAATATAGCCGAAGTATATCTAAAAACATTGTCAATAATCACAAATCTATACTTCTTTCCACTTATACTCAAGTGTTGTGTGGGTCCAAAAGGGTTTAAATAAATTATCTCCAAAGGTCTACTGGTAATGTGATTATTTTTATTTTTAATGAATAAAATAACTTGATTTTCTTTTTTGGCATAATTCAAAATTTGTTTAATTAGCCTTATATGCCCTGGGGAAACCTCTAACTGCATATAGAATGTTTAAAGTTTTTATGAAAGAATAACCTACATGGCCTTGTAATCAATACCATAAAGTGTTTTCACTTGAATATGCAATTCTAATCTACTAGCTTATAATTTTTTAAACTTAATTAGAGTCACCTTGTCTTCTATTTACTAATAACACTTGATTAAATTCACTCATTACCTCATAATTTAAGGATACTAATTAAATTAAATTCAAGTCAATCAACAAAAAATACATTTGAAATTATAAAATTGGGCATACTTATATAACTAATTCTAATTATCTTCTTTTTAAAGTTCTCTACTAGACGATCTCATTTATTTGTACCACATCTTTTTCATAAATATTTTATCAATATTAAACCATATGTCTCAAGCATCCACTATCCAACACCCTAGAACTATATCATGTTTCTCTCTCTATATAGGGCAACATGAATTGTAAATTTTAACTTAATAATTAAAAAATGTGATTTTTATTTAATACTTCTAAACTATTAATGAACTAAATTATATATTCTATAACCATAGGGTCTCAAGCAAGCATGTTTTGACAACATTCACTATAATAGTATTCATATTATCACTCTTAGTCACCCCTTTGAAAAATGGTTTTGAACAAAATTTATTCTCATAATTTGATAGCCCTTGATAGTATAGTTGTTTTTACAATAACAAAACCATTTAAAATTTGAAATATTATACATATGGTTAAAAGAAGACATAGATTTATGCTTAGGAAAATGGACATGTGAAGCATTAAAACATTATGCCAGTTTAAGTGAAAACAACTTTCTTAAATTAATGATTTCCTTTTCCTCAATAATAATGGAAGTTTTTTTTATCAAAAAACTGAATTATTTCATATTTTTATTTTCTAAATTCCATTCATGACAAAATCTAGAGGTTCCTTTTTTGTGTAACATTATCATTTATTTATATGTGGACTTTTAAAAAGTTGAAGTTCTAACAAGTTCTAAGTTGTTCTTCTCAAGAACTTCTCAAGACCAACACCTTACGTTATTGTCTTCCTCTTTGTTAGATGTACTTAATTAAACAACCTTTGCCTTGAAGCATCACTCTTTGTTTCTCACCACATGAAGTTGTAAGTCTGAATCTTCCAATGTACTCCAAGTAGCTGGAAATGCTTTCTTCCTCTTCATTCTTTTATTTCTTCATCTTTCCATTAGGTGTCATTGAATTGTAGACTAGTTGATCTAATATCGCTAATTTTGCCACATTCAGAGCACCATTGTGCAATCTCTTTCTCCCTTTTTTTCTTCCTTTTATGACAGTTATTTACAAAACTTCCTACCATGTTTTAGCTAAACCTCTAATAAGAAAATTCAACTCCTATTCCAAATCCATGGAAGAAATGGATGTCATGCCCAAATCATCTTTTTGGCTGTTAGGCTCCATGCTTTGGCTTCCTTATGGAAGCGACCATTTCAATGCTTCTATTCATTTCAATCTCGAACATAAAAAATTCTCTAGGTAACTCATCTAATATAAGCTTGTTTATGTCATTAGCTATCTTCATTGCTATGGCTAGAGGATAATGTTGTTTGAGTGGAATTTTTGTTACATTTCTTACAACATCTACAATAGAAAAAACTTCTCCAAGATTTACTAGTTTGTTAGTAATATTTGTAAATTGCATAAGAATGTTCATAATAGTTTCTCTTAGATTCATTCTAAAGATCTCAAAATTGTAAGCAAGAATATTTATATTTATTTCTTTAACTTGTGAAGAGTTTTCATAAGTTACTTATAACATCTTTCAAGCATTATATGAGATATGCAACTACATAACTTTATTAAATATTAAGGGACATGCCATAATGAAGGTAGTTTAGGGCTTTAGCATCTAATTTTGGCATTCTTCTTTGGGCACTACTAAGTTTGTTAACTGATTTAATCATATTAGTGCATGAATCTCTTGGAAAATCACAAAGAATAGTGATCAATTGCCATAGTTTTAAATCAATTGATTCAATAAAAATTCTAGCTTATTTTTTAATATAAATAAAATTCGTCCATAAATCATGGTGTAAAAAATAAATAAAAAAACTTCACCTAATATTTCACAAGTATCAATCATAGGTAAGTCATATTGAAAACTTAATTGAACAAAAAAATTAATGATCACATGTATTTTTGTAAGCATGTGAAAAGAGAAGATAAAAATAAAAATTAGTGCATAAAAATTTATAAATTAATTAAACTTAGCAAGATGGGTTAAACTTACATGAAGAATCACCAAGGTGATTTCACTCATAGTTTGTAGGAGACCTACTCTAAGTTAAATTGAAGTGAAATGAGTTTGGATGAATCCAACAAATAGAAGTTGAACAATATGTTTTAAAATATTTTTTCTATTTTTAGATTTTTTTTATTTTTTCAAAAATTCTTCATAGGAATAGTTTTACTTTGTAGAAAACATAAAGTTTCGAATTTATATATATAATTTTTAAATTATTTTATTAAGAAATATAAATATAAAAATTAAAATAATATACAAAAATATTTAGGTTCTTAGTTTAAACTAGAACCTTAGTTTACCCTCAACCAAAGATGAAAAATATTAACTACTAAAAAAATTATAACTTGAGGTTTTTCATTATGATTTACCTATAAAATATAGTGTGTTAGCTTCAACTGTAACCTAGGGTTTTGTGATCTCAACACCAACTCAATTTTTTAATGAGATCAAACTAAACTCTAGCTTTCACGAACGTTGAGCCTCACAACATAAAATAAAAAGAAAATTTCAACAAGAAAAAATAACTTCTGATAAAAGCATATAATTTCTTATGATCTTTGATGAATAGAGAAGAACACAATGAGCTCAGAATTGTGAAGAGGAGTGAGCAAACTACAAAGTGTTAGGCTTGCTTTGAACAGTTTGGAATTTCTAATACTAAGTTAAAGTGAGTTTCTAGGATATGTTATAGTAGTAAAAAATTATGTAGTTCTCCAATAAGATCCCAAAGTTTTATGCATGTTGATCAACTTTTTCATTCATAACTATTGGAGTTTTATAGAAAGCATTTTATCATAATAGTTAGAAAGTCAAGGAAAAGTTATTTTACTTGTTACTATCAAATAGCTTGTAAAATTCTTCAAAATGGCTTTTGCAACAACACAACTAATAGCTTGTGAATTATCCATTAGATGGGATCAATTAGAACCAATGATTCCAATTGGAGATGATATGGTCCTTTAGATAAACGAATGTAAGACCAAAAAAATTATGGTTGGTTGCATGATGGAGGATTGGATTTGGTTCATTTGATCATATTGTATGACTTATAGATCATTTAATTTATCAATAGTAATGTTTCAAATGATCTCAACTATAAAATTCAAATTAAAGAGCTTTCAGCTACCTAATTCATGGAAAGGTTAATTGATAAGGGAAAAACAATTCAAGCTATTCGACATAATAAGATGATGTTTTCATGATCCAGGTTGACCTTGAAGTAGTGCTTACAAGAAAGTGAACACTTGGTCGTCTTATCAACCATTAGATCACGAAACTTCAAGAATACTTAGGCACTGAGTCGTTTGACTTGAGAAAACATTTTATTATGACATGGAAAGATATTAAAAGTTTTTTTTACATTTTATGCATGTATAATGCATGCTAAAAAGGGGGATTGCTCAATCAGTGTGGGCTTGGGATTTCATTTCCTTGGCCACTTGTTTCCTAAATGTTTAATATATGTGTAACCAACTCAACATGTTATACAATTGTTCAAGTTTTTACTACCCTGATCCTTTACCTTACCCATATAGTTTCACCACTACAGTCTGTCCATGATGAGGCTCAACCCTGCTTCGCTCATGTGGTCTACTGACTGGAGGCTTTCCAAGTTCACTCGAGCTTGATCTTCTTGAGTGCTTTGCACATGGATCATGCTTTAGTGCTAGGCTTAACATATATGAGTTTTGAAAATATAATGCTTTTTCATTAAATTTTTATTTCCAAATTTAAAAAAATTGAAATGAAAGAAAAACGTACGTGAGATTTAACAAAGGAAACCATTAACTTAGTGAAAAATAGAATCTTAGATGTTTCCTAAATAATGTAAATGATATAATAATTTATATGCTTGAGTTGGATTTGAAATTGATACAAATGGAGACATATATCTTATGATTAATAATCAATAAGCCAACATTCTATTTCATAAAAATCCTTTTTAATAGTTTATGTGCATTTCTTTAATCTTTGAAATTTGTTGAACACTCTATGGTACTTTAAAGACTACTAATTCATAATGTTCAATAATGCATGTCATGTTGTTTAAAACTAAACCTCACTAACACTAATGAAGCCAATTAGAAAAAAAAGCTAAACATTTATGGTTTGACTAATGAAACATAATTGTTACATAGTGCACTTAATAAAAAATAATACATTATTATTTTTGAATATATACATGCTAAGTCAAGTACTATTGGGGACCTATCAATTGAACTAAAAAGAATTAATTTTTAATCCTTACCTTGGACATAAAATGGTGGCATTATGATTATTAGCAAGCTAGTTTTGAGATTCTTATTGTCTCATGATTTCATGTGGTTTGAGAATTCTTGTGTAATCATTTTTCAATGCTCAACTAGCCATAGATAATACGAATTTACTCTGTATTTTAAACACACAAGATTGATGACTAGGCTATTATGAAATGAAGATACGAAAAGAACCATCCATTTGGAGGTGAATGCCATGTTCTTATAGAAATTATGTAGTTGAAAAAGTTAATTAAAAAATATTAAAGAATATGAGAAATCCATGTTACATTTTAAGACTTCATGCTATACAAAAATTTATTTACATTCTTACATGTTGGTTTAGCTTAATATTACTCCATAAATATGATGTGATATCACGATAAAGCAAGACATGTTAAAAGTTTCAAACATAAGAACCATGACATGATGTAGAAATTTATTGATAACCATGATACCTTGATTGGAAAATTACTAGAAGACGTTTTTGTGTAATTGAAATTAGACATTCTATGAACATTTCATTAACACTAAAAAATAGAGCCAAATCATGGCGATTCTTGGAATGAATAAACTTATTTATGTTGAAGGTTTTTCTATTGAATGGTCATATGATTAGTCAAATGTTTTTAACACTTGGTAAGCATTCAATAGTTATGAAAGATAAGGCCTTCGGATAGTGAAGGCCTTCGTAAATCCCTTTATAATGATAGGCAAATCGTTAGCTTCATTTGGTTTATTGGGTATGATCTTCTGTGGCAAACATTAGATTCTTAGGCCATGTGTTAAAATTCTGGATGGTGATTTGGGCAATGTGTGTGGCCTAAGGGAGGACTTTTAGAAGGATGCAATGGCTATAGTTTCCCTATAAGATTTGATGTTACTAGTGAAGCTCAACTGAACCCATATTTGGTTGATGTAGTAATAAATTGGGTGTTATGCCTAAGTTTGTAGTTCAAAGATTTGGACCAAAATAGAAACTCAGTGGACAGCCTAGATGCGAGTTGAAATATCAAGAAGCATCCTAAATAGAATTATAGTATACTAATTATAAGCATGATGTTTAACTCAATTATGGTATATTAGATGTTTGTTTTATTTTTTAGGAGAAATTGTAAGTTACCCATGTGCTTGGTGGAACCATAGATTGTTGATTTAAGATTTGAAGAACTCTAGTTACTCAAAATAGTTTATTTAAAGTTCAAGGTAAACCCTATATTACCAAAATAATTTATGGTACCTCAAATTTTTTTATTTAGGTTTTAAGGAAAACCTTATGGTTATTGGGTAATTTATTGTACTCTAGATTTAGGGTTTAACTAGACCTTAAGTCTTTTCTTTTGTTTTCAAAAAACAATAGCAATGCTCAAACATTGAAAAATAAAGTTTGGAATGATACTATAGGCAATGAAATTGGACTTGATAAAAATGACAATAAGGATGCAAAGGAACATAGGTTGTGAACCTCAAATAAAATATATGGAAGTTAGATATTTCTACAATAAGAAGGAGGTGAGCATTTTGCATGATTTGTTGAGCATGTTGAATTAGAGGTAGCTCAATTGTAAGACACCCTAGGATTGCTTGAGTGTGATTTGAACATTATGTCCCACTAGGGAAAAGTTCTATACTTAGTCCCATGGGGAATAGATTATGTGCAAGGATGTGTTAGGGAGTCTATGTAGTTATTGAGGAGTCCTACATCCTTACAAGGTTGGCCCATGTGATTTACATTACCAATTATGGAGTGCTAGCTCATGTGATAAGATAAGAGTTCATGGTTTTATTGTGAGTTTATTAAGTATTTAAGGTGTACTGAATTGTTTGTGGAAAACTTTCCATCTATTTTTTAGCATCATAACATGAAGCAGTAGCTCAATTCCTTTGTTAGAAATAAATTAATAAGATTATATACTTGCTGATTATTCCCTTTACTTGTAGATTATATATATATATATATATATATATATATATATATATATATATATATATATATATATATATATATATATATATATATATATATATATTGCCTTTCTATTTCATGTTTGTCTTATAATATAAGTTTAGAACTCTGTATTGAGCTCCCAAGATCATTCCCTTACATGCTTTTGTTAGTCCAAGAATTTAAGAGTTACTTAAGAGATTAGTTTGAAGCATCATAGTCTGTAGATCTGTTGTATGACAATTGTACTAATTTTTCATGTTTAAGATAAGCCATATTATTAATTCCATCTACTCTTTTTGTTGTGGATTTTGATGGGTATTTGATAATAGCGGACTATTGTTTATGGACTTTGGCATTTTGATAATTATATCTTACTTTTGGCTCCACCATTATTGAGGATGTTATTTTAGCATTGGATTTTATGGCACCTGTATTCTAGATTAATGTTTTGGATATTTGTAAGTCATATGATACTATTGGCATGGTGGCATGCTTTACCCATTTGTTATTTTCTTTTGCATCATATGCAAGCTATTGTATATTGGTGGATCACAAAGCATCGGGTGAGCAAGTTCTTAAATAGATGTCGTAACTAGATGTTAAAGTGACATGATTCATTTTTTGCAACATCCTATGGGCATGATGGTCAAATTTTTGGATCATAACTACTAGTTTTAATCTCAAGCCTATAAAGTGAATGAAGCAATTGCCAAGTATATGGTTGGACATATGTATTTCTTTTATAGAAAGGCATAAGTTGCGAAAGGCTAGGTGTGATAATGCAACAATTGATCAAATTACGTAAATTGGTTCTTCTACTCTTAGAAGATAACTAGGAGCAATCTTTTTCTTATTTTTGTGAGCTCTAATGTGTTGAGTTTGTGCGATAACAAAAATTAAAAAGTGGTTGAGTTTGAGCTTCAGTAATCCTTAAGGAAAGTTGATTTTCTAGCTTTAAATAAAATTTATGATGGCATGAGTTTGATCATTGCAAAAACTTAGAGAGGCCGATGTTTGTTATGTTTTGTAGAAAGTCACTAGTTGTGATGGTTTCTTTACAAGCAATGGAAAAGGAATGAAAGGAAATGGTTTGAAAAAATCAAAATGGATTAAGTGTTGATGAAGGCCCATTGGCTATGAAATAAACCATAAAAAATTTCTTAGTCTCCTTTCTATTATGCTCCATTTTTGTTATCTTCCATTGGTACAATTTGGATAAATATTTTTTGTTGCTATATGAAACATATTTTCTTTTTGTTGTTTTGATTTTGAAAAAGTCTTACACAAGAAACTCTCCATATTCTTGTATCTTTTCAATTTGAAAATTAGAGCAACGATGTTAAT
This sequence comes from Vanilla planifolia, assembly GCA_023846275.1. NCBI lineage: Eukaryota > Viridiplantae > Streptophyta > Magnoliopsida > Asparagales > Orchidaceae > Vanilla > Vanilla planifolia. The sequence goes on along the minus strand of JAIUJO010000323.1, from coordinate 181,197 downwards.
GTCTTAGCATCCAATGGAGATCTTAATGGAGCAAACTTTTGTGCTCATTGAATTTGTGGTTGAAGTTGAACTTGCTATCGAATAATAACTATTTAACAATATATCATTTTCTTTCTAGGAAATGACTATTGTCCACTTTTAGAATTGATCAATTTTTTAATTTCAAAATTAATTTAAACTAGTTATGTTTGACTAATTGAAATAATGGATTACAGTCTCTTATAAAATCCATTTCATAAATAGGTTCAACTATTGTTCTCCTTAGTAGAACTAATGTCAATTGTTATCACATATTTGCACTTTAACACATGTTGATTATCAAATTATATGCATAATAATTACTAGTAAGGACATTTGGGAAAGATTATCACACCGCAAGGTAGAAATGAAGTTTGTGCTTAGCACTTAAACGACTTTACTAATGACTATGAACTATCTTCAATAAATTTGTTGGTATATTTTATATAGGATAAAGTCTTTTTTTAAAAATATTAAAGATGATGTGAAGAGATACCCACAACAGGGAGGTGAATTGTAATCTTTTAAAAAGTTTGATGCAAAGATAATTATATAGCAATTTTAGCTAATTATTTTTATTTACATTTAAAGATTTCTTTTAGAAAAAATAAGATTAATTTTCAAATTCCTTCAAATAAATTACAAGCTTGAGAAATGGCTTTAAAGAAAGTCTTATGACTTGATTTACACTAAAGGAAACCTAATGTAGTATTATCTAATACATTGAATATCTTTTTATGACAACTATTTTTATAGATGTTTCACTTAGAGGTATACTAGCCTTAATCAGACTTTTAGTTATGCCAAGATTGACTCCTCTACTTCTCATTAGTTTATAACTCAAAAATATTTCATCTTAGGTGCACCTTCCTTTGGTATCATTGTCATTTTAGGAGTCAATTAAAACTGAAATTTTTATTACATATTTTAGTTTTCTTTTTGTTAGTTAGTCAAGCAATTGCATCTAAGCTTTAGTTTAAGTCTTTCGATGATGAATTGATAGATTTTTAGCTTTAAATTTGATATGAGATATCTCTTATGGAGTTCCATAATTTTGTTTGTTTAATATACAGCTTGGAAAGACTTAAAAAATGTTTAAAATTTAGTTTTGGATTATTTTCGCTACTGCCTACTAATATCAGCAGTCATTAACATCACCCATGTCGATCCACGTGACATGCTCAACTTGCACCAACAACTACAGCTTTTCTTCTTGCTCAACCCATGCTGATTGATCAAGTGATGGCAACCACTAACACGTGCTAAGATGATCCTCAAATGTGCTTGACCCAACAACATGTGTCGACTTATCAACCTACATTGATTTGGTTTGCCCCATGCTAACCCGAAGGCTGAGCCCAAGACAACATGCTCCTCTCTACCCACATAGCACTAATAATGCCACTAGACCTTAGAGCTGATTGGACGATCACATCCAATGCATAGGAATATTTACGAATTTCTTATATCAATTAATTTTGTAAGTTTTTATAGCAAATGTTTTTCGTTAAAGCAAAAGTGTTCCCTTTATAATTTTTGTTTACTTTCAAAATTTGAAATGTCATTTAGAATTCCTATGTTAGAGGTTTACTAATGTGCCCATGAGATCTTTTTAAATAAGGATGCTCCTTTTGTTTTACAAAAATATAGTTTTGAATAAAGTAATGAAATGTTGTCACCAAGCTTATTTGACTTGAGCATTTTATATGCAGTCAATCAATTGGTGCGATTATGATGGTAACAAAGGAAAGTGAATGGGAGTCTTAAATGGAGAATACTTGATCGATTATTCTAAATCCAAAAAGAGCATCAAATTAGCATGCAATTTCTTAACCACGTGATTTAAATAGATGCAAAATTTAATTAATGTACCAAAATTTCCAATTTATTCACGTGACCGTGTGATTTCTTGTTTACCATTCTAAAAACAACACTTCTATGTGTATCTTGCCACATCACCACCATCATAAGTGCTTCACGTTTGAGTTGTTAAAGTTATTTTTCCTTTAGTTTGAGATCCTTCATTTTATAAACCAATACAAGACTATGGCTTCTAGAAAAAGTTCATCCTTGCTTCAAAATCCTGTAATTTTTTATTTTAAATATAAAACACTTTTGGTGAGCTCATGTATGGATATATTACTTGAACCTAAGTACTTCTTAATTTTCTATGAGCTAAAAATAAGCGTTAGCAAATCATCTTACATAAATTTGGTATAAAAATATGGCTTGTTCAATGAACTTACATGATGTGTAATTTACTAATAAACAATCATCTTTAAACTTTTGCATTTATTTTTAATTACTTATATATATATATATATAAACAAATGAAAAAGCTTGTTTTCAAGTATAATATTATAACATTTCTTTATCGATATTGTAATTTGTTATAACTTTTCTACATTTATTTGTTTTTCTATTTCTCCATATTCCATAGTTAAGATTTAATCTTAAGAAGTTTTTATGACTAGTTATGAAAAAAAATGTAAAATTTTGATTACCAACCAACACAGCCACCCATGGTCCAAGTAACTCAACATGTAATTCTAAAATTGTCATATTTGATACAAGAGTAAAGTGCAAACTTAGATATATGTATAGACTGATTAGAATAATTTAAGGATAATGGATCAACTTAAACTCATAGTATGTCGATGACATGTGACTCCTAGGCATTGAACTACTGCATATACCTTTGATGAAGGCAATGATAGGGATGATGGAAGTTTTGACCTTACAACACATTAAGGTTAAGAAGGGGTCATAAAGCAATATTTTTATTGGTTTAATCTTAACAAGTATTGAAAGTACCAATTTGAAAAAACTAGGCCCATATCACATGTTAGATTATTTTTTCAGACATTAGAAAAGTGATTTTTTTGACAAAGAGAAAGCATTGTGCCAACCATGGAAAATAATGAAGATTTGAAGACAAGTAAAATGTGTACCCACCTCTTATTCTGGTAAACTTTTGGAAAATGGTAATGCCTATCCTAAGGTTCAAATATTGTTAATGAATACATCATTAAATTTAAGGATTATATGCTTCAACATGATTTACAAAAGTTGAATTGAGTAGTATTATCCTGACAATGAGTTGGGCTTAGAGATTCTACTTAAGTTTAGTTGTACTTGTAAACTATTAGTAGTTTAGAAAAGCCTTACAAGGAGGATCATGAATAAATATTTAGAAGATCAATTTCCCATAGGAGTTAAATTCCTTTGTCCATTTCTTGTCATGGAACTTGTACCATTACTTCCATTGTTCTTATAACATCTACTCCACAAGCAACCTATATAACACAACCCACACCAATTTCATATTGAATCCAATCCTTAGGCATGTCATCCACTATAGCTAGAGTTGAGTGTTATCATTATCATAGGAGGGTCAATGTCACATCCTAATTCCCTAAGAAAGTCCTATACATAGATATAGAAGTAGTATAAGATTGTATTGAAGTGGAGGAAAGGGAGGTTCTATGGCTAGATAAGGAGGATGAAGAAGATTACAACCACAAGGTAAAAGCTTCACTAAATTAAACCACCCATAGTTACTTTGAGATGCACTATGAGTATGCTAGGAAAATTTGATGTTTGGTAATGAACTAGCTTCTTTAGTGCCTTCATTAACTTTTAGACCAATCTTATAAGATAGTTATAGATAGTGGTAGCAATATGAAGTTTTTAGCATATAATACAACCAAAAAGATATTTTTAATAGTAAAAAACCATCGTTACCCTCAAACCATATCCTTATAGTTTGGTCAATATTCTAAGCAAATAAGATATAAGTTTTCCCAATGTGAGTTGGCAAACTTATATTAGGATGACCTTGGTCATATGATTATGTCGCTACATTAAATTAAAGAAAAATAATATTTACATTCATATATGAAGGAAAGAATGTCACTCTTATGAAAATAAATTCTAGTCTAAGCACTCCAAAAGAAAATGACAAAGAAAAAGGAAAATTGCTCAATATCACCTCACTGGTCGAGCTTAAGAAGGATATAGCTATTGATTTGTTTATCTATTTTGTCACAAATAAGGAAGCCCTTATTAATGTACCCACACCACATCACCAAGCAAATCCATCAATTTAGGTAAAACATAAACTTCTCTGAACTTATTATGTTTAGATGGATGACCAAAAATTACTCGAAGAGAACTTTGGCAATCTTCTTCAAAGACTAATAGAAGAACATGTTTCAACTTGGGATCAATTTTTATCATTAATTGATTTTACTAATCTAGCAATGAGTTAGAGTTATTTTTAATTTTATTTAAAAACTTATCCTTAATGTCCTATTGATTTGGTCACATTACCCCATGATTTCCACACTTCTAAGTTTTTTCAACCTTTTGCTCATCAAATTTCATAATCACAAAAATATTTTATCAAATATATAAATTACTCATAGGTACTCATAGATAATCTAGAAAATTTTTTGAGGGTGATTATATAATGATTCATGTTAAGTGTGAGAGGTTTCTTCTAAGAACTCTAAGGAAATTATGCACCCTTGGTGTTGTACAATCCAAAATTATAAAAGAATAAGATATTAATGTGTACATTTTGGATTTACCTAAAAATGGTATAATTGTTGCCTTTAGTATTCGAGATCTTTTACCTTATAGGGAACTACACAAATTACCTAGTGAGCCTTTTGAACCTTCACCACCATTGTTTTGTGCACCTTTTCGCCACTACAGTTACCCCCACCTTGTTAATTGAGAGACCAAGTGGAGCAAGTCTTAGGTGATCAAATATGTTTAGCACAAGATTAAGAACAACAAAGACTTTTTGCATGTTGGAGAGTCCATGCCACCTTTGATGACACTTTGATTACTATGGATAGACCTTGATTAATAAATATTATTTCTTATTATTGATTCTTGGTTGGGATTTAAAAGGACTTAAAATGGTTAAGAAAACCTAAGTAATGATACCTTATTTTTCTAAGGCTTGGTTAAGATAAGGAAATTATAAAAAGTGTTAGTTAAGAATTTAGATAAATAAATGTAAGGTATGCTATGCATTAGTTTAAGTTTAACATTTTATTTTTGTTGAAGAAATTTCTAATTCATGTTCTTATGAATGTAGTAAATTCAATACCACTCTATGAGCCATTATACAAGTTATGGAATATGCCTTATGATAGTAAAACACTAAGTAAAAAGTTTAGAAGAAGGTAGGAGGGCTTAGGTTTAGCCTTAAAGATATACAATGCTTTGACACTGTGTTCATTATTTTTGTAATGTTGGATAAACCATTGGCTTAGTAAGATTTAATGGGTAAGAACATAAAAGACTCCAATTATGATCTTAAGGCACTAGATGGCACCCAAGATGGTAATCTAGGGCATGTATGTTGCTCAAGAAAGGCCTTTTGTATGGGTGCAATCACTGTGGCTTTGTTTCTAGGCACGAGAGACCCAAACTTTGTTATTGTTGTAATAAATTTGATAATACCCCTAAGGGTATAAACCAACATTGTTACTTGAAATAGAAACAAAAATGGATAGTTTAAGCACGCAATTAAGGTCTAGAAGGATCCAAGATAAAACCAGGTCAAAGGCTAACTACAAAAATGATGGATAATCGTACCTTAGAAGATTGAGTTCAAAGTTAAAGGAAACTACAAGGCACCAAGGTAATTAATAAGAACCATAGAAATTCTATTACGGGTTTGAAGGGAACCCTTTGTTTCCTTAATTAAGAGATGGATAATTTTAGATAATGCATTTAGGGATGTAGAAACCATAGATTATGTAGATATTTGAATTGTTATTAAGAAATCCTTACTTGATTCGAGCTTAAGGAAACCTAAATATTGTTTTGATAGTGATAGATAATTTTTGGTATCATGTTATTAGGTTATGGATATGATCTTAATTTAGAAAGGAAATGTATTTAATGGACTTTAAATTGTTGGTGTTTGCATAAGAGATGTGGAAGTTATATTTTTGTGCTCTTGTGATAACTTCTTCTCATTGTTTCTTAACCTTATAAGATTGGTTCCATATCATGTTATAAAAGAGTTTTAGTGTAGCTAAGTGCCATTTGTATATTTACACTTAAGAGGGAATAGTTTCGCATTTAATCTTATGGGAAAAAATAATATATTGTGACATGTATTGGGTAATATATATGCATATTGAAGACTCCCAAAACCTTGTGAGACTGGCTCACATGATTGGCATTACCTTGTTGAATACTTGGTGATATTTTGTGATAAGAATATAAGACATTGCTATTATCTTCACTTGGTAAGGGTAACTAGATTTATGTAGAACACAATCATCCATTTATTTATACTACAAACTCTCATATAACCTTAACATAGTAGAAAAAGATAGACTTCCTCAGCTTTTATTCCTAGAGATGATTACACATTACTATTAATGATTAATGAAGACAACTCTTTAGTACTACATGTCACACAATGACTATTATTTTCTCTTTTTAGTTTTCTTGCATACTCTCATTTTTTTCATTTTCAGGAAGTTAAGAGACATTTTGCAGCTATACTTACAATTATTAGAGTTAGTACATTTGTTGGATGAATTTTTTCTTTCATGTACAATTTATAGCACTTGAGTTATTACTTACATTCATGACAAGTTGTACATGTTGACAAACATTAGACTACAATAGACTATCATTTGTGGTTTTTAGTATTTAGGTGTACATGGTCATTTCTTGTTGGACTTAGATTATGATGTCATTTAAGCATTGATATTTATAATTTTTATGTTATAGAATATAGTTATAAATATTTAAGAGTTATCACTATATTTTTTGACATGTATGATTGCAATTGTCATATCAATAATGGATTGTTGCATTTAGTTACTCTTTGGAGTGGCAAAAAATAATTGGCTAAATATTAAGTCTAACATATTTGCTATTAGAACTATATTATAATATAGGCATATTATAAATAATATGTTTAGGCTTAATACGGTGGGAAGGTCTTTATTTGAGCCTAATTAATTCAATTTGTGGTGTGAGATGTCTTTGTTTAATTTGATAAGGTGTTGAGGAGTAATACAATAGAAATTATAAAAATGGGCTCTATGCACATTTCTTTGCTTTGATTTTGAAGATGTTACATAAATAGTGATGCAATCCATCACTTTGCATTAACATGATGTTGGTATTCTTTTTTTCAATTACAATGCCTAAAGTGTGTTGTAACTTGCCAATGTGCCACCACAAACTTGAAATGCCTTTACTAGAATGATCATATGTGATGCACCATTATAATAGGACACTTGAGTTGATTTTAGTTTATGAAGCATACTTGTAAGATGCTATTTTTATTCAAGAGCAATGTTGCAGTTTGAAGGTGTCCAAGAATGAATAATGCAAAAATCAAGAAGGGTACTTCTATGATTTGATATAAGGTAGGATAGTCATGGTGCAATGGTTTCGAAAACTAAACAGTGAGATTAATGGCAATATTTATCTATTTGATGCTACTAAAAGCATCATTGTAGTATGTTGATGCCTTTTTAAATAGAAACAATAGGTGATCAGTGGCCTTTTCCACTTTTATTGTTGGGATCATAGGCTTGCATACTTTCCCAAACTTTCAGGGAGTGTTTTAAGGACTATGAAATTATTGTGGAATTGTGAACATTGGATGCATTTGGTTTATGTAGTGATCCAATCTGTTGTCATGAAATGAAATTCTAATAGTGTAGACATCAAATGCCTTGCATGGTAAGATGATTACTATCATACTGTATCAAAAGTTTCCACTTAATGAAAATATCCAAATTTTACACATCATATTAGAGTTTATTAGTAAGGTTGATGTGTCATACCATGTAGATGTTTGAATGTATGATTTCAAAACTACATCAAGTTTAGTGACTTGTAGTGATATTCCTTATGCTTTAATTTATGATTTACTACAAATAAAATTAATGAAGGCCTTCATCATTTTTCCTTTATGCTTTCCAATAATTCTATCATAGTGAGCCATCTCTTTTTTACTCTACATGAACCCATCCATGTTGAGTTTAAGCATTTTATATCTAGATGGAGAAACCATTTTATAACTTTGTAGATTCTATATTTCAGGAAAATGTATTGAGGATCGAAAATAAGGAAAACTAATTGAAGATCTACTTTCGACATTTGAGTGAGTAGAGAGTAGGAAATGATGTTATAACAGTTGAAGGTAACATTGCAGATAATGGTCTTTACTACTTGTATGGTTTCTTCAAGAGTTTTTTGATTTTCGTCCTTCGATATGTCCCAACATATGATTAGAGAAAGGAATTGAAAACCTCTCCTCTAGATAATGTACCAATTGTATTAGCTTATTGAATGTAAAAACAATTGTTGAAGTGGACTATAACATACATTCTATGTAGCTTCTCACAAATGCAAGATTCATTGTGTCTTCCTTAAGATAATGTATGATTTTTAATGCCATTTGTATTTTGAGCTTTCTTATGGTATAATGGAATAGCAACAATTTGTTGAATATTCTTTTTAGCAATGTAGAAATTTCTATAAGTATTTTAAGTTATAGATTTTTTTTGTTTTAATGGTAATATTAGTCCATTACTTCTTATTACTTCTTAAGCCAACCAAGTGCTGCAGTTTCAATCCACTATGAGAGTCCAATAATTATGTTTCACTTGGCTCAAAATTTCAATTTACTTCAAGACCATATAATTTATTATTTTTATTTCCATGTGTTTGATATGATGCATTTTTTCCTTATGTCATGTATTTTTTTCATCTTACTTATCCATAGTGAGTTTCTAATAGAAGTTTCCAATTAAATTTTGCTCAAAATAGTAACATTATTTCCACAAGATTTTTAAGACATAGGCCATTCTTGGTAAACTAACTTTCTCCCAATTCATCTAATGATTCCAATGATTACATTCTAAATTGAAGTGAGGTTTAATAAGAGGGAGTAAATTGCTTGGTTTAAAATTTTGATTTATAAAAAATATTCAAAGAAAACGTCTCAAAGGTTCATTTTAATAAGCTTTAGTAAGTCTCTAAAAGAAACTTTATCTAAATTTTAGTTTCTTTTAAAAAAAATATTTTTTTATAAAAATTTTGAAATAAAAAATTCGACACAAATAAAAGATGGTTAGGGTTAAAATTAGGCCTACATCTAGTCGCAAAGAAAAACATGGCATGAAAAATAATAATAAATATGAACCTTATTTAGAAATAGGGATAGGGAAACTATAATAGAAAACAAAATGATAGGTTATAATGACCTTACAACAAAATGAGATTGAAAAAAAGGGATAAAGAAAGAAGTGATATAGATCTATTTTTACTGCAAATAAATTTCTTATACTTGACAAAATGCTCAAAAAGGCACTTGTTTTTTTAATTTAATTAAATAAAATATGAGAATATGAGAGCTTAGCTATTTTTAGAAAGAAGGAGGATGTGGAGTTTACTGATAGAAGGATGTAGTGAATAGAAGAGATAATGAGTATCATTCACTAACGAGATAAATGACTTCAAATTTTTACTTAGAGTTTAACAATACTTCTTCAAAAATCGGCAATCAATTATGTTAAATAAGATTATATTTATAAACATTTTCTGACCAATAAAACTAGTTACAAAATATATCAAAAGGACCATCACTATTTTAATGAAATGGAGGACAATGTAAGTTTTTTTATTTATGAACCTAGGGATTTTTAAATAACAATTGTAATAGCTCATAAAATATTCCTAAAATAGCCATTATGACTGGATCCATATGATAAAATAATTGACCATTTGAATGCAAAAGCCAAGTTAGTGGATGGTCAGATTTAAGGTTGTATTTTTTTGGAAAATATGATTACGTATAAACCATTACATCTTAATTGTCATCAAATTGTTGGACCATGATCTTAAACATGGATTAATTTCAGACCATGCGAAAACGAAATTGTGTGATAAAACAATTAATGAATGAGCATATTTAAAGAGCCAGACAAGATGATTATTTTATCTCGAACATGTGCAAAATGGTTAATGGAAATCACTCCCCCAATTGAAAACTTTGTCACATAAATAAAGGAGGTGAGTTTAGTCTGACAACACAGATACAAACTTAGAATATTTGTTTTTAACACTATGCATGCACTCCAGAGTTTGCCCCAGTTCTTTCACTTTAGAGTTAGCTAATTAAGTTCTAACCAGATTATTATAGAGAATCAGGTTTTGCATAAGGTTTATTGCTATGGTTTTTTTGAAAAATTATAATTACTTATTTTTTATTTTGTTCCTAAATAAGTATTTATTTTTATAATATATTTTTTACAACAAGATGTTGAATGAATATTTTCAAAATAAAGATCAAGAATAAAATGATTTTTTTGTGGCTATGATAACATGTAAAAGTTTCATAGCCCAAATATATTTTCAATGATGGTCAAATGAAATAAAGTTTTTTTTTTCTTGTAAGAATATCTAAAATCAAACTTAATATTCCAACACAAATAAATGTGAAATACCATAATTAAACAATAAATAAATCTCTTGGTGGTCAATCATTCCACGTAAGATGATTTTCATGAGATTTGAAATTTTCTCATCTTCTTCATTAAAATCTTCCTTGAACATGAGCATCAACTATAAAAAATTAAACATTAATTCAAGCAAATTTCATAAATTTAATTAGGTTTTAGTATTATCATATAAATTTTCATGGTTAGGGGTTAACAACACAACATAAATGACCAATACAAATCTTTCATGCACTTTTGAATTTTATTTGGTGTAATAAGAGGATAATTTATTGGAATTAAATAATGTATTGGTATTGAATTTAGAATGTCCTTCATAAAAATAAGTCATTGTCCCATAATCAAAAACTTCTTCCAACCAACCTCCTTCTTATTGATTTATTAATTAGCTATTTTAAATGAGTTTTTCCTTTGAAACAATGGAGAGGATACATCCAATATGGGTTATTATAAATTTAGTTCTTTGAAAGTGGAGCTTATTGTGGATTCCTCTAGCATGTGTGAGATTCTTCTTATTCCCACTATTGAATTTTCTTTTGTGATGTTTAATGTGTAAAATTGATATTTTTGAAAGTCTATTAAGAAATTTGTCAAAACTAAACATTTTTTTATGTCTCAAGTGATGAAGCTTATAATGTCATCTTCAAAACATAAAACAATTACCATTGGATAAGACATACGTTCGGCATAATGAAGAGCCATAACTTGATTAATGAGCTTGTAAAACTCCTTGCTAAAATATTTCTTTAAAAGTAAGTATAAAATTGTGTTAGTTTTCTTGGGCACCTATCTGACTTTAAAATAACCATTTGGCTTGCTGTTGATGATATTTGGAAGTCAAGGTGCTACATAGAACATTCATGATGGCTATAACAAAACTACGGATAAAGTTGAATTTCATGATGATCTTGGTTAAAAAATAGCCATAATTTATAATTAAAAGAACTTTTCTAATCAAATTTAATTAATAAATTATCTCTTCATGCTCCTTTATTTATTATTGTAATCAATTGCTATTCATGTAGAACATTATACATTATCTCTTTGGTTTTCACAAATATGGATGCTTTGGGGAGATAAGAGGAGGATGAATTTTTTGAAGTCTAATTGCCTAAAATTAAGAGAGCAATGTTTTAGTAAAGTTGCATAATTTAATTGTTCTAAATTCATTGAAAGATTTTGTGTTATCATTCTTGGGAACTAGAAAAAGGTTTGTGTTAAAGATTCGTTTAGGGCTTAGAGACCTTGCAAAAATGTTCTTAGTAGCATCTAGACATTTGTCATAATTATATTACAATAATGTGTGAAAACTTTGCCATTGAATTCATCTAATCAAAATGCATTGTGGTAACCTATCTAAAATAGATATGTTTAGCTTCATCCATTATGATTTCCTTTGTCAATGTCTTATTGTATTAACCTTTTACTAAAGAAAAGATAAACTAAGCATAGTGTGATTCCCTCCTAGCTTCAATGTTACCACAATTTATAAAAATGCTATATTGTGGCTGTAGCTTTTTTATCTTCTTGTTGTATGCAAAACCATTAGATTCCTTTATGTTTGTAATTATTTGTTTAGCAAGTTTTACTTTTGCTAAGGCATGAAAGAGTTTTCTTATTCCTTTGTCCTTCTTCTAGTAATTTAATGCTAACTTTTTTTTGCTATTAATTTTCCTCTTTTAAAATAGCTTCAAGGATGATATGGTGAGTCCTTATTAGCTCCAACATTATTTCGTTATCCTAAATAGAATCAAACTAAATTTCTTTAACTTGAACTTGTTCATCAGGTAACTTTATTATATCAAAAGATTATTCCAAATGTTGTTTTATTTCATTCAATGAGACAACAATTTAGCCATTTTATCATAAAAGTAAGAGCTCTCATTCCACAATAATTAACAATGTTTAATATCTTTCAATTTGTGCAATGGATAGTACTTCCACCACCTGCTCTAAAAATGAATTAATTTGATGGTTGAGGGAGAATCCTTAGAAAAATGTTGATTTATGGAGTATGATCTAAACTTATTATCCAAACGTGTTGAGTTACAACCATTGCAAGTTGATGAATATAATCTTTATTCAACAATACACTGTTAGAACTTTTCTAGGCCATTTATTTTAACCCTTTATTAGTCCATGAAAAAGGATTTAAAGATAATAAAAGTTAATTTAGGCTACACTTGTTAATGAGGTCTAAATATTCTTTAATTTCTTTCAAAATTTTGAGTGGAATACCTCTCATACTCAGTTAATGTTGCCACAGCATTAAAATTTCATCCAATTAGCCATGATAAGTAAGAGCTTTCAGTAATTTGGATGAGGCTTTACTAGAGAGATTTTTATCAATATTTTAGTTGTTGTCACAAATGAATATGAAATGAGAAAATCTTTCTAGCATGTTTAAGCATTACATAGTAATATAACAAATAAAAGTGAAAACTTTTGCAATACTTCGATAAATTATTTGAGATATTTGCATTCAGGGTAGTATGGACATTAGGCATAAATTTCTTAGTGGTCAACTAAGTTATGAACTGAAATACCTCAAAAGGCTTGATAAAGCCCTATAAAAATTAAAAATCTGAATATAAAAAAATATTTAATTGGATGAAGCATGTCGAGTAGAGTTCAATGATGTTTATTTCATTTTAATCAAACGTTCATTTCAATTACCATTAATAACAAAATAAATATGCATAAATAATAAAAAAATATTTTTTAATATTAAGTGAACATATATTAAAGCTAAAATGAGACAAGTTGATGCAATGTAACAACTAGATCAAAAAGATGTAAAGGTGAGGAGAATTTAGGTTCCATAGTAATATAACCAAATGATGATGAAATCTTTTAAAACATGAGATAAATTGTATGAAGAAACTGTTTCCATGATACTAAGGAAATTAGGCCAAACTGCGTTGATCATGAAATCTAGCATGAAAGAAATCTCTCCTATTGCATAGAAAATCATAGAAAATAAAATACATAAAATATAAAAATTAAGATTGAATTAGATAGGGATCATGGAGACGAGTCCAACAGTGTTGTGTTGATGAGACTTGGCTTGAATTACAATGAATTAACAGAGTAAACGTGCATAAATACCAAAAAATGTTAAATTATTTTCAATCAAAAATTTATTAAAATTAAAATGAGATGAATTTAAGCAGAGTAATATAATCAAGTTAAAGTGATTTTGAAGGTCACACTAGAGGAGAATTAAGATTTTATAGTAATAAAAATTTAAAAAAATGAGAAAGGTTACATGAGAAATTTGTATTATAAGATAATAAAGATAACGAGTGTAATATACTCAATCATCAAATCATGTTCAAATAAAAAAACCTTAAAAAACATGAAAGCAAATTCTGGAAATAGAAGTGTTAAAATAGTAAAAAATAACTAATTACATTGATAGAGCTCATTGAGGTAAGTCAAACTTCTTTTATTTTTTCTTGATTTTGCCCCGTTTGAAATTATTATGAATTATCAATGTAAATGAAAGCAAATAATAATAAGTTCTTATTTTAATATCATGGAAATAAATGTTAAGAATGGAAAAAGATAAACTGTTGCATTATAATATGACCAAAAAAAATCGATATAAAGGTCACATAAGAGAACATTTCGAGTTACACATTATTGTAAAATAACAGAGTTACATTTGAAAAAATGAGATAAATTATTTGGAAAAGTTTCAAACCAAGATATTCACAAGATTTAGTGCACCACTTTGGGTTGTCAATTATTGTTTAAAACAAAATTTCTCATAAAATACATGAAAATCTTTAAAAAAGAAATATTTAAAAATACAAAAAATAAATATTTAATTAGATAGTGCTCTTTAAGATGAGTGCAATATCATTTGCTTCATCTCCATTGAACTTCAATTAAAATTATTGAGAATTAGAAAATTAAATAAGCAAAAAAAAATAACATAATTTTAAGATAAAGAAATTGTTTGATAAAGCTGGAAAAAAATAAGTTGAAGCTATGAAACATATCAAAATCGAGGAGAAGCAAACATCACAAGGGGGGAGATTTATAGTTACATAGCAACATAACAAAATTAAAGTAGAAAATTTGAAAAAATTTCACAAATTGTAAGTGAAATTTATTTCGAGATAGAAAGGAAAAGTACAATATTTCCTTAATCATCAAATCAACGATGAATAAAAATAGCTCATAACTTTTGCCAAAATCCTAGAAAATATAATATTTTAAATATAAAAATTACAATTTAATTTCATATGGTTCATTTAGACAAGTTCAACAACATTTTATTCAATTGCATTGAACATCGTTTGGAGTTACTATGAATTTTCACTGTAAAAAAGCATTAAAAAAAATTATTATTTTAATTTGAAGTTAATCTATGTTGAAGTAGAAATGTGCTGAATTAAAGTATAATAATATAATAACATGAAATAATAAAAATTAAAGAAATGAGAGAAATTACATGAGAAAGTTACACTATAAGATACCAAGAAGATAGATTTAAACCTTATCATTCATCAAATATGACAACGAATCAAAATGCCACTTAGAACATATAAAAGTATAAAAGTATTTAATAATATAAAAAAGAAAATTTAAATTTGTAGTAGGTGTCATGATGAGTCCCACAATGTTTGTTACATCATGATTGGATTAGATTGGAATGATTATGAATATCAAATTAACTAAGGATAAAATCAAATTTGATGTGAAGTAAGTGGGAGAGGAGAATTATATTTTCATAGTAATTTAGCTAAACAAAAGCAAAACTTTTGAAGAAATAAGATAAAAAGAAAGTTGCATTCTATGACAATAAAATATTGAGCACAGAATCTTGATCATTAATTGAAATATGAGACAAAATAAGTCAATTTATTCCAAAAGAAGAGAAAATAAAATTTTAAAAAATATAAAAAAATCACATTGATAAAAATAAAGTGAGGCATCACAAATTCAATGACAATGGCTTCATCTCAATTAGACCTCATTTAGAATTACTATGAATTACATAATTAAGTGAGAATATATAATAAGTATTAGTTTAATATAAAGTAGATGTATATTAAAGTTAAAAGGATACAAGTTGAAGCATTACAACATAGATAAATTATAAAGTTCGACTGAGAAGTGCATTAGAGTTTCATTAAAATATAACCATGTCAAAGCTTAACTTTGAGCAAACTAAGAAGATGAATTGTATTATAATTGATTAACAAATCTAGTTTGAGTAAAGTTATCCCATAAAGCAAGCATCATTTTTTGAAGAAATATTTAAAAATTTAAAATGTATATTTAATTAGATGAAGCTCATCGAGACAAGTCAAATGATAATCCTTCATATTAATCAAATATCATAAGTAATTATTATTCGTTATTGTGGTTATTAACAATACAAAAAAATAATATATTATTTTAAAATCAAATAAATGTATATATTAAAGAAAAATATGATAAATTAAGGCAATGTAATATAAGCAAATTAAAGTGATGTAAAGATCACATGCGAGGAGAGTTAGAGTTTGATAGTAATATCACAAAAAGAAAAATAAATTTAAACAAATTAGATAAATTGAATGGACATTTGAAGTATAAGATACCAATGAAGTTGAGTATAGCATCTATAATCATTAAATCTTATATGAATCTAAATATCTCATAAATAATGCAAAAAATTCTTGAAAATAAAATATTTGAATTTATAAAAAAATATTTAATTACAAAGGGCTCATCAAGACAAGGCTAAATTTTTTTTATCGTAATCGGGCGTTGTTTTGAATCTTATATTACAAAATCAAGGTGATATAAAGTACATATAAGAGGATATTTAGAGTTACAAACATATATAACAAAATAAAAAATAAACTTCCCAATTTATGGGATAAATTGTATAAAAAAGTTATATTCTACAATTCTATGGAGATCTTATATGACATCATCTATCACAAAATCAAGTACAAATAAAAAATGATTCCTAAAGAATTGCCTAAACCATAGAAAATAAAATATTAAAAATATCTATAATGAATATTATATTGATTAAGCTCATTGAAATAAGTTTAATGATGTTTATTTCATCTCAATTGAACCTCTTTTAGAACTACTACATTTACAAAAGTAAATAAGCTAATATAAAAAGAAATTATTTTTTAATATTTAGAAAAAAATATTGTAATTAAAATGAAATTAACTGATGTAATGTAAATTTACAAAATTAATGTGATGCAAAGCTCCAATAATTGATGACTTTGAGTTACATAGTATGATAACCAAATAAATGCAAAATAATTGAATAAATGTGGTAAACCTTACCTGAAAATTGCATTACATGTTGCAAAGGAGATCTTTAGTAACATTATCACCATCATATAAAGTGCAAACAAAACATTATCATAAAGTGTGCCATAATAATAAAAAAAGATGCTTAACATTATAAAATAAATATTTTGTTAGGTACCAACATGAGGACTTATTTAATGATATTTCTTTAAAATTAAATTATGAAACATTATTTGTTTAAAATTAAATATATTTAAAATTACAAACGACATAAGTTTAAACAATGTTATATAAGTCTTTCAAGGATTTATAAAGGTCAAAATGAGATAATATTTAGAATTAAATTATAATATAAACATATAAAAAACAAAGTTCTAAAGAAATGAGACAAATTATGCAGGAAGGTTGCATTTCATGGTACTATGGAGATTGAGCATACACTCCTCTATTGAAAAATCTTTTACTAGTACAATAATCTTGTATAGAATGCTAAAACACTACAAAATTAAATCTTTATTAGAAAATTAATATCCAATTGAATAAAGCTTGTTGGGGTGAATTCGACATCTTTTATTCCTTCTTGATGAGACTGTATTAAGAATTACAATGAACAACCCAATTTAATAATCATAAGTAACAATAAATATAGTTTTCAATATTAATAAATAATTGTAAAAACTAAAATTAGACATATTGAATCATCTTAATATGACAAAACAAAAATAATTTCATAGTCACATGATAAAAAAATTAGAGTCTCATAGCAACATAACAAAAATCTATGCAAAACATTTGAAAAAATGAGATAAATTATGCAAGAAAGTTGCATTATAAGATACTAAGGAGATTAAGAGGAACATTTTTGACAGTCAAATCAAGTAAAAAAATAAAAAACATATCATAGAAAATATAAAATTTAATGTTGAATTGGATAGTATTCTTCAAGACAAGTGTAGTGATATTCTTTCATCTTGAGTTGTCCTTAGTTATAATTACTGCAAATTCTTAAAATAAGTAGAAATAATGATTAAATTTCTATTAATTAAATATAAAATATATTAAAATTTAAAATAAATAAATTGATGAAATATAATAAAATAAAATAAAAGTAAAGTAATGGTCACATAAGAGGAAAGTTAGGCTTTCATTATAAAATAACTAAATCATAAGAAAAATATTTGAAAAGATTAAATAAATTTTGTAGGATACTTCCATTCCTAAACAATAAGGTGATAAAGTATGACATCCTTAATTTTTTGACCATGTACAAATTAAAAGGCCTTACAAAGCATGCAAAACTTAAGAAAATAAAACATTAAGAAATATAAAAATAAATAGTTTATTTGTTTGTGCTCGTCTAGTCATGTGCAACTTTGTTTATTTATTTTCAATTAGGTGTACTTTGGAATTATGATGACTTACTAAATTAATTTAGCACAGATATTAATAAATTTTTATTTTAATATTGTGTAAATAATTATTAAAAATGAATAAGATAAATTTAACATATATAATATGAGAAAATTAATTTGATGGAAAGGTCAAAAGAAGAGATATTTAGTGTGACATAATAAAATATTCAAATGAGGATAAAATATTTATAAAATAAGATAATTTCCAGAAGAACATTAAAAATGTTATACGAGTGGAGATTGATAGTTTCAATGTAATATAATAAAATAAAATAAAAATTTTAATACTAATAAGATAACTTATGCAAAAAAATTTATATTCCATGATTTTATAGAGTTCTTCTATAACAACCATTATCACAAAATCTAGTATGAAGAAAAAAATATATCATAATGTGTGCAAAAGCAACAAAAATAATATATTTTAAACCTAAGAAAATGAATATCTAATTGATAAAGGTTATTGAAACAGGTGAAACAATGTTTTTTGGATCATAACTAATTTCGGATACTGCATTTACCAAAGTAAATAAGAAAAAATAATAAAAATATTTTAAATATCATGTAAATAATGTCAACAATGAAATACAATAAATTGATGAAATTGCATTGTAAGATAATATAGGATTGAGTGTAGTGTCTAAAATTTTCAAATTAGAGGCAAATAAAAATGCCTAAAAGAAAATTAAATATTTAAAATATTTAAAAATTAATATTTAATTATATAACTCTTATGTAGAAGAGTTCAATGATGTTTGTTTCACCTCACTTTTAGAGATATCACGAATTTAAAAATTAATAAATACAATAATATTAAATTATTAAGTTAATATTAAATAATTAAATAATAAATTAAAAGTTAGATAATTTTATGTAATGATACATAATAAAATCAAAGCAATGTAAAGGATACATGATATTAGAATTTTATTTTCATAGTAATATAACAAAATAAATACAAATAATTTGAAAAACTATGACAAGTAGTGTGGGGAAGTTGTATTCCGAGATGTTGAGGAGATCAAGTGTAATATCTTTGATCATAAAAGTGGTACGAAACATTTATTTCATCTTTATAAAACCTTATTTAAAATTATACTTGATCTTCGTAGTACTTTTTAATGCAATTTTCACGTACTATTTTGGTAGATTTTAGCAAAACTTTTCCCTCTGATTCTAGTGTTTTACTATGAAACTCTAATTATCCTCTTGCCTATCCCAAATCTTGCACTATTTTTCTTGTGATAAATTAATTTAATTTATTTTATTTTAACTTTAATATATATGGGCTTTATATTAAAAAATAATTTATATTATTTATGCTTATTTAATCTTGTAACATATAGTAATTTCAAATGAGGTTTAATGGAGATGAAAAAACTTTGTTGGACTCATCTCAATGAGCATTATCTAATAATATTCATGTTTGTAATTTTTAAATTATTTATTCTCTATGGTTTTTGAGTGCTTCAAGAAATGTTTTATTTGTTCTTGTTTTTATGATGAATGACATTTTTTTGGATCTCTTAAATTTTTTGGAATACAAAAGTCTCATATTATTTGACTAAAATTTTCACGTTGGTTTGGCTATATTACTGTATCACCCTATATCTCTACTGGTGTGATGTTTGCATTACCCTAATTTTTCTTTTTCATGTTAAATCAATTTATCTCTTTTTTATTAATTTTTTTACATTAAGATATTCAAATTCATACATGTTTTCATGATCTAGGATGTTATAATTTATCTCTTTAGTGGTTTTAATGTAGCTTTTGCTTATAATTTTTCTCATTTCTTCAGTTGTTTTCCTTTAATTTTCTAATATAACAACAAAATTCTTATTCACCTCTTGAGTGACATACCACTTTGATTGGTTACATTATGTTGTTTCAATTTAAGAAATATATTAATACCAAATAAAAGCCACATAAAGGTCACATAGGAGGAGATTTGGAGTATCATGATAAAGCAACAAAATTAAAGCAAAACATTTAAATAACTAAAGTAAATTATATGAAAATGTTCCATCCCAAAACATGCAAAGCTTAGAAAATAACACTTTCAAAAAATACAAAATATAATAAGTTGGATTGGGCATATTGAGATGAGCCCAACAATATTTACTTCATCTTTATTAGACGTAATTTTGTCACAAAAATAAATAAGCATAAATAAAAGAATTATTATTTTAATCTTAAGCATATTTGTTATTAATGAAAAAATGAGTTAAATTTAAGTAATATAGTAAAAAAAAATAATGTGAGGCAAAGCTTAGGCAAGAGGGGAAATAAAATTATATAGTTAAATAAATAAATCATAATGGAACATTCGAAGAAATAAGATAATTTGTTTGATAAAGTTTCATTTGATGATACTGAGCGGTTCGATTATAACAACGACTATCATAAAATAAGGTGTGAGTTGAATTCCTCCAAAAGCATAAAAAGAGATTTTTAAATAAAATAATTCAAAGTATATAAATGAATATTTATTTGAATATAACATGTTTATATGAGTTAAACGATGTCTATTAGCTTCCAGTTGGACATTTTTTAGAATTACCATGAAATATAAAGTGAATAAGAATAAATAAGAAAAAATAATTTTTCTTAATATTAAGTAAGTAAATAGTAAAATGAAAATGAGATAAATTTAAAACATGTAATATTAACAAATCAAAAAAAAGTAATGCTCACAAGAGAGGAGAATTAGAATTTTGTAGTTATAGGTAAGGCATAGCAAATAGAATTAAAAATGTGAGATAAATTGTATAAAGAATTTGCATTCAAAGAAAATAAGGGAATCAAGCGTGACAAGCTCAATTACAAAATCATTTATGAATCAAAATCTCTCATAAATCATGCAAAAAAAAAATTGAAAACAAATATTTTATTTGAGAGAGTTTATCAAGACATGTCCTATGATTACTATGTTGTCTTTATTCATCCATGTTTTAAATTACAACAAATTACCAATGCAAAGAAGAACAAATAACACTAAATTATTATGTTATTTTTTAGTAAATATATTTTAAAGTTAAAATCAGATAAATTAATGTCATGTAATATAGTGAAATCAAAACAATTTAAAGGTCATAAAATGACAAAAAGGGTTTTATAGTAATATAAGCAAATCAAATAAA
Organism: Vanilla planifolia; assembly: GCA_023846275.1. Lineage (NCBI taxonomy): Eukaryota > Viridiplantae > Streptophyta > Magnoliopsida > Asparagales > Orchidaceae > Vanilla > Vanilla planifolia. Next base: position 159,831 of record JAIUJO010000323.1, on the reverse strand, counting down.
ACAATTTAAAAATTTGTGAAAAGTTTCAATGTAAATTTGCGTTTTGAAATTCTAATTTGAACAAGTGTAATATCATTGATTGTCAAATTAACTACAAATCAAAATATCTCAAAAAAATTGACAAATTACTAGAAAGAAAAATATTTAAAAATACAAAAATAAATTTTTGTAACTCATTGAACTCAAAAAGATGAGTCCAATAATTTTTTTTGTCTTGTTATAACCTCATTTTGAATTTCTATGAGTTTAAAAAAATAAAACATAAATAACAATAAGTTATTATTTTAAAAATAAGATATGAAATATAACCAAACAAGGTGAATTAAAAGTCGTGTGAGGGTAGATCAAGGTTTACATAGCAATATAACTAATTCAAAGTGAAAAAGTTGAAACAATAACACAAATTATCAGTGGATTTCACATTCCATGATACTATAGAGTTTGAGCATAACATCCCCAATTATCAAATATGATATGAGTTTCAATTTCTCAGAATGACTACCAACATCTTAGAAAATTAATTATATAAAAAGAAAAAAAAATAAAAATTCATCGAATAATTCCCAGTGATTAGAGTCCATTGACATTTGGTTAGTCTTGATCAAACCTCATTCGAAATGCATCAAATTACATAAGTAAATAAACATAAAAAATTAGTAATATAATATTAAGTAATGGTATATCAAAACTAAAATGAGATAAATTGAAGCAACATAAATTGAAAAAAAAGGTCGAGAACTAACATGATAGGATAATTATTGTAACATAATGATACATCCAATTGAAAGCAAAAAAATTTAGAAATGAGTTAAATTATGGAAAAGATGCATTCAAAAGGATTAATAACCAAAGAAAAAAATTTAAAAATATGAAAATTAATACTTAAAAAGATGTAGCTTAATAAGACAAGTACAACGATGATTATTTTGTCTTGATCAAACATTGTTAGAAATTATTGAAAATTAATAGAGGTATTAAGGAAACAAATAAGAAATTGTTATTCTATTATTAATGAGATATATATTAAAATTAAAATGAGTTAAGTTGATGCTATAAAAGTAAACCAAATCAAATTAATATAATTGTAACTTGAGAGAACATTTACAATTAAACTTTTGTATAAAAAAATAAAAGACATGAAATATAACAAAATTAAAGAAATTTGAAGGTCATACAAGAGAAGACAAATAGTTAAATAGCAATATTACATTTTATGGTAAAACAAATTGAAAAATATTAGACAAATTGTATGGGAAAGTCAAACGCTCGATTACAAAGTCTGGTATAAATTGTAATGTCTTATAAATGAGGTCTAAAACTCACGAAAATAAGAAATTTTAAAAATTAAAAAAGAATATTTAATAGATTGTGCAAATCAAGACAAGTCCAAAAATGTTTGTTTCCTCTTGATTATCCTCATTTGAAATTAATTCAAATTACCAACTTTTGTAAGGATAAATATAGAATTACTTTGAATGTAACATAACTAAAATAATCCATTATGAAGGTTAGATAAGAGGACATTTAGAGTTACATATTAATATATCTAAATGAAGTTGAAAAATTTGATGATGTGAAATAAATTAAGCAAAAAGATTCAATTCCAAGTTACTTATGAGATATACTATAACATTTTTCATTGTTAATAAGGGTATGAATCAAAATTTCTCATGGAGCATGTAAAAATCTCTATAAATAAAATTTTAAAAAATAAAAGAATGAATATTTAACTTAATAAGCATTGTCAAAACAAGTCCAATGATTTTTGTTACATATGAAAATGTAACTAAAGTAAATTTGAAAGAGATATGATAAAATATTTTTTTAATACTAAGAAAAAATATATTAAAGCTAAAAAAAAATAGTTAAGGCAATGTAATTTTTCCAAATCAAAGTAACAGAAATGTCATAGAAGTGGAGATATAGAGTGACATAGAAATATAATAAAATCAGAGCAAAAAATTAAAAACATTCAAATAAGTTAAATGGAATGTTGCATGCATAGATACTAAAGAGAAGCAAGGCAACATCCTTAGTCATCAAATTAGTTAATAATTGAAATATCTTAAAAAGCAATCTAAAACTAAAAAAAATAGATATTTAAGAATATAAAAATAAAAATTTAATGTGATAAAGTTCATTGAGGAGAGTCTAACAACTTTTGTTTCATCTCCAATAGTCCTCTGTAATTTCATAGAATTACCAAAGCAAACAAGCAAGAATAATAAAATTATTACTTTAATATTAAGCAAATGTATATCAAAGCTTAATTGTGATAAACTAAACAATTATAATACCACCAAACTAAAGTGATGTAAGAGTCACATGAGAGGAGATTTTGAATTTTATAGTAATATAACCATATTAGTGTAAAACATTTTAACAAATGTGATAAATTGTAGAAAGCAGTTGCATGCCAAGACACTAAGTATAAAGATTATTGTACCTTCAATTGTTAAATCAAGAGAGGAGACCTACGACATTTGTTTTTATCTCCATTGGATCACATTCGAAATTACTAAAGGAACAAAAATACAAAAAAAATATAAGTAATAATAAATTATACATATTAAGTAAATGTATATTGACATTGAAATAAGCTAAAGTGTATTAATATATTACAACCAAACCAAGTTGATAAATTTTAATAAATGAGATAAATAGTGTAAAAGAGATGCATTATGTGATTTATTGATCGCCAAATAAAAAAGAAACAAAAATATCTATAAAAGTATGATTTTTTTTAAATAAAATATTTAAATAATATAAAATACAAATATTTAATTTGAAAGTGCTTACCATGATGAGTTTAAAGAAGTTTGATACATTTTGAATAGACAAGGTTTGTAATTATTATAAATTATCAAATTAAAAGATAATTAATAATTATAAATTATTATTTCAATATTAAGTAAATAAAAAATAAATAAATAAACTTTAAATTTGAAAAAAGTATTATTAGCAAGTCAAAGTGAAGTTAATGTCACACAAGAGAATAATTAAAGTTCTTGGTATTATGACCAAATCAATGTGAAAAATTTGAAAAAATAAGATAATTGTATAAGAAACTTGCATTCCAAGATGCTAAGGAGATTAGGTGTGGCATTCTCGATTGTATCATCAGGAACAAATTGAATGTCTCATAAAAAAGATGAAAACCTTAAAAAATTAAAATTCAAAATAAATATTTTTATATATAGAGCTTTTTAGGGCTATTCTAATTATGTTTATTCCATATATTAGACTTTATTTAGAATTATTTTGAATTAATAATTTAAATAAAATTTTAGAAATATAAAAAATTAATATTATATTTTATAAATCTAATCAAGATGAGTCGAAAGATGTTTGTTTATTCTAAATAATATCCCATTTAGAATTTCTTTGAATTCCTAAGATAAACAAACATTAACTATAATAAAGTATTCCTTTGTTATAAAATAGATATATATTGTTGCTGAAAAGAAATAAATAGATGCAATGTAAAATTAGAAAATCCAAGCATTGTAAAGATCACATAAGCGATAGATTAAAGTTTTAAAGTAATATAAAAAATAAAAGCAAAAAAGTTGAGAAAATAAGATAAATTATAATGGTAGTTGTAAACAACAAAAGCAAAGGAATCTAGTGTAACATCCTCGATTGACAAAACCAAACACAATTTGAATTGTCTGGTGAAGCATGCCAAAATACAAAAAATTAAAATATTTTAAAAGTAAAAGAAAACATTTAAATTAGATATAACTCATGAAGATAAATCAAATGATGTTTATTTCATCTCCAATAAACCTTTTTTGGAATCACCACAAATTTCAAAAGTAATTGAACAAAAATATTAAAAAAATATTTTTAAAATATTAAGTAAATATATCCTACTTTCGAAATGACTTAAATTAGGGAAATGTAATGTAACAAAATTTAAGTGATATGCAAGTCACAAGATATCAAAATTAAAGTTTCATGTTAGCTTACTCAAATCAAGGCAAAAAACCTAAAGGAGTATGACAAATTGTTTAAGAAAATTAGATTCGAAGATACTAAGCAAAACAAGTGTAACTTGCTCGATCATCAAATATGGAACAATGCAAAATATTTAATAAATCACACAAAAGTCCTTGAAACTAAAATATTTTTTTTAAAAACACTTAATATTTAAATGGAAAGCACTGCTTTGGATAAGCCAAATAATGTTCCTGTAATCTTGATCGAGCCTTTATTAGAATTACTATGAATTACTTTATTTAGAAACATTAATAAAAATAAGTCAATGTTTTTCTGCTAAGTAAATATATATATTGTAATTAAAATAAGGTAAATTGAAGAAATTTAATACAAAAAAATTAAGGTGATGTCATGGTCACACATAAGGAGACTTACAACTATTTATTAATATCGACAAATCAATCCATACAATTTTAATTAATGCGTTAAAATCTATAAGAAAGTTTCATTTCAAGATACTATGGTGATCGAACATAACGATCTGAAGAGCCAAAATATGAAATGAAACACATTGTACTTCAAGTTGTAATGCTAAGAAATAACTTTTTCTAAAAACTTATAAAAAAATTAATATTTAATAGAAAGTTCTGGTCATGATATGTCCAATATCATTTACTTCATCTATATCAGACCCCACTTAAAATTTCTATCTATTAATAAAGTAAATAGGGATAAATAATATAACATATTATTTTAATATTAAATTAATATAAGTAAAAATTAAAAAAAAATTGAAGTAATAAAATATAACCAAATCAAAGTGATATAAGGTTCACAAAAGAGGAGAATTAGAGTTTCATTATAGCAGAATTTGATATGAATTAGAATTTTAAAGAAATAAGAAACACTTTTGTGGAAAGTTGCATTGGAAGACTCTAAGAAGATTGAGTATAACAATATTTTTTAAAAAAATGAGTATCAATTAAATTTTCTACTAAATTATACTAATATCATAGAAAATAAAAAGATCAAAAATATAAAAACGAATATTTAATTTATAGATCTCACATTGTTGAGTTAATAATATTTATTGCTTCTCTATTAGTCTTTTTTTTGAATTACAATGAGTTAACAAAAATAAGCAAAAAAAGTAACAAATTAATGTTTTAATATCAAGAAAATATCTCTTAAGGTGAAGCAATGTAGTATAATCAAATTAAAGTGATGAAAACGTCACACTTGATGAGATTTAGAAATACAAAGTAATATAACAAAATCAGAGTAAAACAATATTAAAAATTTGATAAATTGCACTAAAATATTTTGTCGCAAGATTCTAAGGAGATCAAGTCTAAGCTCCTTATTTGTCAAATTAAACATATCAAAATTTCTTTTAAAGTTTTCCAAAGCCTTAGAAAATAAAATTTAAAAAATATATAAATGAATAATTAATTGGATATATCTAGTTAAGATGAGCTTAATATCTTTTCATCTCAATCAGATGCCGTTTAGAAAAAATACAAATTACAAATGTAAATAAGAAAAAATAATAATAAATTATAATTTTTAATATTAAATAAATATGTATATTAAAACTAAAATAAGGTAAATTGAAGCAATTTAATATAAAAAAATCAAGGTATTGTAAGGATTGCAAGAGGGAAGATTTAGAGTAAGAATGTAATAACTATCAAAGTAAAAAATTTTAGAAAATAAAATAGATTGTATAGAATAGATGTATTCTAATTTACTAAAGAGATTGAGGATAACTTCTTGATTTATCAAATCAGGTATTAATGAGAATGTCTAATAAATTATGATAAAAATGAAATTAAATTTTTTAAAAATGCCAGAAAAAAGTAAAAAAATTAATATTTTATTGATATAGCTCATCAAAGCAAGTTAACAATGTTTTGTTTGCCTCAATCGCACCCCATTTTGATTTGATATGAATTACCAATTTCAATAACCTTAAATGATGATAAAATTATTTTTAAATATTAAGTAAATAATATTAATGTTGAAATGAGGTAAATTAATGAAATATACAATAACTAAACTTAAGCAATGCCAAGGATAAACATTAAGAAAGTTTGACTTAGATGCTAATATAACCAAATCAAAGTAAAAACTTGAAGGAAACAAGATGATATTTACAGGTCGTATTGAAAAGCAGTAACAAAATCTGGAGTAATATTTTTTACTATTAAAAAAGGTATGTATCAAAATGTCTCATAATGCATACAAAAATCATAAGAAATAAAATATTTAAAATTATAAAATGAGCATTTAATAAGTTGGAGCTTACCAAGACAATTGATATCACATTTTTTTATTTGTATCTATCCTCATTTAGGGTTAGAATGAATTATTGGTATAAAATTAAATAAATATTTGTTATAACTAAAATAAGGTAATTTGAAGCAATGTAATATAAGTAAAGTAAATACATTTTAATGTCAAATAAGATGAGATTTAGAGTTATATAGCAATATAACAAAATTAAAATGAAAACTTTTAAAAAAGAGATAAATTGTTTTATAAAGTTGTGCTACATGATACTAAGGAGATCGAACATAACATCCTTGATCATCAAATGATCTATGAATCAAAATATCTCATAGCAAATACAAAAATCGTAGTAAAATAAATATTTTAAAATATAAAAATAATTTTTGGATATGATGGAGCTCTTTGAGATTAATCCAATGAATTTTTTCATCTCAATTGGGTCTCATTTTGAGGTACTATTAATCAAAAAATTAAATATTCTTAAATAAGAGTAAACTAATGTATGAATATTAGTTAAATATTTATAAATCATATCTAGTTACTTAAAAATAAAATGAAACAAAAGAAAATAATTTTCAAAGATATGGTAAATTACTAGAGAAAGTTGCATTCAATGATAGTAAGAAAATTGAGTATTACATTTTCAATTATCCAGTTTAATATGAATAAAAATATCTAGTAAAGTAGTCCAATACTTGATAAAAAATATTTAAGGATATGAAATGTAATATTTAATTAGAAGTAGGTCATTATGATAGGTCTAATAATTTATGTCCCATCTCAATCCTATAATATTTGGAAATATTATAAATTACAAAACTAAATTAGTATAAATAAACAAATTCATAATTTATTCAATATTAAGCTATTATATATAGAATATGGCATGCTTTAAATTAAAACTTTGCAAATTACCAAATCAAAGCAAAAAAGTTTAAGAAATAAGATAAATTATATTGAAGACTTGCATTGAAGGACGATAAGGAAACCGAGTGTAATATCTTCAGGTCATCCAACCAAGTTCAAATCGAAATGTTTTGTAAACATTGCAAAACTCTACAATGTAAACCATTATATAAAATAATTAATATTAAATAGAATAGTGCTTAATGATATGACACTAACAATAATAATTTTTTCAATCAGACTTTGTTTGGAATTGATTTTAAAGATAATAAAAAAAATATTAAACTAATAATAAATTATTAATATAATATTAAGAAAATTTATATTAATGTTGAAAAAAGATGTATTTAATCCTTAAATAATAATAAAAATCATTGCAATGTAAGTATCACAAGAGAGGATATTTACAGTGAAATCGTAATATAAAGAAATTGAGAAAAAAATTTAAAAAAATGAGATGAATTTTACAAGAATACTGCACTACAAGAAATTAAGGGGATTCAGTGCAACATCCTTGATTTTGAAATCACTTATCAATCAAATAAATTTTTAATTAGATAGAGCTCACGTAGACATGTCCAATGAACCCTACTTTGTCTCAATTGAACATTGCTAAGAATCACAACAAATTACCTCACAAATAATGCTAGAGTAATATCTTAATATTGATTAATCATATATATTAAAGTAGAATTGCAATAAATTAAAGTAATATAATTATCTAATTCAAGTTGATGTAATCAACCCACAAGCTAATACTTAGAATTACATTGTAATATAAGCAAATCAAAGTGCAATGGTTGAAGTGATATAAATTTTCAAGGAAAGTTTAATTCCCAAATATTAATGATCTCGTGGATATTATCCTCGAACATGAAATAAAGTTCTTGTTAAAATTTATTCAAATTTGCCAAAATTGAAGAAAAAATTAAAATAAATCAAAATAAATATTTAATCGATAAGGCTTATCGAGATTAACACAACAATTTTTATTTTTCTTCATTAGATGTCATTTTGAACAACAATAAATTACATAAGTAAATAAGCATGAAAGTAATAAATTATTATTTTAATATTAAGTGACTACATTTATTAATCATAAAATATAATAAATATAAGTAATCTATTACTACTAAATGAAAGGTGTGTAATGGTCACAAAATAACAAAATTTGAGTTTCATAGCAACTTAATCGAATCAAAGTAATAAACTTCAAAAACATGAGATAAATTTTTTGAGAAAATTAAATTCAAAGATACTAAGGAGATCAAGGTAATATCCTCAATCATCAAATCATATACGAATCAAAATGCATCATAAAATTTGTAAACATCTAAGAAAATTAAAAAAAATATATTTAGAAATAAAAAATCTATATTTTGTTACATAGGGGTCATCAAAATGTGTTCCATGAAGTTTGCTTAATGTTGATTAGAACACATTCAAAATAACATTGACTTACCAAAAGAATAGCCATAAATAAATAAAATTTTATTTAATATTAATCAAATATATATATTATAGCTAAAATGAAAATAATTGAATTAATTTCTATAACAATCAAAGATATGTAAAAATCACACAAAAAGAGAATTATTGTTTTTTAGTAATAAAATCAAGTCTAAGAAAATTTTTTGTGAAATATGAAAAATTGTTTAAAAAAGTTGAAGTACAATAAACTAGGAAGATCATGTGTAACATTCTAGTATATCAATTTAATAATGAATAAAAAATTCAAATAAAAAGTTCAAAATATCTTAGGAGATAAATTTTTTTATAATAAAAATGAATATTTAATTGGATTGAACATGTCGAGGTGAGTCGAATGACATTTTTTCTAATATAATTTTTCTTATTTCATCAAATGTTTCATAGTAGTTGTAGACAAATTCTAATTAAGATGGAACCAATATTATTGGGCTCACCTCAATGAGCACTAACTGGATAAAAATTCTTTTTTAAATTTTTTTGAATATTTTATTTTCTATAATTTTAGAATGCCATATAGAACATTTGGATTTCTACGTTTTTTGACAATCAAAGTTGTTATGCATCTTTTGGTATCTGAGAGCACAACATTCCCAAAAATTTATATCCTTTTAGCTTTAATATGTATTCATTAATTATTAAGGAAATAATCTATTATTATTTATCATTATTTTGGAAATTTGCAATAATTAGAAATGATGTCCAATTGAAAAGGTTGTAGTCATCTTGGAAAGTTTTTTCCAATAAATATCTTTTTTTAAATTTCAATATATTTTATTATCATAGATTTTGCACACTTGACATGATTTTTTAAGTTGTATTGATTTGTCAAAAAAGGCCATCACATTATTCAACTAAACTTCTTGTAATTAAACTTTCCCATAAAATGTATATTATTTTTATAAATATTTTGCTTTGATTTAGCTATATTATTATATAGCTTTAAATCTCTAATCATTGACTTTTATAGTATTTTTATTTGATTATATTAAATTAATTTAATTTAACAAATTTCAATTTTAATATATATTTACTTAATATTAAAATAATAATTATTTTAATTTATGATTTTTTATATTACAAATTAGGAAAAATTCTAAGTGAGGTGTAATCAACATGAAACAAATGTAATAAGACACATCACAATGAACACTATTCAAATAAACATTCATTTTTGTGTTCGAAAATATCTTTCTTTGGCTTTCTATATGCATTTATTTTTTTTCGTAAATGATTTAACAATAAAAATATTACACTCAATTTCTTTAGTATATTGAAATTTATTATATATTAAATTAATTCTAAAATAGTATTTTTTTTATTTATGCTCACGTTTCATAGTGTTTCATAGTAATTCTCAATAAAGTTTGAGCAACATAAAGTTTCACTAAGCTCTTCTCGATGAGGTACATCTAATTAAAAGTTTAGCTTTTTGTTATTAAATATTTATTTTCCAAAATGTTTTCTTTGTTTATGAGAGATTTTGATTCAAATTTATTTGATGATTGAGATTGTTACACTTGATCTTATTAGTATCTTCTAATTCAAGTTTCTCACATAATTTATCTAATTTCATCAAATTTTTACATTTGATTTTATTGTATTACTATGTAATACTAAATTTGCTCTCGTGTCACCTATACATTGCTTTCATTTGGTTAGCCTACATTCCTACAATTTACCTCATTTTAGTCCTAAGATACATTGAAATAATTCAAAAATAAAAAATTTTATTATTTATTCTTATTTATTTAGTAATTCATTACAAATCCAAATGAGGTTAGACTAAGAAGAAATATATATTCATCTTTATGTTTCTAAATATTTTATTTTCTTGGAATTTGGTTTACTATATGAGGCATTTTGATTTGTATTTAATTTGATGATCAATAATGTTACAGTCAATATTTTTATTATCTTGGAATGCAAATTTCTAAAACATTTTAACATATTTCATCATTTTTTAAAAATTTAATTGGTTATATTATTACAAAACTAAAATTATCCTCTCATGTGAAATTTAAATAGCTTTCATTTCCTTATAATACATTACTTCAATTTAACTTATTTCAACTTTAATATATACATTTATTTCATTTTAAGTTATAAAATTTTTATTATTACTTGTGGTTTTTAAGCTATATATTTTACTTAATATTAAAATAATATTTTAATATTTTTTATGCTTACTTAATTTGGTAATTCATATAATTCAAAACAAGGTCTAATGGAGATGAAAGAAGCATCATTAGACTCATGAACGAGATCTCTTACGAATTAAAAATTCAAGTATATTATTTTAAATACTTTATATTTGATGAGTTATTTCACATAAGGGGGTTATTTTAATTCATACTATTTCTTAGTGAAGGATATTACGCTAGATTCCTTCATATTTAAAAATTCAAGTTTCACAAAAAATTTATGTCGTTTCATCAATATTTGGCTCCCTTTTCATTTTATTACTATTTAACTTTAAATTTATTATTTATTCTTATTTTCTTTCATAATTTAAAATAATTCAATTAGAGGTTTAATCAAGAGAAAATAAAAGTCACGAGACACTTTTTGACTTGCTCTGTCAGATTAAAAATCCATTTCTATATTTTTTGATATTTTCATTTCTATGATTTTGGCATGAACCATAAGGTATTTTGATTCAAGTTTATTACAAAACTTCAACTCAAATTTTGAGTGACTTTGCATTACATTGATTAAGATATTTTACATTACTTCAATTTATCTCATTTTAGCTTTAATATACATTTTCTTAATAATAAAATAATAATTTATTATTGCTTTTTCTTATTCACTTTTGTAATTCATTTAAAATAAAAATTTGGTTTATTTTATTAGAAAAAATTCTATTGACCTGTCTTGATGAGTTCAATAAAATTAAATATGTATTTTTAAATTTTTAAAATATTTTATGATTTCATGTGTTTACGTAATATTTTGATTGATACTTGATTTGATATTGGAGAATGTTGTAGTATAACTCCTTTATACTATAGAAGTTTGTATTCTCACACATTTTAACTCATTCCTTAATATTTTTTTAATTTATTTTGCTATATTACTTCAAAACTCTTATTCTTTTTTGTTGTGACCTTTGCATCATTTCAATTGTGTTATAGATAATTCCATTGTGCATCTTATTTCATCATTAATATAGTTTTCCTTCCTATTAAAATAGTAATTTATCATTATTTTTTTTTACTCTTGTAATTCATAATAATTCTAAATGAGGTGTAATGGGGAAAACTTAAATATAATTGTACTCTGCTTGACAGCTTTATCTAATAAAGTATTATTTTTATAATTTTATATATTTTATTCTCTATTATTTTTACATGCGTTACTAGGCATTTTGATTCACAATTAAAATGATGATGGATGATGTTATATTTGATCTTATTACTACCTTGGAATAAAATTTTCTAAACAATTTATGTCAATTTATCAAAATTTTTGCTTTGATTTGGTTATACTGTTAAGATAATCATTTTACTTTTCCACGTGACCTTTATATAACTTTGGTTTGTATGTAACATTAATTCAATTTGTCTAATTTTAGTTTTAATATATATTTAATTAATGTTAAAAAAAATTCGTAATTAATCATGCTTATTTAATATTTTAAATAAGATTAATTTAAAATAAGATCTAAATGTGATAGAAATTGCATGATTAGATTCATCTAAACAATCTTTATCGAATTAAAATTCATTTCTTTTTTTTAAATATTTTATTTTCTAAAGTTTTGCCATGTTTTTTATGCATTTTTCTTAATACCTAATTTTAAGATTAAGAATGTCGTAATTGATTTCTTTAAGAATAAGAATGGATCTTTTCCAAACAATTTATCTCATTTCTTTAAATTTCTTTCTTTTATTTAGTTATATTACTATATAAAATCTTTTCTCATGCATTCTTTTCATCACATCTATTTGGTTTTATGGCATTTCATTTCCTAGGGAGGATTCAGAAGTAATGAATATCATTGAACTCATCTTAAGGAGTTTCATCCAATTTATATTCATCACTATATTTCTAAATATTTTAATTTCTAAAGTTTTGGGATGCTTTATTAGAGATTTCATTGATACCATTTTTGATGATCAATGAGGAAACTCTTACAATCTTTAGTATATTGGAATGCAATATTCTTTCATCATTTAATTCATTTCTTTAGATTTTTCTATTTCAATTGGTTATATCAGTATAAAACTCTAATTCTCTTCCTGTGTGAACTTTACATAAATTTTATTTGGCTTTATTAAACTAGTTATCTAATATTGTTTATTGTTATTTATTTTGGTAGTTTCTAGAAATTTTAAATTAGGTTTAAAGGAGATAATAGATATAGTTTGGCTCTTCTTAATGAGCTCAACAAAATTCAAAGTTCATTTATATTATTTTCAATATTTTATTTTTAAATATTTTAGTATACATTACATGAAAGTTTTATATACATATTATTTGTTGATCAGGAATGGTACTTCTAGTCATTTTTTAGGTTTGAATAAAAGCTTCACATACCATTTACCCTAATTTTTAAAAACTTTTCACTTTAATTTGCTCATATTTCTATGTGACTCTAAATCTCCTCTTATGTGACCTTTGAATCACATTGATTGGGTTAATTATATTGCTTCAATTTATCTGATTTTAGCTTTAATAATTACTTAGTTATTCTTAAAACAATAATTTGTTGTAATTTAAGTTTTGTTACTTTAGTAATTTATAATAGATACACACGATGTCTATCTGAGAGGAAACAAATGTTTTTATAATAATTCAATGATGTCCATCAAATAAAATATTTATTCCTATAAAGTTTCAAATATTTTATTTTTTATTATTCTAGCAAGTTTTTTAGCATTTTAATTTGTGCGAAATTTGGTAGTCAAGAAAGATACACATGAACTCCCTAAATATCTTTTATTATTATTTTCCTAAATATTTATCTCATTTTTTTTAATTTTTTTTAATATTAGAATGTAGATTTTAATCTCTTTCATTATGCTCTTTACATCATCTTGATTTGTTTATATTACAATCTTTAAATTTATCTCATTTTATCTTTAATATATATTTACTTGTTACTAAATAAATAATTTGCCATTGTTTGACCTTATTTAATTTTGTAACTTATAATAATTCTGAATGAGGACTAATTGAGACAAAGAAAACTTCATAGGAATCATTTAGACAAGCTTTATTTAACTAATTTTTAATTTTTCTAAATTTAAATACGTTATTTTCTAGGGATTTGATTTGATGTTTGAGATTGCTATGTTTGATCTCCATGGTATCTTAGAATTAAATTTTCCTATAAAAGCTATATTATTTGTCAAAGTTTTCACTTGGTTTTCATTTTAATACAATGTAATATTAATTTTCCTTTCATGCGACATTTACACCACTTTGATTTATTTATATTATGATGTTTAATGGAACACAATTCATCTCTACTTTATAATTACTTAATATTAAAATTATACATTTTTATTATTCATTTATATTTATTTATTTAATTTGTAGTAATTTTAAACAAAGTCAATTGAGGTCCAAACAAATGTCATTTAACTGATCTTGATGAGCTCTATCAAATTAAATATCCATTTCCATATTTCTTAATATTTTTAGTTTATTTTTGAATTTTTATGAGATATGTTGATTAGTACCTTACTAGGTAATCAAGGATGTTGTGCTCGATATGCATAGTGCCATTGAATACAATTTCCCTTTTTTACTTTATCCGATTTTTCAAATTTTTCATATTGATTTGATTATTTTTCTATGAAATTCAAAATCTTCCTTTATCTAAAGTTTACTTCACCATGATTTGGTTATATTATATTACCTTAATTTATCTCATTTCTAATTTTAATATATATTTAATTAATATAAAAAAATGATTGTTTTTTTATTTATGCCTATTTACTTTTGTATTTCATAATAACTCCAAAGAATGGTTGATCGAGATGGAATAATGATTATTAGGCTTATTTCGATATGCTCTAACCAATTAAATATTTATTTTGAAATTTCAAATAATTTACTTCCTAAGACTTTGACATGCTATAGAAGTCATTATAATTTATACCTGATTTCATGATCGATGATGTTAAATAACATTTTAGTATCTTAGAATGCAAATTTTCCAAACAACTAATATCATTTCATTAAGATTTTCAACTTCATTTGGCCATTTAATATGTAATTCCAAATTCTTTTTTGTGTGGCCTTCTTATTACTTTGAATTTATCCCATTATTGCTTTAAATTTATCTCATTTAACCATTAATAAATTTATTTAATATTTAAAAAAGTATTAGTTTTTATTTATTATAATTTACTTTATTAATTTATAGTAATTCCTAAAAATATGTTATTTAGATAAAACAAACATCATTTGACAACTCTCAATGTACTTTCTATTATAAAATTTTCTAATATATATATATTATTTTTTAATTTTTTCTAGGAAATTTAAATTTCTACTCAATTTCGTGATTGAGGATGTTACTCTAATTCTTTACTATCATGAAATACAAATTTCTCATATAGTTTATATCTTTTCTTCAACTTTTTTACTTTTTTTGTTATATTACTTTTACTTTGTGAATTTCTAATCTCATCACCTATGACTTTACTTTTTTTTTAGTTTGTTGTAGTACATTAATTTAATTTATCTAATTTCAACTTTAATATATATTTATTTAAAATTAAATTATTAATTAATTATTATTTAAGTTTATTTAGCTTTGTTATTCATATAATTACAATCAAAGCCGAATCAACCAAAATAATTTTGTTATGCTCATAAAGTTTTATTTTTGCACTTTTAAAAAATAAATTCTATCTTTGACAAGCTGTATCTTGCATTTTGACTGGTATTTGATTTGACAAAAGGGAATGTCACATTTGATCTCTGTAGTATCTTTTAATGCAACGTTTTCATATGATTTATATTATTTATTTAGAATTTTGTTTTTATTTTTTATTTTGCTATCAAACTATCATTCTCCTTTCATGTGATCTTTACAACACTTTTATTTGTTTATATTTCATTTCATTGACTTATCGTATTTCAACTTTCATTTATTTTTACTTAATATTAAAATAATTTGTTTTTTAGTTAATTTTATTTAATTTTTATTTCATAATAGTTCCTAATAAGGTCTGATTGAGACAAAACATTCTTGAAATAATTTTATTTTTTTTATTTTTGTACATTTGTTGAGACATTTAAATTCTTAAGTCACTTGATGATCAAGGATATTAAACTTGATCTCCATAACATCTTATACAAGAACTTTACTATATAATTTATCTTAATTTTTAAATTTATGATTTTTATTTGCTATACTTCTATGAAATTCCAAATTCACCTCTTATATGATTTTAACCACACATTGATTTCATCATAACACATTGCATCAATTTATCTAATGTTAATTTCATTATATATTTACTTCATGTTAAAATAATAACTTTTTATTATTTATTCCTATTAAACTCTATATTTCATAATAATTCCAAAAGTAGTTTTATGGACATGAAAGAAATATCATTGGACTTCAAACAATGTGCTCTATTCAGTAAAAATATTACATTTTATATTCATATGGCTTTTACAAGTTCTATAAGATATTTAAATTCTTAGATAATTTTATAATCAAAGATTTTATTCTTGATCTCCTTAGTGTCATAGAATAAAATTTTCCTATGCATGTTGTTTCAATCATTTTCTTTAATTTTTTCTTATTACAATAAAATAATAAATCAACTATTTTTTACCTTTACATTGCATTGCTTTTGTTCTATTTCATAGACTCAATTTATTACATTTCATCTTTAATATATATTTACCTTATATGAAATTAAAAGTTTGTTATGATTTATAGCTTTTTATTTTAGCTTTTCTTAGAAATTTGAAAGTAGCCCTGATTGAGACAAAACCTAAATCTTCGGACTCATCTTAATGGGATTTACTCAATTGTCTATTGAATTTAAATTATTCAAATATTTTTTCTTTCATTACTTTTGCAACCTTTACGAGATATTTTTTATTTTTATCAAATTTGATAATCAAGATTTCTTTGTTTAAATTTCTTAGTATCTTGAAATAAAATTTATGCTATCTAATTTGTTTAAATTTTTCACTTTGATTCTGTTACATTACAATGAAACTATAATTGTCAACTAATGCGTCTTTTACATTGCTTCTTTTTGTTACACAACTTTTATTAAATTTATCTGATTTCAACTTTATTATATATTTTTTAATAATAAATAAATAATTTATTATTAATTATATTTATTTGTTCTGTGTTGCATATAAATTCCAAAGAAGGACTAATGGAAACCAAACAAATGTTGTTGGACTCATAATGATGCATTCCTCAAAATTAGATATTCTATTTAAGAAATTATGTGTTTTACTTTCAATGACTTTTACATATTATACAAGACACTTCTATTTTTGCTTGATTTCATGATCAATGATTATGCACTAAAAGTTATAAATATTTTGGAATGCCAATTTTTTATACAACTAATCTTATTTTTTCATATTTTTTCTTTTGCTTTGTTATGTCATTATTAAACTCATTAAGAACATTGTATTCTAAGATAATAAAGAGAACAAGTATAATATTTGCCATCATCCAATGAAAGTTTCTTAAAGCATACAAAATCTTAAAAAATTAAAACAAATAAAGTAATAATTCCTCACAACTCGTTTATAATTACTACATATTACTAAAATTAATAAACATAAATAGCAATAAATTACATTATTATTATTTACTAAATATATATTAAGGCTTAAATTAGATAAATTTAAGCAATACGATTTTACAAAATCATAGTGACATAAATGTCTCATAAGGGGAGAATTAAAGATTCATAATAATATAACTAATTGAGAGAGAGACATTCTATGAGAATACATTTCAAAATGCCATGGTGATAGAGTTTAACATTGTCGATTATCAAACAGGACATGAATGGAAACATCTTATAAAAAATATTAAAACTCTAAAAAAATAAAAATTTTAAAAATAAAAATGAATATTTAATTAAACAAAGCACATCAAGATGTATCCAACAATGCTTCTCACATCTTGATTAGACCTCTTTCATAATAACTATGAATTATCGATATAAATAAGAATAAATAATAATAGATTATTTTTATATTAAGAAAATATATGTAATATAGCTAATTCAAAGCATTATAAAATTAACATAAGAGGAGATTTAGAGTTAAAGAGTAATATAATGAATGAAAGTGAAAATGTTGATCAAATGATGGAAATTTCCTGTGAAAGTTGTATTGCAAGGTTCTAAGGAAATCTAGTGTAGCTTCTTTGACCATCCTATCAGATTCGAATGAAATGGATCCATAATGTGTGTCAACAACCTAGAACATATAATTTTTAAAATTATAAAAATGAAAATGTTGTTTGAAAGAGCTTATTGAGTCAAGTTAACCATATTTGCTTTGTCTATAGTAGATTTTATTTGGAATTCTTAATAATTAGTGAAGAAATTAAAAATAATTGCCAATGTATTGTTATTTTAATTTTAGGACGATATGTATTAAATTTAAAATCATATAAATTGAACTAATATGTTATAACTAAACCAAAGTGACTTAAATATCATATGAGCTGGGAGTTTGTATTTCTCAAAAATAGAACAAAATAAAATTAACCAAATTATGATTTGTAAGAGAAAATAGAATTCTAAGAAATTAAGTAGATTAAGTGTAGAATGTTCAATCAAAATAGCAATTGATCAAAATATCTCATAATGTGTTAAAAATGATAGAAATAAAATGTTTAGAAACATAAAAATGATCATTTATTTAGATGGAGCTTGTTCAAATGAGTCCAATGATGTTTATTTTGTCTTTATCACACCTTATTATGAATTACTATGAATTATCAAAGTAAAACACATAAGAAATAAAAAAAATTGATTTAAATTCCTATTAAATTTATAATAAGATTAAAATATTACAAATTAATACAACTAAAAATTTCTAAATAAAATGATGTAAAAGTTACAAGAGAGAAGATTTAAGGGGAAAAATGTCTTATAAAGAATTCCAAAAGCAAAAAAATTTATTTATAAATTTGAAATTAGATAAATTGAAGCAATACAATATAAAAAATTAATAAAATGGAATAATCAAACATGAGTAGATTTAAAGTTACATAATGATATAACTAAAACAAAGGTAACAATGTCAGGAAATGAGATAAATTTGACAAGAACATTGAATTCCAATTTACTATATGGATCGAGTCTAATATTCTCAATTATCAAATTTGGTACAAATCAATATACACAAAAAACATATAAAAAAACTTATAAAAATATTTAAAAAATAAAAAGGGGATATTTAGCTAGATATAGATCATCGAGACATCTCCATTAAATGTTGTCTCGATTTATAATGAATTAAAAAATTAAATTAGAATAAATTATGAGAAATTATCATTTTAATATTAAGAAACTATATAACAAAGTCAAAATAAGAAAAATTAAAGTAATATAACATAAACTAATCAAAGTGATGTAAAGATGATAAGAGAGGAGAGATTTTGATTTTTATATACAATAATCTAAGCAAAACATATGATAGAAAGAGATAAATGTTACTAGAAGATTACATTCCAACACTATGATATGATGGAATGTAACATTCTTGATTGTTACAGCAAGTATGAATCAAAATGTTACTTGAAGGGTATCAGAATACTAAAAAATATTTAAAAATATCAAAACTAATATTTCATTTGATAGAGGCCATCGTCTAGAGTATAGCAATGCTTGTTTCATCTTGAGCAAATGAAGTTTAAAATGACCAAGAATTACAAAGTTAAGTAGACATAAATAATAAAAAATTATTCTTGTAACATAATGCAAAAAATATATTAAAGCTAAAATGAGATAAATTAAAAAAATATAATATCAAAAAATTAAACAATGAAATTGTCACATGAGATGAGATATAGAGTTATACAGTTATATAGTAAAATTAAAAAAATTGAGAAATGAGATCAATTGTTTGAGAAATTTTTATTCCAAGATATCAAGGAGATTGACTATAACATTCTTTATTGTCAAATCTATTACAAATCTAAATATCTTATGAAGCTTACCAAAGCCCAAGAAAATAAAAAATTCTAAAATATTAAAAGTACTATTTAATTGTTATTGCTTATCAACTTAAGTCCAATGATGTTTGGTTCTAATCCAATGGTCCTTATTTGGAATTATTGTGAATTACCAGAGTGAATGGGAATAAATAATAATAAATTATTATTTTAATATTAAAAATATATATTTATTTTAAAATAAGATAAATTGATGTAAAGTTCACACAAGAGTAGAATTAAAGTTCCATTTAAGTGTGGCAACATAACGTAAAATATTTAAATAATTAGGTAAATTTTTTGAGAGAGATACTTTCTAAAAAAATAGGGAGATGGGTGCAATGCCATGGATGACCAAATTACATACGAGTAGAAATGTTAAATTAGAACATGCTAAAATATTATAAAATGAAATATTAAAAAATATTAAAAAATTTTAAAAAATGATTATTTAAATAATAAATCTATTAAAAGAATTCGAACAATATTTGTTTCAATCAATTGGACATTGTTATTAATTACTATGTATTGCCTTAGAAAATAATCATAAAGAATAATTACTTACTTTTCTTCAACATTAAGAAAATATGTATTAAAGCTTAAATAAGGTAAATTTTAGTTATATAATATAACCAAATCAAGGCAATGTAAAGATAACATAAGAGGATTTGGCTAACACATTAATATAACTAAATCAATTTAAAAGGCTAAAAAAGGAAGACAAATAATACAAGAATGTTTCAATCAAAAATACTTAAAAGATAGAGTATAACATCCTTGATCATTAGATCAGATAAGAATTGAAACATCTTGCAACAGGTTTTAAAAAATTTAGAAGAGAAAATATTTGAAACAATATACAATTAAAATACTTAATTAGATAAAGTTTGTTTACATATGTTCCATGACGTTTGTTTTAACTCGATTGAACCTTGTTAAGAGTAACTATGAATTACCAAGTTAAACAATGAAAATAATCACAAATTATTATTTTAATATTAATCAAATATATATATATATAAATTGAAATGAGATTAATTGAAGCAATGTTATATAACCATATCAAAGTAATGTATAGGTAACATGAGCAAAGAAATAGTGTTTCAATGTAAGATAAAAAATAATATTCAAAAAATTATAAGAAATGAGATAAACTTTATTGGAAAATTGCATTTTATGTTTTGAAAAAGATCAATTATAACATCTTCGACAATCAAATATGGTGCAAATAAAAATACTTAGTGAACAGGTCAAATTCATGGAAGAAGTATTTTAAAATATTAAAGGAATATGTCATTTGATAGAGATCATCGAGACTAGTCTAATGATAATAGCTTAGTCTAATCAGACATCATTTTGAAAGACAAAAGCTATTATTTATTTTTTATTTTTATCAAATTATATATAAAATATGAAATGTTGTAATTTGAAGCAATATAATATAAAAATGAAAGCGATGTAAATATAACATGAGATGACACAGAGTTACATACTAATCTAACAAAATAAAAGTGAGATTTTATGAAAAGACATTAGTTATACAAGAAAGTTTCAATATAATATATTAAGTAGATGATGTACACTTTGGGATCCCCAAATTTTGTACGAATCAAAATATTTCATAAAATTTGCCAAAACTACAACAAATAAATAAGTTAAAAAGTGTAGACCTAAATATTCAATTAGATAAAACTTATTGAGATGAATCATTTGTTTTTCCTAGTCTCAATTGGACCATGTTGGGAATGTCTACAAATTACCTTTAAAACTAAGTTAAGAAAAGTAATGCAATATCATATAAAAAAATCAATGCCATGCAAAGGACACAAAAGAAGATAATTCGAGCTTCATAGTAATAAAACAAAATTAAAGAGAAAAAGTTTAAGAAATATGAACAATTTTATGAGAAAGTAGTATGACAAGATACTTATTAAATTGAGTATAGTATCCTCCTTTTTTAAGTATGATATGAATTAAAATATCTCAAAAAAAAATTAAGAATTATGTAAAATAAATATTTAAATATATAAAAAAAAATTTAATAAGATGGGTTTATCAAGATGAGTTTAATGACGTTTATTTACTCTCTATTGAACCTTTTTTGAAATTACTATGAATTAATAAAATAAATTTGCATAAATAACAATAAATTGATATTATAATATTAGGTAAATATATATTAATTCTCAAATTTGATAAATTGAAGGTTTATAATATAACCAAATCATGAAGAATTAAAGATGACAAGAAAATAGTTTGTGTTATAATATAATATAATCAAATTAAAACAAAACATTGAAGAAATGTGATAGATTATATAGAAATATCGAATTCCATGATCTTAAGAAGATTGAGCGTAAATTCTCCATCAAGAAATTAGGTATCAATCAAAATATCTCGTAAAATGTGTCATAACCTTAAAATATTTTTATAAATATTTAATTTGATAATGCTCATGGAGGGTGTCCTATGATATTAGTTTTTATCTTGATCACCACTCATTTGTAATTACTAAATATTAAATGAGAAAATAAGCATAAATAATAATAATTTATTATTTAATATTGAGAAAATATTTATTAAATTTAATAATAGATAGAATGAGGCTATGTTATTTTACAAAATCAATGTAAAATATCACAATAGAGAATTTGACATTCATAGTAGCATGACCAATTCAAAGAAATAAATTTTGTGAAAGTTGATTATTTGTATAGAAAAGTTTCATTCAATGTAGTGAAGGAATCTAGTGTAAAATTCTTGATATAAAAACCAAGTACAAATTGAAAAGTACTATATATAAAAGAAAATAGATTATTTAGAAAAATCAATATTTGGTAAATTATTATTTGAATATTAGATAATTATATAGTAAAGTTGAAAGGTGATAAATTAAAGTAATGCAATATATCCAAATCAAAGCAATGTAATGCTAAAATGATAAGAAAATTACAGTTTAAAAGTAAGATGACCTAATCTAAGTGAAATGTTTAAGGAAATGTGATAAATTGTACAAGCAAGTTCCACTCTTAGATAGTAAAGATCAAGTGTGATATACCTGAATGACAAATTAGTAGTGAATCAAAATGTCTCACAAGGAATTCTAGAACCCTAAAAATTATAAGAAAAGGAGTAACAATTTGGTAAGCTTTATCGATAGGAGTCCACTAACATTTCCTTCTTCTAAGTCAAAATGTAATTTGTAATTACTATGAAGAACTAAAGTAAGTGAGAATAATTAATAATATATTGTTTTTTTATATTACACAAATATGTATTGAAGATAAAATAGATAAATTGATGCCACATAATACAACCAAATAAGAAGGATGCACATGTCACATGATATGAAATTTAGATAAACAAAATATTATAATGAAATTGAAATGGAAAAGTTTTAGAAATGTTATAAACTATATAGAAAATTGCTTTTCCAAGATTCTAAGGTGATCAAGTGCAACATAGTCTTTTATCAAATGATATATGAATAAAAATTTCTCGATATCATTTGAAATCCTAAAAAGATATTTAAAAGCATAAAAATGAATATTTCATTTGATAAAGCTCATAGAGATAAATCAAATCACATTTATTTCATCTCGATGGACCATCAATAGAATTTTTATGAATTGAAAAAGAAATATTTAAAAAATAATAATTTTTTTATCATAATATATGATAAATTTATTACAATTTTGAATTGAGAAGTATTAAAAAAATATATTATAACAAAATAAAAAAATGTGAAGGTCACATAAGAGGAGAATTATTTTTTATTGTAACATAACCAAATAAAACCAACAAATTTAAAGAAATAATGTAGATTATACAAAAAAAATTAAATATAAAATTGTAACTATATTGAGTGTAGCGTTCTTAATCGTCAAATGAGGTATGAATAAAAATGCACCATAAATCATCCACAAATCCACTAAAACAAAATATTTTAGAATATTAAAAAGTAATATTTAATTATATGGAGCTCACCAAGATGGGCCGAATGACATTTCTTTTGTTTTAATTAGACAATCGTAGTAGTTATTATGAATTCACAAAGTAAATAACAATAAATGGAAACAAATTTTATTTTTTGAAATTTAGAAAATATATATTAAACATTGAAATAGGTAAGTTGAAAAAGTTTAATATAACAAAATCGAAACAAAGTAAAAGTAACATAATAGTAAATTAAACTTTCATAGAAATATAACTAAATCATAGTGTAACTTTTGAACCAAAGAGAAAACGTATTTTAGAAACTTGCCTTCTAAAATACTATGGCAATCTAGCATGCTAACCTCAATCATCAAATTAACTAATACTAAAAAACTATATAAAGTGTGCCAAAATCGAAGTAAAATAGCATTTTTTTAAATTTAAAAATAAATAATTACTTGCATATAGCTTATTGAGAAACATGCCAAGACTAAATTACATACTACTACAAAATCATAAATGAATCATAATATCTCATGAAACATGCCAAAACTAAAAAAAATATAAAAATGAAAACTTAAAGCTAATTAAAGCAAGTTTAGGGACATTTGTTCATTTATGATGAAACCATGTTTCATATTACTACAAATTACAAAACTAAAAAATAATAAATAATAATAAATTATAATTATAACATTGAGTAATTATATAATAATGTTGAAATTTTTTAAATTGAGGAAATTTAATAAAACTAATTGAAAGCCATGTGAAGGTCACATGAAGGGGCAATTGAAGTTTCACATTAATATAACAAAACAAATGGAAAAGGTGTTTAAGAAATAAGATAAATTTTATGGGAAAGTTGCATTCAAAGATATGAACAAGATTGAGTGCTACATCCTTGATCATTTGTCTAGGAATCAGTCAAAATTTCTCGTAAAGCCAGCAAAGTTCCTTGAAAATAAAATATTTAGAAATATGAAAATGAATATATAATTTTATTGAGCATTATGTGTCGATTCCTATGACATGTATTTCATGTTGATTAGACCTAATTTAGAACTACTAAAAATTACTAGAGAAAATAATTAAAATTAATAATAAATTATTATTTTAACTTTAAAAAATACAAATTAAAGTTGAATTTAAGATAAATTGAAGAATTATAAATAAGAATTTTACAGACTTAAGTATCATATTAGAGGAGATTTAGATTGTTGTAGTCATATAGCAAAATCAAAGAAAATAATTTAAGGAAATGAGATAAAAGTTGTAAGAAGAATGCATTCTAACCAAGGAGATCTTGGGTAACATCATGATCATCAAATTAGGTATCAATTAAAATATATCTTAAAGCATCATAGAAAATTAGGAAATAAAACATATAAAAATATATAAGATAATACTCATCAACATGTGTCCAACAATATTTATTTTGCCTCAATTTATCCTCATTTGAAGTTATTGATAATTAGCATATAAAATAAACATAAATAAAAAAAATAATTTCTTAATATTAATTAAATTTATAATAAAGTTGTAATGAGATAAACTAAAGAAATATAATATAACCTATTCATATCAATGTGAGCATCATATGAGAGGAGATTTATAGTTATATAGTGAAAAAACTAAATTAATAATATTATGATAATGTTGCATTCCAAAATGATAACAATGTGAAGTGCATATTCTTGATGTTAAAAGTATTTACAAATTTTTTAATGTGTTTTTATGCAAGGAAAATCCCAAACAAAATTTTTAAAATTATATAAAGATGTCATTAATTTGTTGGAGCTTACTGTGATGAGTCCAACCACTTTTATTTCAAGTCAATATTGCCATTATTGGAATTACTATAAACTCTTCAATTAAATAAGAATAAAGAAAAATAAATTATTATGTTAATATTAAGTAAATAACTACTGAAGTTGAAATAAGATGAATCAAACAATGTAATATTTTAGTATTAAAGTAATGCAAATGTAGAATGATAGTAGATTTAGAGATACCTAATTATAAAACAAAATCAAAGAAAAACTCTTTAGAAGCAAGAAAAATTGAAAAGGAAATTATATTCTATGATATTAAGGGGATTGTGTGTAACATTATTGATCATTAAGGAAATTTCTATTCAAAATCTCTAACAAATCATGACAAAACCATAGAAAAAATTTAAAAAAACATTAAGAAGACAAACTAAAAAGCTATTTTTTAATATTATGTAAATACATAGAAAAGTTGCAAAGAGGAAAATTGAAGGAATGAAAAAGAAGTAAATCAAAGTAATGTTAATATGAAAGTTGCATTCTAAAATACTAACTAGTTTGAATGTCACAATCTTGATCATCAAATCATATAAGAATTAAAATGTATTATAAAACATGGTAAAAACACTTGAAAATAAAAATAATTCAAAATATAAATATTTGATATTTACTTGGGTAGAGCTCATGTAGGTGTGTCAAATGATGCTTCTTTCGTCTCAATCTGACTTTGTTTGGGATTACTACAAATTGCAAAATTAAATGAGGAGAAATAATAATAAATTACCTTTTAATATTAAGTCAATATCAATTAAATATAAAATAAAAAATTAAAACAATGTAATATGGAAAAAACATGGAAAGGTAATTGTTACGTGGGAGGACATTTAATGCCATGTAACAATATAGCTAAAGCAAAGTACCAAATTTCAAGAAGAAAGATAATTTGAAAATAAAAGATACATTCTTGGATAATATAAAAATCAAGTGTGAAGTCCTTAATTAACAAATTCAGTTACGAATCAAAATGTCTTTTAAACATAGTAAAAATATTTAAAAAATATTTTTAAATTTAAAAAGTTAATATCTAATTGTACAGAATTCATCAAGATGTTCTAATGATTTTAGTTTTGCCTCAAACAAATGTCATTTCAAGTTACAAAAAATTAGAAATAAATAAGTAAAAATGTATTAAAATTAAAGTAAGATAAATTGTATCAAAGTAATGTAACGAAATCAAAGAAAATTAAAAAGTGACACATAATAGAATTAAAGTTTAAATGTAATATAATGAAATCAAATTAAAAAAAATTTGAATAAATCAAATAACTTATATGTGGAGGTTGCGTTCTTTGAAAACACGAAAATCAAGTATAAAATCATCATTTGACAAATCCAACATTAATCAAAATATCCTAAAAACGTCACACGAGAGAATATTTATGGTTAAAAATTAATATAATTAGATCAAAGAAAAAAATTGAAAGTATTGAGGTAAATTGCAAAGGAAAGTTTCTCCAAGATACTAAGGAGATTGAGTTCAATATCATTGATTATCAAACCCAGCACAAATTATAATGTCTCTTCAACCAATCAAAAACTTAGAAAAAAGAATCTTCAAAAACAAAAAAATGATTGACCAATTGAATAGAGCATATCAAGGCAAGTCTAATTATATTTGTTTCCTCTTAATCTGACATTGTTTAGATTTACTTTGAGTTATATGATTAAATTAAAAACAATAATTTATTATTACTTTAATATGACTTAAATACTTATTGAAGTTAAAATTAAAAAAATTTAAGCAATATATTACAAAAAGTTAAAGCAAAATAAAGCTCACATTAGATAGATATAAAGTGGCATTGTAACAAAACTCAATCAATGTAAAAAAAATATAAAAAACACATAACATTTATTGTAAAGTTCACCCAATAGATTATCTATAACATCCCTTATTATGAAATTAAGTACAATTCAAATTTTCTCATAAAACACTCAAATGATGCTTTTTCATCTTAGTCAAACTTTTGTTGGAATTACTACATATTTTTGAAGTAAATAATAAAAAAATAACACTTTACTATTTTAAATTTTTGTTATGATATAAAAAAACATAAAAGATATAAATTAAAGTTGTATAATATTATGAAAACAAAGTGATTTAGAGGTCACACAAGTGAAGATTTTGCATTAATCACCAATATAACAATATTTTAAAAAGTAAAAGAAATGAGATAAATTGTTTGGCAATGTTTCATTCTATGAAAAAAAGGATATTCGATAGTCAAACTAGTTACAAATTTAAGTAACCTTTAGTGCATGCAAAAATTTAAAAAACATTTAAAATATAAAAACTAATTTTACTTGGATAATACTCATTCATACATGCACAAAAATATTTTCTCAACTCATTCTAACCTTATTTAGAGTTGTTGAAAATTACAAAAGTAAAAAAAAATAATAACAAATGATAATTAATATTTTTTTAATACTTAGTAAGCATAAAATAAAGTTGAACTGAGATGAATTGTAGAAATATAATGTAATGTAATTTAGTAGAAGTAATGCAATGGACACATAAGAGGAGATTTAAAGTGACATAGTAATATATTGAAATTAAAGAAAAAATTAAAAAAGACTTGATAAATTGTTCAAGAAAGTTTTATTATATGAAAATAAGAAGATTTAGTATAACATCCACTATCAAAAATTTTGTTACAAATAAAAAAAATCTAATAAGGGGTGCCAAAGTCATAATAAATAATAAATTTGAAAATATTAAAAAATTTAAAAATATAAAACGCAACATTTTTTTGGATAGGCCTTATCTCGATCAAGCCTCCATTGGAATACAACAAATTACAGAATTAAAAGACGGTAATTAAAAATACAATTTTAAATATTTAATTAAAATATATTAAAAGTGAAATGAGATAAATGGAAACAATATAATATATTCACTCAAAGTGATACAAGGGTGTCATGAATGAGATTTACAATTATAAAATAATATATCTAAATAATATTGGAAAATTGAAAGAAATGACATTAATTATATGGAAAGTTGCACTCTATAATACCGAGGAGGTTGAGTGAAACACCCACAAACAATAATTGATTTTCAAATAAAAATATCTAATAAAATAATCTAATGACTCAAGAAAATAAAATATATAAAAATCTAAAAATATTGTTATTTAATTGCATAAACCACTATCCAATAAGCCCAATGATATTTGTTTAGTCAAAATTATATCACAAATAGAATCATATTAAAAATAAATAAGATAACTTGAAGAAATTAAATAAGTTGAGGAAATATATTATAAGAAAATCAGGCCAATTTAAAGGTCACATTAGAGGAGATATAAAGGTAAATAGTGACAACCAAATCAAAGCAAAAATGTTTAAGAAATAAGGTGCATAAGAAAGTTGCATTTTAAGACATTATGGAGTTCAAATGTAACATTAATGCTCATCAAAACAAGAATGAAAAAATTATCATATAAATTATTCTAAAATTTTATAATTTAAAATATTTAAAAATACAAAAAATAATTTAACTACATAGAATTCTTCAAGATGGGTTAATAACATTTTTTTCATCTTAAATGGATCTTGTTTAGAATTATCATAAATTATAAAAGAAAATAATAATAAATAATAATAAATAATAATATTATTTTTTAATACTAAGTAAATGTATATTAAAGTTTAAAAAAGATAAATTTAACCAACATAACATAACAAAACCAAGGTGATGTTGAGGTCTTAGGAGAGGAGATTGTGATTTACATATTAATAGAACCAAATTTGAGGTTCATATTTGAACAAATGAAATAAATTATAGGAAAAGTTTTATTTGAAGACACAAAGAAGATTTAGTGTAAGATCCTTAACAATAAAATTAGAAATGAATCAAAATACGTCATATAGATTTATTAAAAAATAGAAAAAATAATTTAAAATTATAAAAATGAAAAATTAATTTTATATAATTCATGAAGTCAAGCACAACGAGTTTTATTTCCTATCGATTGATCGTTATTAGATACAAATTACGATTGTAAATAAGCAGAAATGATAACAAATCTTTTTTAATATTAATAATTAAGCATTGCGGCTATAATTAGAAAAAAAGAGGTAATGTAATATAATCAAATCAAAGTCAAACGAGATGAGATTTAGAATAACATAGTAGCATAAGAAAGTGAAAAAATGGGAAGAAATTATGTAACTTGTATTGGAAAGTTGGGTTCCTAGGTGCCAAAGTGATTTAGCATAATATTCTCAATTATCAAATTATGTATGAATCAAAAGTCTTGCAAGGAATTTAAAACTATGAAAAATAAAAATATTTAAAAATAAAAAATAAATATTTACTTTTATAGAGCTTATTAAGAAGAGTCAAACCAAGTTTATTTCATCTCAATCTAGCCTCATTTTTAGTTACAACTAATTACCAAGTTAAATAAGAAAAAATATTAATAAAATTTCACTTTAATATTATATAAATATATGTTATAGCTAAAATGAGATTAATTTGAATAATATAATATAACTAAATTCAAATTATAAAAAATCAAATGAGAGGAGATTTAGAGTGCATAGAAATAAAACCAATTAAAAGCAAAAAGTTTGAAGAAAAATGTCCAATTATAAGGGAATCATACTTTGTAGGATTCTAAGACAATTGTTGTAAAATTGTTGATTATTAAACCTTATTTGGATAAAAAATGCTTTGTTAAACAATTCAAAAATACATTTAAAAATAAAAAAAATAGTAATTATTTTTTATTTATCTCGATCAAAGCTTGTTTCATAAACATTATGAATTCAAAAATTAAATAATAATAAATAATAATAAATTATTCTTTCAATCTAATTTAAATATGTAATAATGTTGAAATATGATAAATTAAAATAATGTAATAAATCCAAATCAAAGTTATGTAATGGCACAATAGAGGAGATATTTAAAAAAATGAGATAAATTTTTTTGGTGGCTTGGTTCTAAGATATTAACGGTGATAACTTTTTTGGGTGGCTTGATTCTAAGATACTAAAGGCAATGAATTTAATATTTTTAATTATAAAATTAGGGACGAATCAAAATGTCCAGGAAATTGTGCCAAAAAGTAAAAAATAATGCATTTAAAAATACCATAATGATTATTTAATTTGGTTGAGCCAATCTTGATGAGTTTAATGATATTTCATTCTATTAAGTTAGAGCATACAAGGTTAATGTCAATTTCCAATAGAAATAACTAGAATAATACTAAATTAGTTTTTCAATATTATTTAGATACATATTAATGTTTAAATGAGATCAACTGAATCAATGTATTATAATGTTATCAAACCAATGCAATGGTCAGATGAGAGGACGTATAGAGACGTATTCATTTGGCAAAATCCCTATGAAACAGTTGAAGAATTGATATAAATTGTACAAAATCATTACATTTGAAAATAGGTCAAGTGTGTTATATTTTATCAAAAAATATGGTGTAAAATAAGATATCTCTAGCTATTCTCAAAGCCATAGAAATTAAAATTTTTAAAAATATAAAAAAGAGTATGTAATTACATAGAACATGTAAAGATGAGCTTAAGGAAACTTTTTTCTTATTAGTGAAATGCCTTGTGGAGTTATTGTGAATTACTAAACTATTTGCAAATAAAATAAGTTATAATTATAAAATTAAGCAAATATTTATTATAATGGATGTAAATCAATGGGAAGTAAAGATCATAGAAAAGATATTATTAGTTTAACATTATAAAAATATTTTTCAATGCTGAAAAGATATAATTTTGAGCAATTTAAC
Source organism: Vanilla planifolia (assembly GCA_023846275.1). NCBI lineage: Eukaryota > Viridiplantae > Streptophyta > Magnoliopsida > Asparagales > Orchidaceae > Vanilla > Vanilla planifolia. The sequence continues at coordinate 128,485 of JAIUJO010000323.1, read as the reverse complement.
ACGTTTGAATAAGAGACATTTAAAGGAAACTTGGTGGTAGAACTAGATTTTGTCAGTAAAATAACCAAATTAAAGAAAAAATATTTTAAACTACGGATAAGTTATATAAGAAGGTTGTGTTACAAGATATAAAGTGGGGTGAGTGTAACAACATCGATTGCAAAATAAGTTATTAATAAGGATATTTCTTAAAGCATACAAAACATCAAAAAAAACTAAAAATCTTGAATTGAATAATTAATCGGGCAAGCTTGTTGAGATCAATCCAATGTCAATAGTTCTTCATTGATTAAACTTTGCTTGAGCTTAAGGAAAATAAATGATGTAAAAAATCTAAGAATAATAATAAATTAACTTTTTATTATTAAAGATATACATTTTCTAAGTTAGAATGTGATAAATTAAAGCAAGATAATAGAACAAAATAAAACCAAAGTAATAGTTTTATGAGAGGAGAATTAGAGTTCTTCAGAAATATTTCATAATATAAGGAAAAAAATTTATGAAATGAAATAAATTATCTAAGAATGTTTCAATCCAAAATAATAAGGAGATCAAGTGTGACAATGTTGGGCATTAAATCAAGTTTAAATAAAAATATTATTTTAATCATCCTAAAAACCAAAGGAAAATAAAATTTTTAAAATATGAAGAAAAATATTTAAAAAGATAGAGCTCATAAATAAGAGTCAAATGACGTATGTTTTTTCTTGATAAAACCTCATTACATGTCAAAACTAATACCATAGTAAACAACCATAAATAATTAATTTTTTTAATATAAAGTAATTAAATATTAAAATGAAAATGAGATAAATTTAAGCAATGTAATATAACAAAATCGAAGTAAACTTAAGGACATATAAGGGGATAATTATACAGTCATAGTAACAAAACTAAACCAAAAAACTTTTTTACTAATAAGATAAATTGTAAAACTAAGTTTCATTCTAACGTGCTAATAAGATCAAGTATAACATTTGTAATCATTAAACTATGTTTGACTAAAAATTTTTCATAAAACATACCAAAGCTCTAATAAAATTGAATTCTAAATATAGAATAGTGAACTATGTTTGAAATTAATACAAATTACGAAAATAAGAAAGAATATACAGTAAAAAATACTTTTTTGATTCTAAGTGAATAACTTTAAATTGATAAAAGGTAAACTAAAATTCAGTAATATAGCAAAATAAAAGTAATGTAATGTCCAAAAGAAAGAAGTAGAGTTTCTAAGTAATTTAAAAAAATAAAAAATTAAACAAAAGAAAAATGGTTTATAGAAAAATTGCATTCCGAGATACAGAGGACATCAACATGGCATCTTTGATTGTCAAATGAAATGCATATTTAAATATCTCATAAACCATGTAAAAACACAAAAAAATAAACGTATTTAAAAAATTAAAATAATTTCTTGTTAGAAAGTGTCTATCAAGTTGTTCAAACCATGTTTTCTTTGTCTTAATTTTAACATATTTTTAATTTTTATGAATTACCAAATAAAATAAGAATAAATAATTATAAATAAATATTTTAGTGAAAAATAAATATAAACTTAAACCACAATGATATAAATTGAACCACTATAATACAACGAAATCAAATCTATGGAAAGATTATACAAGAGGAAATTTAGAGTTACATAACAATACAATCAAATGAGAATGGCAATTTGAAGAAATGAGATAAATTTTATGTGAATCTCTAATCTAAGAAACAAAAAAGTTGGAGTAATATTCTTGATTGCTAAATTATGCATGAATTGAAAATGCTTGTAAAGTGTGCCAAAAATCAATGAAATAAAATATTTTAAATGTACAAAGAACTTTTTAATTGTTTAGAGATAATTTAGACAAGTCCAAATGGCATCAATTTCATCTTGATCAAATCCGTTTTGGAATACTACAAGTCACTAAGGAAAAGAAACATAAATAATAATAAATTATTAATTTTAATTTCATGTAAATATACATTAATGCTTACTTGAGACATCCTAAAGCTATATAATATATCCAAATCAAGTTAAGGTAAAGGACACACATAAGAAATTTAGAGTTACATTTTGTTTAACTAAATAAAAGAAAATTATTTGACAAAATGAGATAAATTTTTCTAGAAAAGTTGAATTCAAGGACAATAAAGAGATTTACCACAACAATTTTTGTGGTCAAATCTAGTTTGAGTCAAAATCCCTCTTAAAGTATGTCGACACTCTGGAAAATAAAATAATTAAAAATATTAAAAAATATTTAATTGGATAAAGCTCTTGGAGATGAGTCTAATAACTTTTATTTCATAAAAATAAGACATTGTTTGAATGATCAAAATAAATAACCCTAAAGAACAAAGACGTAATTCTTCTTAAGCAAATATATAAAAAAATTTGCCAAAATGAATGCAAGTCCCCTCAAGTAAATGATAATTAATGCTAAAATTAGATAAACTAAATCAATAGAATATAACAAAATCAAAGCAAAGCAAAGATTACACGAGGAGATTTAAAGTTATATTGGAAGATAACCAAATCACGTCAAACAATTTAAATAAATAAGATAACTTTTGTGAGAAATTTGCATTCCAATACACCAAACTAAACGCATGAGATATCTTGATCATCAAATCATGAATGAATTGAAATGTTTAATAAAACATGCCAAAGCCATGGAAAATCAAAAACATAAAATAAAAAAATATAATTAATTGGATAGAGGTCATATAGATGAGACTAATTATGTCGTTTTATTCAAGATTAGATCTTATTTTCAATTACTATTAATTAATTAATTAAACACAAATAAATATAAAATAAATTATAATTTTACTATTAAGTAAATGTATAGTAAAGCTAATATTTGATAAATTAGTGTAATATAATATGATGAGAACAAGGAAAAATAAAGGCCACATGAGGTGAGAATTAGACTTCAACATTGTATAAGTATAACAAAACGAAACATTTGAGCAATTCGATAAATATTATAATAATTTTGAATTCTCATATACTAAGGTAATATGGTGTAACATCATTGATCATGAAATTAGATAAAAATCTAATTATCTCATAAAGTATGCCAAAAACTTTAGTAAAACATAATATTTAAAAATATTAAAAATGAATATTTAAGGAGATTGAGCTAATCAAGATGAGTGCAATAATGTTTATTTAAATCGATAAGATATCAATTAGAATTAATTTGAATTAGCGAATTAAATTGTCTTATATAATAATAAATTACTATTTTAACATAACTATATATATATATATATATATATATGTATTAATGCTAAAAATTATGAATTGAAGTAATATAATATAACAAAATAAAAGTGATGTAAATGTGAAATGGGAAAAGATTTAAATTTTCATTGTTTTGTGACCAAATCAAAGAAAAACATTTGAAAAAATAAGATCAATAGCATGGCAAAGTCCCATCCTAAAACTCAAAAGAGATCATGAGTAACATCAACGATTGTCAAGTCAAGTACGAATGTAAAGCTCACATAAATCCTAAAAAGTCCCTTGCAAAAAGTTTTTAAATTATAAAAATGATTTTTTTTACATAAAGGCCATTGAGACAACTCCAATGATGATTGTTTAATCTTGATTAGACATCGTTTAGAATTACTATTAATTCCAAATTAAATAAGCATAAGTAAAAATATATTATTATTTTATGATTAGGAAAAGATATTACAAAGCTTAAATGAAATAAATTGAAGCAAGGTATTACAAAAAAATGAAAGTAATGTAAAGTTCACATGGGAGGAATATTAAGGCTTTAAAGTGATTTAATCAATTGAAAGAAAAATAAAATTAAAGAAATGAGATAAATTTTATAAGAAAGATGCATTTCAAGATATTAACAGGAGCTAATGTCACATCCTTACTCATCAAATCAAGTACGAATAAAATTATCTCATAAAACACATTAAAATCCCAGAAACAATATTAAAAAAAATATAAAATATTATTATAAAATTTGATAAGGCTCGTCAAATGAACTCCAATAATCTTTATTTCATATCAACCAAACCTTATTTAGAGTAACTAAGAAATACCTAACTAAATAAGGCAAATAATAAAATTATTATTTTAATATTTAGTAATAATATATTAAATTTTAAATCAAGTATTTTAAGTAATGTAATGCAAAAAAAATGAATGTCCCATGATCAAAGATTTATAGTTGCATGGCAATATAGTGAAGTGAAAGAGAAATACTCGAATAACGATGAAAAAACATTCAAGGAAACTATTGAAACTGAGCTCAACATCCTAGACCATTAAATTGGAAATGAATTTCAATGCTGATAAAATATGCAATCCATAAAGATGAAATATCTTAAAAATTGAAAAATAATTTTTAATTTTATAGATCTTCTGAAGATGGGTCCAATGTGGTTTGTTTTGTTTGGATTATGCCTCATTTAGACTTTCTTTGAATTAATAAAGTTAATAAGCATAAATAATAATAAATTAATTTAAAAATTAAGTGAAAATTTATTAAAGCAAAAATGAGATATATTTGAAAACGTAATATAAGCAAATCATGGTGATGTAAAGTTTATATAAGAGGAGAATTAGACTTTCAAAGTAATACAACCAAATTTATACTAAAATATGAATTAATAAGAAAAAATTTATAAGAATATTGCATTCCAATATGCTAAAGAGATTAGGTGCAACATCCTTGATAATCAAATCTACTCTTAATTAAACTTTCCCAAAAAAACTGAAAAACCTTTATCGAATAGATTGTTTAAAAAAGGAAAAGAGTATTTAAGTAGAGCTGATATAAATTAGTCTATCAATGTTTGTTTCATCTAAATTGAATATCTTTTTTGAATTAGCTGAAATTTCCAAAACAAGTATACCTAAATAATAATAAATTATTATTTTAATAATAAGTAAATTTATTTAAAAATTTAAATAACATAATTTGAAGTAATATAATATAACTAAATATATAATGGACACAATGGAGGAGGTTTAGATAAACAAAGTAACATCAAAAAATCAAAACAAAATATTTCAATAAATGAGATTAATTGCACAATATGTTGCATTCAAATATTTTAAAAAGATTGAGTATAACATCATGGATAGTATAATTTGTTATGAATGTAATGACTTGTAAAGTATGTCAAAACTATCAAAACATTGTTTAAAAATTATAAAAATAAATATTTAAATATATGTAAAACTTACTGAAATAAGTCTAAATGACATTTATTTCATCTTCATTAGACGTTGTTTGGAATATTGAGGATTAACCAAAGTAAATTAACATAAATAATTATGAATTATTGTTTTAATTTAAGAAAATATATATTAAAGCTAAAACAATACAAATTGAATAAATATAATATAACTATATAAAAGACATGTAATGGTCACACAAGTGGAGATTTAGAGTTATAAAAAAATATAGCCAAATTCAAGTCCAAAAATTTTCATAATTAAAAACTTTTATGAGAATGATGCATTTGGTGATAAAAGGAGATCGAGTGTAACATCTTCATTCATAAAATAAGGCAAAAGTCAAAATGTCCATTAAATCATTCCAAATACATAAAAACTAAAATATTTAAAACTATATTAAAAAATATTTTTAATTAGATAGAGCTTATTTACATGAGTCAACGATGTTTGTTTCATCCTGGTCATGCCACATTTTGAGTTACTATGCGTTAACAATTACAATAAATATAAATAATTTTAAATTATGTTGTAATGTTATGTAAAATAACATAATATAAAAAATTTGAAGAGAAGTAAGTTCTTATGCCAAGGGAATTAAGGTTTCATAGTAATCAAAAAGATCATATCTAAAAATTGGAACAATTTAGATAAATTATATATGGAATTTACTTTCCATTATAATAAAGAAATAAAGTTTAACAATCTTGATGATCAAATCAAGTGTGAATCTAAATTTTTTGTATAGCATTCAAATAATTTAGTAAAATGTAGTATTTGTAAATAAAAAATAAGAATGAATTAAATGTAATAAGCATAAATAAAATAAAATTATGACTTTAATATAACTACTATATTTATAAAATAACATGAGGTAAGATGAGGAGAAATAATATAGCCAAATAAAAGAGTTATAAAGGTCATATTAGAGGGTACTTGAAGTTATATAATAATACTTCAAAATGAAAGAAAACTTTGAATAAAGGACACAAGTTGTATAAGAAACTTGCATTCCAAGATACAAAAGCAATCGGGTATAATGTCCACAATTATGAAATCAACTACATATTGAAATCACTCATCACGAGAGCCAAAACTTTAGAAAATAAAAAATATTTAAAAATATTCAAAAAAATTATAAATTGAATAGAGCTCTTTGAGAATAATTTAATAAAGCATGTTTAATCAAGATAAATCAATGTCTAAAATGACAACAAATTACCTACTTAAATATCATTAAATAATAATAATTTAATGTTATAATAATAAATAAATATATATTAAACGCCAAATGAGATAAATTGAAGTGATATAATATCTCCAATCAAGGCAATATATAAGTCAATGAGTAAAGCTTCAAAGTTGCATAGTAATATAATAAAATTTTACCAAAACTTTGAAAAACTAGGATATTTTTTTATAGGAAAACTAATTTACAAAATACCATAGAAATAAAGGGTAAAGCCTCAAATGTAATTTAATAAAAATCAAAACATGTCATAAAATATGCAAAAATAATTCAAAATAATTGATAAAAAAATAAAAAATATAAAAAAATCTATTTGATTTCATAGAGATCATCGAAAGGAGTCTAATGATGTTTGTTTGATTCATGTCGTTATGAATTATTACAATTTACTCAAGTAGAAATTCATAAATTCTTATAAAATATTTTTTAATATTTAATCAATATATGTTAATGTTGAAATAAGAAAAATTAAAACAATATAATATGAATAAAATAAAAATTATTTAAATGGCACACAAGAGGTGATTTAGAGTTATATAATAATATAAACAAATTTGAGTAAACAAATTGAAGACAGAATAAATTGTTTGGGAAAGTTGTATTCCAAGAAATTAAGTAAATCCAATGTAATAGCCTAGAGCATAGAGTTAGGGATGACTCAAAATTACTCAAAGAGTCCAAAGATCCAGGAGAGTTATATGTTTAACTATTAAGAAATAAATTTTTAAATTGATAAACTCGTTGAGATAAGTGCAATGATGTCTGTTTCAACTAGGTTAGACCTCTTTGGGAACTACTAAAAATTATAAAATTAAAAAGCATACTTAATTATATTTAGTTTTTAAATATTAAATAAAATCTAAGTTAAAGCTAAAATAAGATAAATATCACAATAAAATACAAAAAAATAAAATGACGTAGTGGTGACTTGAGAGAGATGTAACATCCTCATCTATCAAATACAGTAGAAATCAAATTAATTGGTAAAGTTTACCAAAACAACAAAAATATTTTAAAATTAAAAAAAATATTCTATAAGTTAGTGTTTAGTGCGATGAATAATTATGTTCATTTTGTGTTTATCGAATCTCAGTCGCAAATATTTTGTATTAAAAAATAAAATAAGCATAAATAATACAGATTATTATTTTTAATATAAAGAAGATATATGTAAAAGATAAAATTTGATAAATTGATGTAGCATAACATAACAAAGTCAAAATGAAGTAAAGGTCACACGAGCTAATAGATAGAGTTCCACAATAACACAAGCAAATCAAAATATGGTAAAGGTCACACAAGTTGAGATGTAGAGTTACAACATCACATAACTAAATAAAAATGAAAAATTAGAAAAAATGGAATATATAAATGGAAAAGTTTAATTTTGTGACACTAAAGTGAAGAAAGAAACATCTTAAAACACTAAATCATTTATCAATTAGAATATCTCATAAAGTGTTATATTACCATAGAAATTAAGTATTTAAAAAAGTAAAAAAAATATTTTTAATCAGTTAGAGCTCATCAAAACTAGTGCAACAATATTATTCTCACTTTATCAGACCATGACTAGAATTGTTACAATTGCTTAAGAATTAATAATAAAAAATAATTATTTTAATTATATATATATATATATATAAATATAATAAAAGATGATAAATTGAAGAAATGAACAAAAAAAATCAATGTAAAGGTCACATGAGTGCATATTTAGAGTAACATATAAATATAACAAAATCCAAGCAAAATATATATATATATATATATATATATATATAATAAAAGATGATAAATTGAAGAAATGAACAAAAAAAATCAATGTAAAGGTCACATGAGTGCATATTTAGAGTAACATATAAATATAACAAAATCCAAGCAAAAAATTTGAAAAGGTGAGATAAATTTGATGATAAAGTTGCATTTCAAGATTGTGAGGAGATTGAGAGTAATATCCTTTTAATGAAATTATTTATTTATTAAGATCCCTCATAAAGAATACCAAAATTGCTAAAAAATATTTTAAATTAAAAAATAAATATTTCATTGGACAGAGCCTCTTTAGATGAGTTGAACGAAAATTGTTTTCTTGATTTCACCTCATTTGTAATTAATGTAAATTTGTAATGTAAGATTAAAGAATAATAAATTATTTTTTTAATATCATATGAGTATGTATTAAAAATGAAATGAGATAAATTAAATAAAAAACAAAATTGAAGTTATGTAAAGGTGACATAGGAAAAGACAAGAATACATAGTAATAAATTGAAAGAAATATAAAAAACAAGAAAAAATGAGATAAATTGTACAATAAACTTGCATTTCAAGATTTTGAGGAGATCATGGGTAAGATCGTTGATTATAAAATTTGTTTTGAATCAAAAACCCTCATAAAGCATACCAAGATAATTTAAAAAATTCAAAAATTAAAAATAAGCATTTAATGTGATGGAACATGTCAAGATGGGACTAATTATATTTTTTTGTTCCATTCTACCTTGTTTATAGTTTATGTGTATTAGAAAAAGAAATAAGAATAGTTAATAATAAAATATACTTTTTATATCATTTTGATATGTATTAAAGATGAAATAAGATAAATTAAAGAACTATAATACAACCAAATCTGAGCGATGTAAAAGTCCTATGTGATGAAATTAAGAATTACATGGTAATACAAAAAAAAACAGAACATAACATTTGAAGATATGCAATAAATTTTGTAGGAAAGGTACTTTCCATTATATTAAGATGATCATGTGTAACATTATCGATCATCAAATTAGCAATGCATCAAGTTGCCTTATAAAATGTAATGAAATCCTTGAAATAAAATATAAAGAAATAATAAAAAAAAATAATTTTTAATCACATAGAGCTTATAGATAAGAGTCCAATGGTGCTTGTTTTTTTATCGATCAAATGTTGCTTTCATTTACTAGAATTACCAATGGACAAACATATAAATAGTATTAGATCATTAATTTAATATTAAATCAATGCATATTAAAACTAAAATTTAGATATACTGATACAGTGCAATGTGAGGTAATTAAAATGAAGGTTCACATTAGGAGACTTGATGTTATATTTTTAACATTGGAAAATCAAAGAAAATCATTTGATGAAATCAATAAAATTATAGAGAAAAGTTTGAATTCAAGATAATAAACAAATCAGGTGCAACATGCTCGATCATCAATCACACCTAAGTCAAAATATCTCATATAAAGAGTTAAAAATAAGATAATAAAATATGTAAAAAATATAAAATTAATTTTTAATTAGATAAAGCCTTTTAAGGCTAGTTTAAGAACATTTGTTAGTCATTTGGAATTTTTACAAATTATACCATTAAATAAGATTAAAAAAAATAAATTATTTTTAATCATAAGTAATATATATAAAGGTAAAGTAAGACAAATTGAAGGAACATAGTTTACCAAATAAAAGCTTTATGAACATCACACGAGAAGACATTTAGAGTCACAGAGTAATGTCACAAATTTAAAGCAAATAAATTTGAAGAAATGAGATAAATTATATGTCAAAGTTACATAATAAGATTCATAAATCTAGAATAACATTTTAGATAATTAAATCAATATGTGATAAAAATATATCATAAAGCATGTCAAAATAAGAGAAAAAATAATTAAGATTCAAAAAAAATAAATATTTTATTAAATATAGCTCAAGATGAGCCTAATTACATTTTGTTCATCTCCATCGCACCTTATTTGTGTTTAATATCAACTACTAAAGTAAAGAACCTTAAGTGATTATAAACCATTTTTTAAATATTAAGTAAACATATATTAAAGTTTAAATAAAATAAATTAAAGTGATCTAATATTATCAAATTAAAGTTATATAAAGTACACTAGTGGGGAAATAGTGTATTTAGTAATATTACCATATCTTTGTGGAACATTTTAGTAATTAAGAAAACTAAAACAAGAAAGTTGCAGTGCATAATGCTAAGAAGATAAAATGTGACATTCTTAGTCATAAAATCAACTATGAATTGAAAAATTAATTTTTAATTACATGGAGCTAGTCAAGACAATTCAAATTCCAATTTTTTGCTCAATCAGACCTTGATAGAAATTACTACCAATAAGCAAACTAAACAAGGAGAAATAATAGGAAGTCATAACATCATCGATCGTTAACTCTAGTATGAATAGAAATCTCTCATGAAGCATGACAAAACTTAAAAAAAACATAAAAATTTTAAAAAAAAATATAAAATTGAATATTTGATTTAATAGAGCTTTTTGAGATGAGACATTTAACCTTTTTTCATCGAGATCAATTCAAAATTACTATGAATTAGCACAAAAAATTTGCATAAATAGTACTAAAATATTATTTTACTCATATGTTAATAAAAATTTTAATGCTAAAATGTGATAAATTAGAGTTGTGTGATACTAGCATATCAAAGTGTTGTGACATCACAAGATTGAAGAAATTAAATTTCATTGTGATATACAAAAAATCTAAGAAAAAAATTGATTAACTAAAACAAACTGTATGGTAAACTTGCATTTGGAGATAATAATGAAATTATGTGTAACATCCTTTATCATGAAATTATGTTTGAATCAAAATATCTCATAAAACATGTAAGAATTAAAGAAATTAAAATATATAAAACTATAAAAATCAATATTTAATCAGATAGAGCTCTTCGAGTCAATTCAAATGATGTTTATTTTTTTTTATTAAACCTTATTTGGAATAACTATATATTACAAAAATAAATAAACATAAAAAATAATAAATTATCATTCTAATATTAATTAAATTTATATCAAAACTAAAATAAGATAAATTAAAGTAATGCAATATAACAAAATTAAGATTATTTAAGGGTCAAAGTAGGAGAGTTATAATTTCATATTAATATAACATGATCAATGAGAAGCATTTTAAGAAAAATGAGACCAATAGAGAAATTTGTTTCCAAAATAATAAGGAGATCAAGTGTAACCTAATTAAATGCCAACTCATTACAAATAAAAATAAGTCATAAAGAATGCCAAAATCATAAAAAAAAAGTATTTTAAAATATAAAAATAAATATTTAACTGAATACAGCTTGCAAAGATTTTTCAATAACCTTTGTTTTACCTTGCTTTAAACGAATATTAAATTATTATGAGTTACCAAAATAAACAAGCATAAATAAAAATAAATTTATATTTAAATATTATGCAAAAATATTTTTAAACTAAAATAAGATAAATTAAGGAAATATAATATAATTAATTCAAATTCATGTAAAGGTCATAAGAGAAAGCATTTTAAGTTACAAAATAATAAAATGTAATCCAAGGAAAAAATTTGAAGAAATGTGATAAATTGTTGGGAAAGCTGAATTTAGAGAGTAAAGAAATCGAGCATAACATAATCTTCAATTATGGCATGAATCTAAATGTCTTGTAAAGTGTTCCACAAAATAAGAACATAAAATATTTAATTGTGTAAAAAAATATTAAATTTTATAGAGTTCATATAGGTGAGCAAAATGATGCTTGGTTTGACTCAATCCAACATTGTTTAAAGTTAAAATTTTACAAAATTAACTAGTATCTTAATTTTGAAGTAAATATATAGTAAAAATAAAAATAGATAAATTGATGGAATGTAATACAACTAAATTAAAGTAATGTCTAGGTTACAACAGATGAGAATTGTATTTTCATAGTAATAAAACAAAATAGAAGAAAATGTTTTGAAAAAATGAGATGTTTTATGAGAATATCATATTCAAAGAAGTTTAGAAGGTCATGTGTAACTTCGTTAGTCATCAAATCAGTCATAAATTGAATGTGTTATAAAGCTTTCCAAATAATTAGAAAATAATACACAAATATATAAAATTTATACTTAATTATATACAGCTCATTAAAAAATATTGCAAATTATTATAATGAATAAAAATTAATTATAATAAATTATTATTTTAATCTTAAGTAGAAGTAAATTGAGGTCAAAATTAGATAATTTGATGTAAAATAAAAAAATCAAAGCAAAACAACTTAAATGTATCAAAAGAGGAGATTTATAGTTTCATAGTAATGTAAGCAAATCTAAGAATAAAATATCAAGAAATGTGAAAATTATTAAAAAAAGATTTAATTAGAACATACTAAGGAGTTCGAGTATAAAATCATTAATCATCAAATTAGCTACAAATAAAAATTCTTTATGAAACATGGCAAGTCATATAAATACAATATTTTAAAAAAAACTTAAATTAGATAAAGGAGCTCGAGATGTGTTGAATGACCTTTTTTGTCTTGATCAGATTTTTTTTAGAATTATAATGAATTAATAAATAAGTATGAATAAATAATAATACATTATCATTTTAACATCAAGAAAATACATATATAAATTTTAAAATGAGATAAATTGACTGAATGTAACATAACCATACTTATGCAACATAAAGGTCACAAATGAGGTGATTTATGGTGACATATTGATATAACAAAAATGGAAGTAAAATATTTGAAGAAATGATGTAAAATTTTTTGGGAATATTGCATTACAACATATTCAAGAATTAAGTGTAATATCAACCTTCATGAAATAGGGTATGATTCAAATGTCAGAGAAAGTATCCACAAACCCTAAAAAATAAAGTTTCTAAGAAGTTTAAGTTAAAAATTTAATTAGATGCAGTTCATCAAGATTAGTTTATTGATGTCTACTTTATCATAGTTGAAGCTCAATTCGAATTATTATGAATTACAAAGAAAAATTTGAATAAATAATAAAAACTTCTTATATTAATATAAAATAAAAATACATATTAATGCTAAAATATGTTTAATTGGAACAAATTGATAAAATCAAATCAAAGAAATTTGATAGTCACATTATAGGAGAATTAAAGCTTGATAGTGATATAACAATATAAAGGAAAAACATTTGAATAAATAAGAGAAACTACATAGGATTGTTGCTTTCTATGATGCTAAGAAGATTAAGTCTAAAATTATTAATCATTAAATCAAATATGAATCAAAATGTTTCCAAAAAAAGTGTTAAAGCCCAAGAAAATAAATTATTTGAAAATATAATAATATATTATTTATTTAATAGAGCTCATCGAGTTATTTTGAATGATGTTCATTTTGTCTTAATGAAAACTCAATTGCAATAACTACCAATTATAAATTTAAATAAACATGTATAATAATAAATTATCACTTTATTATTACGTAATTATATAAAAAAGTTGAAACAAGCCAAATCGAAGATGTAATGTAACAATGTCAAAGTAATAAAATTGTGACAAGAGAGGAGAACTAGACATAAATAGTAATGTAACATAGTTAAAGAAAAAAAATTGAAAAATGAGATAAATTTAATAGGAAAAGTGCTATACAAGTTACTAAGGAGATTTAATGTAGCATCATCAACCATTAAATAATGTCCAAATCAAAGTACATAAAACTTGTCAAAAAGCTAAAAAATAAAATAATTAAAAATATTAAAAAGAATATATTTAACTGAAAAATGCTCTTTGGGAAGAGTCGATCGACATTGTTCCATCTCGATGGTCCTTATTTAAAGTTACTAAGAATTATTAAATTAAATAACAAATAATAATAATAAATTATTATTTTAATAATATGTAAATATTTATTATAGTTGAAATGAGATACATTGAAGTAATGTAACATGGCCAATTAAAGCAATGCAAAAGTAACATATTAGGAGAATTAGAATTTCATAGTAATAGATTAATGAAAAGGAAAAAAATTAGAAACAAAGATAAATTTTATAGGAAATTTGAATTTTATGATAATAAGAATTGGAGCAAAACATCTTTGATCATCAAATCATTTACGAATTGAAGTGCCTCACTAACAATAAAAGAAGTTAGAAAATAAAATTTTAAAAATATTGAAATGAACATTTAGTTAGGCAGTGCTTGTTGAGATGACACAAATAACATTTGTCCAAACTCAATTGCAACTTGTTCAGAGTTATAGTGAATTACCAAAACAAACTTTTATTCATAGTAATAAATTATTATTTTAATATTATGCAAAAATATATTAATAAAAAAATGTTATAAATTTATGAAATATAACATACCTAAATCATATCAATGTAAACATTACATAGGACGAGATTTAGAGTTGCATATCAATTTAACCAAATCAAGGAAAAAACATATAAAAAATGTTATAAATTCCATAAGAAAGTTAATTCCAAAATACAATGGATATCGAGTGTGTGTCATCCTCAATTGACAAGTCGGGTATGAATAAAAATATCTTATAAATTGTGCAAAAGTATTTCGAAATAAAATAATCAAAATTATATAAATATGTGCTTAATTTCATACGATTTATTAACATGAGTTCATCGATGTTTTATTCATCTAGATTTGACTACTTCTAAACATTGCAAATTTTTAATCTAAAAGAGTATAAATAAAAATATTTTTCTAATCATTAGATATATATATATGTATCAGAAGAAAAAATGAGATAAAGTTATGAAATATATTTTAACTAAGGCATAAGAAAATTTTGATGAAATTAGTTAAATTGTAAGTTGCATTCTAACATGCAAATGGGGTAGAGTGTGATGTTTTTGATCATCAAATCGTTTACAAATAAAAATGCTAAAAAAGTCCAAACAAAATCCTTAAAAAAATATTAATAATATAGAATTAAATATTTAATTCCATAGATGTCATCATAATGACTTCAATGTTATTTATTGTCCGATATGAAATTGCTTGAAAAAATATATTACATACTCGTCATTATACATTTATACTAGTTCAAAAAAATTCTATTCCAAGATACTAAAGAGATCAAGTGTAAAATGTTTATTAAACAAATTAGGTATGAATCAAAATATCACATAAGAAAAAAATTAAAAAATATATTTTAAACTAAAAAAATATTTAATTTCATAGACCTTATTGAAATATGTCCAATGATATTTATTTTTCATACATTTGACCACACTTGAAATTATTAAGAATTAACAATGTAAATAAGCAAACCTTACGAAATCTTTTCTTAATGTTAAGCAAACATATATTTAATTTTAAATCAGATAAGTTGGAGAAATGTAAAATATTCCAATCAAACTAATCTAATAATCATATAATAGGAAATTTAGAGTTTCATATTAATATAACCAAAAGAAATCAAAATTTTGAAAGAAAATCCAAAGAATTATACCAAAACATTGAATTCTAAGATATTAAAGAGAAAGAGTGTAATATCCTTAATCAAAAAACATATATGAAATGAAAAGTTTGATATATGATGACAAAATTATAGAAAATAAAATAAGTTTAAAACAATCAAAAAAATCCTGAGTCTAACAATTTTTTTTAAGCTAGATCAAACATTTTTTGGAATTACTACAAATTACAAAATTTAAAAAGCATAATTAATAAAAAAAAATTATTTTGATATTAAATGTATATGTCATCTATGTATACATGTATATATATATATTAAAGCTAAAATGAGTTAAATTAAAGCAAATACAATATGACAATATCTTAAAGAAAAATTTGAGAAAATGAAATATTATTTGGGAATGTTGCATTCCAAAATACCAAGAAAATAGATTGTAAACTTTTGATCAATAAATTAAGAATGAATCAAAATTCCTCTTAAGGAAAAATAATTATTAGACAAAATAAATTAGGAAAATCTATAAATGAATTTTTTTTATAGCACTCTTTGGAAGAAGCCTAATGATAGTTCTTCTATCTCGATCAAACATAGTTTTGAGTTACTATTAATTATTTAATTAAAAAAGAAAAAATAAAAACAATTATTATTCTAACAATAACTAATTGTATTAAAAATTTAGTATGAGGTTAATGCTAAGCAAATTGGGAGAATGAAATGAAACTGTTGTTAAGGTTACTCAAGTGGAGAAATAGTGTTTCATAATAATATAACCTAATATAACTAAAAATAAATGAAATGAGATGAATTATATGAGGAAATTATTTTCTAAGTTACTAAGGAGATGAACTGTAAAATTCTTGAATATATAATCAAGTACAAGTTGATTGTCTCATAAAAAAATGCCAAAATTAAAAAATTAAAAATTATAACAATGAATGTTACATTAGATAGAGCACATCAAATTTAGCCCAATGGCATTTATTTCAACTTGAACTGAGAAAGTTCGAAATTACTATGAATTATGAAATTGAAAAAGAATATTAATAATATGCAAAGATATACTATATTTGAAATGAGAAAAATTTATATAAGGTATTATAACTAGTTATAAATCAATAGAAATGTCACTCGAGTGAAGATCTTGTGTTATGTATTGGTATAATTAATTCAAAATAAAAAATATTGTAAAAACTATGATAAATTATATGAAAAAGATAGAATTCTTTGAAAAATATTAAAACAATATTAAACAAAGTTTCTAAAAATATATTTAACTTCGAAAAACTCCTCAAGTATAGTCTATCGACAGTTGTTAAAACTAGACTAGAACTTATTTCCAATTATTACAGATTATCAATGTAAATAAGCATAAAAGATAATAATTATTTCTTTAATATGGAGTAAATTTATATCAAAACAAGAATAAGATAAATTGAAGTAATGTAATGTACCCAAATAAAACATTTTTGAAAAATATTGCAATATAACAACATCAAAGAAAAAAATTGAAGAAATGAGATAAATTATGTGAGAAAGTTGCACTCAAAGAGATTAAGTAGATAGTTTGAAACATTCTCAAACATTAATATAGGTACGAAATGAAATGTCAAATAAAGCAAAAAAAATTTTACAACATATGATATAAAAAAAAATTTAAATATAAATATTTAATTAGGTAGAGCTAATGAGATGAGTCCAATAATGTTACTTTCATCTAAAGGACACCTTATTTAGAAACACTATGAATTAAAAAATATAAATGAGGAAATAAATTGTTATTCAAATACTAAGTAAATATATAACATGACTAAAATGGGATTAATTGAAGTAATATAATATAAGAAAATCATATTTGATTTTTTTAAAAAATGACATAAATTATAAATGGAATCTACATTCCATGATACAAAGGAGACTTAGTGTACTATCCTTGATCATGAAATAAAGTGCAAATTGATTATCTTGTAAAGTAAGCCAACATCCTAAAAGAATTGAAAATATACAAAAAAATATTTAGCTTAATATAGCTTGTTGAGATGATATTGATTAGAGTTTTTAATTCTCCATTAGTCATTGCTATGAATTACTATGAATCACTATTACAAAAAACTTTAAATAAAAATAAGTTATTGCTATAGCTGCAAATCAAAATATATTAAGGTTGTAATATTACTATATCCAAAAAAATTTAAAAAAATAAGATAAATTTTTTACAATATTTCATTCTAAGATACTAAGAAGATAGAGTGAAACATTATCAGTGCTAAAATAAGAAGCAACTATAAATACCTCTCAAGGCATGCCAAAAACCATAAAGAAATATATGTAAAAAAATAATATTTAATTAAATAGTGCTTGTCTTGTTGACTTCAACAACATTTGTTTCAACTCAATCAGACCTAACAAGGAATTACTGTGAATTATAAAAAATAAATTGCCATAAGTAATAACCAATGATTTTCCTAAAAATAAATAAATATATAATAAATCTTGAATAAGATAAATGTAAGAAATGTTTTATAAACAAACCAAAGATATTTTAATGTTACATAAGTTGACAAATAAATTTTCATAAAATTATAAAACAAATAAAGCTAAAACTTTTAAAGAGATGAGATAAATGAATGAGAAAGTTCCATTTTTTTATTACTAAAAAGACTATGTACATTCTTGATGTTAAGAAAATTAAATTCTAATAAATGGTAGTTTTTAAGTTTTAGTAATTAATTATTAATGTCAACTTTAGGCATTACTAAAAATTTATTTCACAAAAATGTTATTCTTCATATGATATGATAATTTTAAAAGTTTCATATATAGTTCATTATTTTTAAGATAACAGTTACACAATTATGATTTTTTGGGCTTTTATGCATGTGAAATGAAAATGGTATTATAGCATTGGATTTCATTAATTATTACAAATTATAGTTTATAATTACCATTTTTGTTATTAGTTATTAATACTGACTTTGTCACAACCTCGTCAATCCCATATATTAAAATAATTTCAGTAATATAGCTTCATTACTAAAAAAATAACTATATAAATTATAATAAATTATAATAAATTATAATTAATATATTTTTATAATTGTATATAAATGATTCGTATAAATTGTTTTACATATCATAATAATATGTTATTAAATATTAGAAATCTAAGATTATATAATTAATGTTAAAAATTGTTTTTATTTATAATCTATTTTATGTGATATAAAGAAGATATTTTAGAATAATGATATGGCCAATGTCTAACTAAGTTTTTCAATTATATGAATAAGAAAATAATATTTCATTAATAAGTAATATGTACTTTTAACATTTGTAATATGCTAAAATAATAATAAACCTTATATTTTTTATATTTCAAAATTACTAAATATTATATATTTTTAGTCATAATATTTAACCAATGTTATATTTTTAATTTTAAAAAATTAACTTTTATTTAATTATTTTTATTACTTTTATCTCTTTATCTTAACATCTCTAACATTCTCGAACTAACATCTCCACCAATTATCTTTCTTTTTTTATCTATTTTCTACCTCTTTATATTCACTTTCACGTTTCCTTTCTCCTCTTCCCCTCTCTATTTTCTTAT
Organism: Vanilla planifolia; assembly: GCA_023846275.1. Taxonomy (NCBI): domain Eukaryota; kingdom Viridiplantae; phylum Streptophyta; class Magnoliopsida; order Asparagales; family Orchidaceae; genus Vanilla; species Vanilla planifolia. The sequence goes on along the minus strand of JAIUJO010000323.1, from coordinate 109,217 downwards.
TCCTTTAAATTTAATATTTTTATTTATTTTATATATCTTTGCTATCTTCTTTCTTTTTCTTGTCATCTTCAATTAATCATATCTTATCTCTCTCTTTTATTATTTACCTTTCTATTTCTCCCTTATGAAACAATTGCTTTATCTTTCTTTTATGGAATAATTATCACTATCTACATTATCTCATTTTGGCCTCATTGATTAATAATATTTAAGAAATCTCTTTTATTATAGAATTTAACATATACTAATTATAATAAATTTATATTTTACTATTGAAATTTACTACGTAATTTTTTTATAATAACATAAGCTTAATATAAGAAAAACTTATATATTAATATTTTCTTAATTTAAAAAAATTAAGTTTTTAATTTTTTATTAATTTGATATTAATAAAATATTTATATTACAGTACATTATGACATCTATAATAAGAATAAAATTATTTTGAAAAGTACATATGCATTATAATTAAAAAAATATTGATTTGAGACCACAACAGCTATAGTATTTGATTTCATTGGAACTTTAAAATTAAGCATACTTGGGTTGGAGAAATATTGGGATTGGTGACTTCATAAAATGTCCTAATGTTGCAAATATTTTTTGTAGTATTCTTTTTTTTAGTGAATGATCTTTCCCTTTAGTAATCGATCAATGTTAAAAAAATAAGTTATTATTAATGTTTATTTATAACTACCATATAGTAATCAATTATCAATATTAGATTATAAAATTTATTGTCATTTTATAAAATAACATATATGAAATATCATATGATATTATGCAATATAATGTTTTATTTATATGATTAACAAATTAATGGAGCCAATCTTATATGTTAAGATTTTTTTTAAAAGAGATAGTGGTTAATGTAAATTTTTATTAATTTAATAGTAATAAAAATATTTATATTATAATTTATTATGACATGTATAACAAACATTAATTGTTTTTAAAGGTGTATATGGATTAAAATTTAAAAAAATTCTCAATAGTTCATTTTTTTTGATACAACAATCATAGTTTTTGGCTTTATATTGACGTGGGATGACACCATCATTATTTCACTAGATTAATCGGATGCGAAAAGTTAATAAGGCTTGGGTGAGAGTGTGTTAGGACATGTGACTTCATGAGAATTTTTAATATTATACATATTTTTTTCATGGCATACTTTTTTTCAAATTAGTGATAATTGATTTTAATAACATGTTAATGTTAAGAAAATTAAATTCTAAAAATGCTAGTTTTTATGTTTTATTAGTTAATTATTAATGTCAACTTTAGGCATTATTAAAAATTTATTTCACAAAAATTTGAATCTTCATATAATATGATAATTTAAAAAGTTCATATAATATTATAATTTAAAAAGTTTCATATATAGTTTGCTTTTTTTAGGAAAACAGTAGCACAACTATGATTTCTGGGCTTTTATGTATGCGAAAAGAAAATTATATTATAGCATTGGATTTCATTAATTATTACAAATTATAGTTTACAATTACAATTTTCGTTATTAATTATTAATACTAACTTTGTCACATCTTTGGCAATCTGATATATTAAAATAATTTCATTAATATAGTTCCATTATCCAAAAAATAATTTTATAAATTATAATAAATTCGAATTAATATATTTTTATAATTGTATATAAATGCTTTGTATAAATTGATTTACTTATCATAATAATATATTATTGAATATTAGAAACCTAAGGTTATATAATTAATGTTAAAAATTATTTTTATTTATAATCTATATTATGTGATATAAAGAAAATATTTTAGATTAATGATAGGCATAATGTTTAACTAAGTTTTTCAAATATATGAATAAAAAAAACATTTAATAAATAAGTAATGTGTACTTTAAACATTTGTAATATTCTAAATTAATAATAAAACTTATTTTTATTTTATATTTTAAAATTACTAAATATTATATATGGTTTACTCATAATATTTAACAGAAGTTACATTTTTAATTTTTAAAAATTAATTTTTATTTAACTTTTTTAATTACTTTTATCTTTTTATATTAATATCTCTAACATTTTCAAACTTATGTCTCCACCCATTATCATTCTTTTTTTATCTATTTTCTATCACTTTATATTCACTTTCACATTTCCTTTCACCTCTTCCCCTCTCTATTTTCTTATTCCTTTAAATTTAATATTTTTATTTATTCTATATATCTTCCCTATCTTCTTTCTTTTTCTTATCATCTTCATTGAATCATAACTCATCTCTCTCAATTACTGTTATTTACCTTTCCTATTTCTCTCTTATGAAACAATAGCTTTATCTCTCTTTTATGGAATAATAATCATTATCTACAATATCTCATTTTAGCCTCATCGATTAATAATGTTTCATAAATCTCTTTTATTACAGAATTTAACATAAACTAATTATAATAAATTTATATTTTAATATTGATATTAACTAAGAACTTTTTTATAACAACAAAAGTTTAAGATAAGTAGATCTTATATATTAATTTTGTATTAATTAAAAAAATAGGTTTTTAATTTTTTTTATTAATTATTTATTAATAAAATATTTATATTATAGTACATTATGACATATATAATAAGAATAAAATTATTTTTAACAGTACATATGCATTATAATTAATAAAATATTGATGTGAGACAACACCAGTCTTATAGTATTTGATTTCATTAGAACTCTAAAATTAAGCATACTTGGGTTAGAGAAGATTGGGATTGGTGGCTTCATAAGATGTCGTAGTTTTTCAAATATTTTTTTGTAGCATTCTTTTTTTTTTGTGAGTGATCTTTCACTTTAATAATCGGTTAATGTTACAAAAATAAGTTATTATTAATGTTTATTTATAACTACCATATAGTAATTAATTATCAATATTAGATTTATAAAATTAATGTCAATTTTATATAACAACTTATATGGAATATCATTTCATATTATGAAATAATAACCATAATATAGTTTAATATTGAGCAAAATAAATTATATTGATTAAATAATATAAAATAAATTATTTTTTAATTGTATATACAAATTGTGAATAACATTTTTTAAATATGGTAGTCTTATATTATAGAATATTTAAAATCTAAAATGGTATCATTAATGTTATTTTAATTATATTTATTATTTTTATTATGTCATATAAAGATAATATATTAGAATATTTATATTATTTATTATCTAATTAACCTTTTTAATAAGAAGTATGAGCAAAATAATATTAATAAATTGTTAAAAAATTCTTTAATTATTTGTAATGTTTTAAAATAATAATAAAATTGAAATTTTTCATACTTTAATATTATTAAATATTATATATGATTAACTTATTATATTTAATAAATATTATAAGTTTAATTATTAATATTTAAATTTTATGTATTTATTTTTCATACTTTTTTCTCTTTATCTCGATGTCTATGATATTCTCTTACCTTTCTCTCGTTTATCGTTCTCTATTTTCTCATTTTCCTCTCTCTTTTACATTTTCTATTTATTCTCCCTATCTCCTTTGTGCCCTTTTTCTCTTTTTCTCTTTATGAAATTGTCTTTTATCTTTCTTTATTCTTATTTTCCTCTATATTTTATGCTAACAAATCTATGACATTTCTCTCTCTTATAGAATAGTTATCTCCATCCTCATTATCTTTTTTTCAACCCATCATTTAATAACATTTAAGAAATCTCTTATGTTACATAGTTTAATATATAATATTTATTATAAATAAATATCTTATTGTTTATATTTATTATGTAATTTAATTTTTTATTAATAAGAATAATAACAAACTAGAAAAAATCTTATGTATTAATGTTTACTCTATCAAAAAAATAATTTATACAATTTCTTATTAATTTGATATAAATAATTTTTTATTATTTAAAATTATTATTACATTTATAATAAGCATAATATTTTTAACACTGCATATGCATGATAAATAGGAAAATATAAGAAATGGCTCATTATCATTAATTGGACTAGTGTTTGGTCAGGTCAACTCTTGAGAAGTCCTCGAATTACATATGTTTTTTCATAACATTATTTTTTTCTTATGAAAGACATTTCATTTTAATAACAAGTTAATTTTAAAATATAAAATTTTAAATGAAAAGTTATTATCACCTTTTTATAAAAAAAATATTAACACAAACTTTATAACATATTTATCAATTTCCTAAAATAAAATAATTCCTTTAATATAGTTTAAGTTTTAGTAAAATAACTTATATCAATTATAATATAAATTGGAATTTATATATGTTTATAATATTATATTATAGAACATTTGAGATAGCATAATAATTTTTACATTTATTGTGTATATTACTTCATATGAAGAAAATTAATTAGAATAATGATATTATTTATTATATAATTAACATTTTTAAATATTTTAATGAATAAAATAATATTAAATTAATGGTAAATATATACCTTAAATAATTGAAATATATTAAAATTATAACAAACATTATTATTTTTTATATTTTAAAATTAATTAATATTATATATAATTAATTTGTAAAACTTAATAAATGTTAATCATGTAATTGTTAATATTTATCTTTTTTAATTATTTCTCTTACCTTATTCATTTTATCTTAATCTCTCACATTCTCTTAAATCCTTCTCACTCGAACTATAATTCTTTTAATTTTTCTCCAAGCTTTATCTCTTTATATTTTCTTTGCCCTCTCTCTCCATTTTCTCTCTCTATGTTCTCATTTCTCTCTCTTTAACTTGATTATTTGTCATCTAATTCCACTCTATCTTCTCTCTTTTTTAAATCTATGTTAAATCATCTCTCATCTCTTACTATTATTATTTTTCTTTTTTTCTTTTGCATCAATTTATGACTTTTTCTCTCTTTTAGTACTATTTTGTCTATATTATCTCTTTCTTAGCTTATAAATTAATAATATTCTAGAAATCTCTCATGTTTCAGAGTTTAATATATATATTAATTATAATAAATATTTATTTAATTATATATATTTTTTGTAATTTCGTTTTTTGTTTATAAGAATGATAAATTAATGGAACTAAATCTTATATATTAATGTTTTCTTAAAAAAAACAATTGTTTATGAAATGTTTTATCAATTTGATATTCACAAAATATTTATTTTTGAGTATATTATGAAATATATAAAATGAGTGAAATTATTTTTGACCATATATATATATTGTAATTTTAAAAATAATTAAATAGTTTGGTATTTTGAAGATAATAACCACACAACTTCTACTTTCTTACTTTTATATTGTTGCATAACTGCACCAACCTTGTAGCACTAGATCTCATTAGAACTCCAACATTAAGCAACTTTGGTTGAGATTGGTATTTGGAATGGTTACTTCATGTGAAGTCCTCATGTTACACATATTGTTTCAAAGCATTATTTTTTCTAATTATCAATAAATAATGTCAATAACATCCTAATTTTAAAATGACATTAATTGTTAAAAACTATTATTTATAATATATTTTTTAGAAATTAATTATCAATGTTAACTTTATGGCTATGTTATTTATTTCATTTAATAATAAAAATATGATTTCATATGACATAATAAATTAATAAATATAATTATTTTTAATATTATTGAAAATAAGATATATCAATTATAAAAAATAAAATTTAATTTATGTTTATAATTGTATATACTTGTTGTTTATAAAAGGTTTTAGATATTGTAATTTTATCATATAAAATATAAGATTTAAAAATTATATCAATAACATTAAATATTATTTATGTATATTTTTCATATTACACCATAGGTAGACTATGCATTAGAATAATAAAATTAATAGTTATTTTATTAAAATTTTTAATTTTAAATATGGAAAAAAATAATATTTAAATAATAGTAAAATTGTTATTTAAATATTTATAATACATTAAATTAATAATAAATCTCAAATTTTTTTATAATTTAATATTATTTAATATTATTTAATATTATATATAACTAAACTATTATATTTTATAAATATAATTTTTTTAATTATTAATATTTTACATTTATTTAATTATTTAACATTAATAGTTTTAATTTAAAAAAGCAACACTATTTCAAACATTGACAAATAATATTTATGCTAGTGTGCTTATTTCATATGTAAAGTTTAAATTTTTAATAACCAACACTAAATGCGATATATACATTTGATATTAATGTTAGAATACCTTTCTTATAATACTTCACATTGTTTGGGATAATTGCATGACTGACCTTTTTATCACAAAAATAACCTCTTTCTTTCCTTATTTTCTTTGTTTTGCTTTTTTCTGAAACCATAATTTTTCTTGCACTAATGGTTTCTCCAAATCTTTCAAACATATAACACAAAATAATAATTGAGATCTTATATAATGATTTTTATATATAATCTTATAATGTTTAATTTCAATTATAAAAAAATAAGATTTTTTGTTTTAGCTTTTTTGACTTACATGAGACTTCTAAGATGTAGATTGACTTCAAATACTTAATTCTCTTGAAAGGATGATGACAATTGTTGCCATCATTATCAGCAAAATGACTCTCTATTAATACTTGGACTTAGTGCACAAGGGAACAGCTAGTTTATGGCCATCAACCATGTTTAGGAAAAAGGAGATTCTATCTTCAAATGTAGAAATTGCATATTATATAGACCATATATAATTTATTATTATTTATTTGTATTAGTTTTGATAATTTATAAAAATTCCAAATAAACTTAGATTAATATAAAACAAATATTTTTGGACAACTTAATGAGCTATATCTAATTTTCATTCATTTTGCATTTTTAAGTACATTTTTTTAGCGATTTGGAATGTATTATGACATATTTCAATGTATACCTAGTTTAAGGATTAAGGATCTTACAAATTCTACCTTTTTGTAGGAATGTATTTCTCAAGATTTAGAATAGGCCAATATACTTCTTTCTCATCTTATCCTCAAGTTTCCAAGTAGCTTCATCTTCTATTTGATTGGGTCTCATACTTCAACAATAAGAAGCACTTTCATTCTCAATCGTTTGATCTCTTCAAATAATATTCTTATAGGCTTCTCTTTATAAACAAGATTTTGTTGCACTTTTATAATGTTTGGAACAAATTGCATGATATGGGATGGATCAGCAATGCATTTCCTTGTAGTTGATCAATGAAATACATTATGCTTATCTACCAATGCTACAGCTAGTGTTACTTTCTATAAAGCCTCTTTAACTCTTTCCAAAATTTAAAAAGCTATAATGCACCTTGGCTTTAGCTTCTTATTTTTACAAAATTAGGTTACACACTTCATTAGGGAAACATTAAGAATACATGTTTGTTTCGTAGAACTATATCTTCTATGTCTTATTTCAAAGTGCTTTGTTTGACGATCTTATTCTTTCTATATTTTTTGATGAATCAATTGGATTCTCTAATTTGTTTCATCTAATCTTTTGCCCTAATTGAGCTTAGTCACCTACTTTATACTACCAAATGGTGATTAACATTTCTTATTATATAGTACCACATATGATGCCTTCCTATGTTGGATTGATAACTATTACTATAAGAAAATTAAATCAATGCCAGATGAGTATCCTAGCTTCCACCAAAATAAGATATACTTAGCCTAAACATAGCTTCCAAAGTCCTCATAAGTTTTGTAGTCAATCCATCTTTTTGAGGATTAAATATTATGATAAATCTTAATTAAGTTAAATTATTTCAAGTACTTTTCTACAAAAAAAGGATTATTTAGAATCTCAATTAGAAATAATTCCCTTTGACATTCGACATAATCTCACAATTTAGTCAACAAAAATCTGTGCCTTTTTTAGCTAAAAAAATATGTTTAAGGGGGTACAAAATGAGCTGATTTTTATTAATCTATCAAAAATTACTCTTGTAACATTATATTAATGATTGAGTTATTGTAACCCAACTAAATAATCCATTAATATTTCTTCTTATTTCAATATTACAGTAAGAAGAGGTTACAATAATCCACTTGGACTCTATTGCTCTTCTTTCACATAATGACATATCACACACTTACTCACATAATCATCAGTATCATTCTTCGTACCACTCTAACATCTCTGGTTCAAATATTATCACATTTTTTTATGATTTTTTGATGAATAACACACGTTGTACCATCGACATTTTTCAATAATATTTGTTTCCATGTACCTATTATAAAAATACATATTCTATTCTTATAAAATGAAACTCTTTTATTTAAATTTAAATTTATTTCCTTTATTCCAAAATTTTGTCCTCGAATTGTTCGATGCCTTCATCTATACCTTAAGAAATTTTTAATTATGATAACTACTCTCCTGTAATAATTAATTAAGAAAAGTTCTTCTAATAATTTCTCATATTGCACTTCATTTTATGTGATTTATTTTAATAATTAATTATGCTTCTTTAAAGCTTAATATCATGTTATAAAGACTAGGCCTTAGGCTGAATGCATAAGCTATAACATTGACATTACTTGAATAATAAATAATCTCCATATCATAATCCTTATGTAGTTTTAGCCACTTTTATTTCCTTAAGTTTAACTCTTTTTTGTGTGAAAATATATTCAAATCTTGCTTGGTGATTATTAAATAACGTTTTATCTCATAAAGGTAGCATGTTTAAACCTTTAAGGCACATGAGCTCAAGATGATGTATGTGATAAATTCTTCCATTATGTTGTGTCTATCTTGATGTATATTCTACAACTCTATCATTTAGCATTAATACATACCCAAGTCCTTGCAAAGATACATCAGTATGTACTTAAAATTTAGTTTCTCTCTTAAACAATGCCAAGATATGTGCTAAAATTAGTTTCTCCTTTAAAATTCGTAAACGTTTTTCATAGTCTGAATCAAATTCCCAATGGTTTTTCTTCTAGGTTAAACTTCTTAATGGTACTATAATTTAAGAAAATCTTTTTGCAAACTTTTGATGATCTTTAACCAAACATAAGAAGCTTCATGCTTCAATTATTTTTCCAAGCATATGCCATTCACAATAGATCTTGTTTTTTAAATATCAATGGAGATTTTTCTACATTACTACATGCCCCAAGAAAGATTTACTAGAAAAAAAATTATATTATACATACAATTAGTGATCTCATATCCTCTGTAACACTAGATGTAAGTGTCTTTTGAGTTTTCCCTCATCTATAGATTAGATCATGATGTCATGAATAAAATAAATAATTAAATGAAATGATCATTTTCTAAAAATTTTACACATAAAATCCATTAAAGCAACTTATGCATTTGCTAACTCTAAAAGGCAACATGAGAAATTGAGAATGATCGTATCTAATTGAAAAAGTAATTCTTAGAATGACTTATCTTCTAATTTTTAATTGATGATAACTAGAACTCTTGTCAATCTTTGAAGATAATTTAACTCCTTAAAATTGATCAAATAATTCTTCAATTCTAGGTAGAGTTTATATTTTATTAATTATGATTTTATGTAATTGACTAAAATAATTATGTATATCCTTAAACTTTCATCCGTCATCATCACAAATAATACAGGTAGTTTTAGAGCTCTGTAATAAAGGAGTATTTAATAAGTGCATTTAAACTAACAATCATGTAATTAGATAAGCTAATAAAAAATATTGTGATGCACCACAATTGAATGAAGCTATTATAGGTATAACATATTACATAAGAGTACATGTGCTAACTTTAGGTGATGCAAAAGTATTTTCTTTGTTGATGGCATAGATACAAGGTTTTGTAGTCTATTACAGAGCTACAAAAACCTATCCTTAACTTGTGCCATATGCACACTAAGGTGCACTATATTGTCTTATTGTTATAGATAACTTTATGGTTTTCATTCAACCACTCACCTATTGATTTTTTTTCTCTCCTTCAACATTCCAAGGAAAATGTACAATAAAACTCCATTTTGAATTTAGATCTTGATGGTTTAGAAAGAGCTCTAGTAGATTATGATACCCTCACTTATTTGTAGTTTTTCCTTTAATTACATCCACTCCTCAATGTAAAAATTGGATCAATAACTCAAGCATCACATCATTAAAAAATAAGTTCGTTGGATTTCAAACACTCTTGTAATACATATGTGATGGCACTTTTTATTTCATCACAAAACACCATTTATTTCCTAGATTTATTTAATGCTTTGATACCACCATTATCATAGCCTCTTCTTTCCTTTTCATATGCTCAACTTAAATTATTTCTTAGTTAAATCATAGTTTGACAACTTAAATGTGGCATACTATGTTTTCATTACATATTTAATAAATTATCTACCACATTTTAGATTCAAATAGACAGAATCTTCCCTTGATTTTTTCTTTCTCTAATTTACAAATGGATTAATAAAACATTTATAAATATAACATGACAACCATGAAGTTTATATTCATAACTACTAACTATCAATAAGAGAATCTGATAAATATAAATATTTGAAACCATCACAATAATCCCATGGCATAGTTTTTGTAGTTTCTTTATAATATTACAACTTATTTCAACATTCACATATTATACTCAATTTATGACAAGGTTAACAAGTGATTTAGCTTAACTCCTATAACGAAACCTTTGTACTTTTAATTCTTCTTGAATGTTGTTCTTATGGGTAGACCACTTTTGTTGGGCTCTAATATACTAGAAATGTTAGTGCCAAAGAAATATTATGCCAACCATCACTAGCTTAATTGACTATATCTAAAAATAAATAAATATATGAAATAAATAATAAGTTAGGTCAACCACTTGCAGGGCTTATCGTAACATCAATGATAGAATATAAGTAAATAGAGATTCTTTCATATTCAAATATAAAAAGAGTATGATATCTTATCAAATGACCATGTTATAATCTTTAAAAGAAATAATAAACACATGTAGCTTTTTATTATTTTTAAATTTTTTTCTTATTTTGATCTTTTTTATTGATATTTGTCTCTACTTCACTAAGTAAATCTTACAATAAATTATAATAGTATAGCCTACTAGGCATTAATCACCACATCACAATAATTCGCTTAATTTGGTATAATCATCATTTTTAATAGTATTTTATTAGATGTGACATTTTGTATTAGTAGTTCAATGTCATGTTTATATAGTTAATCTTGCCAAATAATTTTGTATTACTCTTTATAAATATTAAAAGGAATACATCTAATTTCAAGTATGATATCATATGTAGTTACATAAAATAACAATACATCAATTCATTAACATAACATGCATTGTATAAATTCATGTGGAAGATATTGATTTCAATAGTTAGTAATACGTCAAACATAGGCATTTAATATTTATGTTAGAGTGCCCACAACTTGTTGTAAATATAAATCCATGGGAATTTACATTAAGTAACACAATATAAAGTCATCAATATCATGTATTCTATGCAAACTTCACATACAAGGTTTTAAGTTTAACAATCAATACTACATAATGCATATGCATATATTATTTTTGTTAGAGTACCTACCTCATAATTTTTCTTATTATTTAGGGTAGTTTTATAGTTGTTCAACTTTTATTTTTCACTAATTTTTACTTATCAATTATAATTTGTTCAACTTATTTTAAAGAATCTTGGACAAATAGAAACATTTGAAGTTTTCAAAGTGGAATTGCCTAAATCTCTTCTTAAATCTTAAAAACAGACCTCTTTCTTTACACCTTTTCTCATTCTCACCATTTTTTGAAACCTTTATCTACTTATTACTAATGGAGTTTTCGTAATCTTTCAAAAAATGACATAAAACTCTAATTGAGATCTCATATAATTATTTTTGTTGAAATTTCTTAAATTCTTTGTTAAATATTACACAACATAAAAAAATTTTTTTGGCCATTTTTGACCTATGTGAAATCCTAGATGATGTAAATTAGGTTCAGATCCTTGATTATCGAAAAAGAATGATGATAATGAACATTCTCATCATCAATGAAGCAACTTTTAATGAAATATATATATATAAATATACATATATATATATATATATATATATATATATATATATATATATATATATATATATATATATATATATATATATATATATATATATATATATATATATATATAATTTACTAGTATTTTTATTAACTTTGATAATTCGTAAAAGTTACAAATGAACTTCATTCATGATAAAATAAATACTAATAGACTCATGTTTTTAATATATATCTAATTAAATATTTATTATTTAATTTTTAAATATTTTATTTTAAACTATTTTGGAACATTTCATGAGATAATTTGGTTTTTTCCCAATTTGAGCATAGTGATGTCATAGAGGCACTTAATTATTAAAATTCTTAGGGTTCACCAATTGTTCATTAGACACTACTCAATATGCTATTATCTTCTAACCAAATTGACCTACCTCTAATTGAATTGTTTTTAGTGTTGACATGGTATTAAGTAGTAAAGATAACTATTTTAGACAACTTCACATTTCAATCAATCACCACATTCTAGGTTAAGAATTTTGACAAAAGTACCTTTAAAAGCTTGCACCAAATGGCACAATCTGATAGGCTTCCCACATTTCTTAGGTTTGGCTAACCCATGTGCATCTATCATTCGTATAGAACATTTTGTGTCCTTTACCCTCCAAAACTCTCATATCACTATTTGCAGTTACTAAAATCCATTGCATTGATGGCTAGGTGTGGGCCACTCACTAAAACACTATCCATTTTTTAGCTAGAGTATTCAACAAGTGATTTGTTCCACAATCCTTAACAAATTTGAACTTTTAGGAACATCATCCTATAGTCTTAATAGGCCAACACCCTTTATGGGCTTTATGTTAATGCACAGTTGGACACCATAACCAGACTACGATTCATCCAAATTTGAACTCTAACTTTGACGTAAGCTATCTTGAGGGAAACTTTGAATCAAGCCAACTATTAGATGATTCAATTTTTTTTGCACCCATACCCAAGTGAGACAAAGGATTTACACATAACTGTCACCATAGGCCTCTACAAACATTTCCTCTAGATTCACCTCATTTACGATTAGTTACCATCTTAAGGGTCTCAGTAGGCATGTGCTCATCGAAGCCTTCATAAAAGATTTGGGTCTATTTATGGCGCACCTTTTAAAGGATTGTCCAAGCAATTTGTTTCCTTGCACCTTCAGGCATTGATCACTTGTTGACTCACAAGCATGTTAAAATCCTTGGTTTATGTTTTAGTATGGGTCAAATAAGGAGCCCACTAGTTGTCACTAATGCATTAGGTGAAACCATGACAAGACTTGTTGGGGATACCATTGTGACTAACCTTGATGAAGATTTCTCAATGGGCCACATCCACTTGAGCTTTTGACATTGTGATGGCCCAAGTTAATCTACTCCTTGAGATGTAACTAACTATCTGACAAACATCAGCATCCAACAATGAGACACTACTTAGCCCTATCTAATTCCTTAATTATAATTTCAAGAACTCTATGTCATTTTTCAAAGAACTTTTTATTTTCCCATCAATATACTTGCTCACAATCAGTCTCTTACAATTATTTAGGCTTGGATTGAATTTTTAACCAAATTTTGGTGTCATTCCCTAACAACCTAACTTATTTATGGATAAATTATATAAAGGTCACAGGAGAGGATAAATTCTAAGGTGGTCATCGATAACATAGTTGATCTTAAAATCATGTACAAATAAAAATTCCTCATAAAGTGTGTTAAACACAAAAAAAATATTTTATATTATAAAAATTTATTTTTAATTAGAGAAGGCACTTTTAGATGAGTCAAATGATTTTTATTTCTTCTTGATCATATTTTGTTTTGAATAACTACAAATTACCAAAGTAAATAAGAATAAAAACAAATAAATTATTATTTTAATATTAACTTAACCTTTATAAAAGCTCAAATAAGATAAATTAAAATAATGACATTTAGCCAAATTAACGAAATCAAAGAGAAAAATTTAAAGAAATGAGATAAATTTTCCTAAAACATTATTTTGAAAAATACTAACAAGATTGAGTGTAGCACCCTTGATCATTGAATAAGATACAAATAGAAATATCTCATCAAGGTTAAAAATTATAAAGGTTTAGAATTCTAAAAAAATATTTTATTTGATAGATCTCGTCGAGACTAGTCTAATGACATTTGTTTTGCATTGATTAGTGTTCATTCGGAATATTACATACTATTAATATAAGAAAGTATTTAAAATAATAAATTTTACTAAATATTAAGTAAATATATATTATATTTTAAAAGTATTAAATTGAAGCAATATAATATAAGAAAATGAAGGATATTTTAATCTCACATAAGAGAAGGTTTAGAGTTACATGGCAATAAATCAAACGAAAAACAAAATTGAAGGGATGAAATAAATTATTTAGAAAAATTACTTTCTAACAAACAAAGGAGATTGGCTGTAACATTCTCATTCACCAAATCAACAATGAATAAAATTAATAGTGAAATGAGCAAAAATGTTAAAAAATAAAATATGGAAAACTTACTATGGAACATTTAATTTATTTTAACTATACAAGTTGTCATCCTAAATTAGTATGAATTACTAAATAAAACAAGCATAAATAATAAAAACAATGTTATTTTTAAAAATAAGCAAATTTATATTAATGCTAAAAAGAGATATATTAGAGTAAGATAATCAACAAAAATAAATAAATCAAGGTGAAAACTTGAAAAATAAGATAAATTATATTAGAAAGTTGCATTCGGAGATACAAAAGAGATTTAGTGTAGTATCTTCATTTGTTAACCAAGTTGAGACAAAATGTATCATAAAATATGAAAAAACCTAAAAACAATACTAAATATTATAAGAATGAATTGAAATTTAATAGTACTAATTAAAGCAAATACAATGAAATTTTTTGCTTTAATTAGATCACATTAGGAATGTTTGTAATTTGTTAAGTCAAAAGGCATAGATCATAATAAATTATTTTTATTAATAAATAAACATACATTATATAAAAATGACAAATTGAAGTAGTGTGATATAACCAAATCAAACTAATGTGAAGATAACAAAAGGTTATTCAAATCAAAGTTACATAGTAATATAACTAAATTAAGGAAAAAATTTGAAAAGATTAGATAAAGTGTATGCAAAAATTACATTCAAATAAAGAGAAAGGTTGAATGTAACTTAATCACAAAAAAATTGATAAAAACTTAATTACAAAAAAAATTGAATAAAACTTGTATGAAAACATTGTAGTATTAGTTACTAAGGAGATAGATTAGAACATCATAGATCATCAATACAAATAAAAATAACTCATAAAATGTGCTCAACTATTAGGAAATAAGTATTTCAAAAGATAAAATTAAATATTTAACTGCATTGAGTTTCTCAAGAAAGGTTTAATGGCATTTGTTTAGAGTTACAATGAATAGCTAAATCAAATGTGCATAAATATTAATAAATTAATATTTTAACATTTACAAAATAAACAACAAATTAAAATATGATAAACAGAAGAAACATAATATAAACAAATCAAAGTGTTGTCAACTAACATGAGAGAAGAAATCAAGTTCATAGCAATAAAACCAATTTAAATAAAAAAATAAAAAATGAGATAAATTGTTTAAAGACCTTGAGAAGCCATGATATTATGGAAATTTAGTGTAAAATCCTTAATCATCAAATCAAGTTCAAATTGGAAATTCACACAAGGCATGCAAAATCCTTCAGAAATAAAATATTTAAAATAATTGAAATATAAATTTAATTTCAAGGACTACATTGAGATGAGTCCGACATAGTTTTGTTTTCAACAAATTGGCCTCATTTTTAATTACTACAAATTTACAAAACATATTAGAACAAATAATAATAATAAATTCTTTTAATATTCAATCAATATGAACTAAATTTGAAATGAGATAAATTAATGCAATAAGATCAAATAAAAGCAAACTAAATTTCACATGAAAGGATCTCAAGAATTACATAGTAGTATAACCAAATTATGACAAAAAATTTGAAAAAAGAGATAACTTTTCTAGAATATTCTGTATACTAAGGAATTCAAGCATAACATTCTAAATCATTAAATCAAATATGAAAGATTATTGAGTCAAACTTGTTGATGTGAGTTGAATGGTGTTTCAACTCCATCATACCTCTTGTGTAATTGCATTGAATTATGTAATTAAATAAGCATAAATAAAAATAATTTATTTTTTTAATATTAAGAAAATGTATAATAAAATTGAAATGAGACAAATTGTTGTAATGTAATTTAACAAAAAAGGCAATGTAAAGGCAAAATAAGAGGATAATTATAATTCGTAGTTATATAACCAAATCAAAGTGAAAAAATTTATGAAATAAAATAAATAGTATGAGAAGGTTAAAATCTATGAAATTAAGAAAATAGATTATAAAATCATCAGTCATCACATGATTTATAAATAAACATATCTCACAATGCATACTAAAGACTCAAAAAGTAAAATATTTAAACATTTAGAAATGTATATTTAATTGGATGGAGCTCATCTAAACACGTTGAAAAACATTCACTATGCCTCAAACTTGCCTTGTTGGTTGTTATTACAAAACTAAATTATAACAAAAAAGAATAAATTATTTTAATATTAATTAAATATATATTAAAGTTGAAATAAGATTTGTTTAAGTAACATTAAAAAACCAAATCACATCAATGTAATGTACACTTCAAAGAAGATTAAAAGTTACATAAAAATTAACCAAATCAAATTAGCAAATTTTAATATATTAGTTAAATTATACAAAAAATATTTATTTTGTAGTGCAAAGGAGATCGAATAATAATGTTACTGATCATCATTTCAGATATGAATCAAAATGTCTTGTGAAGGTTCCAAGAACTAAAGAAAAATTATTTAGAAATATAAATTTGAATACTCAATATAATAGATCATATATAAAATTATTATAAATTAATAAATAATTAAACATAAATAATAAAAAATAAATTATTATAATAATAATTCCATTTACATTTAAGCTAAATAAAATAAATCAAAAAATGTAATGTAACCAAATCAAAGTGATGTAAAGGTCAAACAAAAAAGATCTAAAGTTACATAGTAATAAAATCAAATCAAAGTAAAAAACTTTTAATAAATAAGATAAATTATACAAAAACTTTTAATATTTGTTAAGCCTAAAATGAGATAAATTATAAAAAAGTTGCATTCAAAGATGCTAAGGAGACCACGTCTTATATCTTTGATGATCAATTTAGAAACAAATCAAAATGACTTCTAAAGAATAAACTATTAAAGAAATAAAATAAAAATTTAAATGGATTGAGATAAACAAGATGAGTATAGTGACATTTTTTATTATGATTGGAGCTCATCTCAAATTACTACATATAACAAAAATAAATTGGAATAAATTTTAATAAATTGTTGTTTTAATATTAACTAAAAAATAGTAAACCTAAAAATATATAAAATCAAGAAAATTAATATAATAATGTAAGAGAGATCTAAAGGTCACATGATAGTAGAATTATAATTTCATTGTAAAATAAAAAAATCAAC
Source organism: Vanilla planifolia (assembly GCA_023846275.1). Lineage (NCBI taxonomy): Eukaryota > Viridiplantae > Streptophyta > Magnoliopsida > Asparagales > Orchidaceae > Vanilla > Vanilla planifolia. The sequence goes on along the minus strand of JAIUJO010000323.1, from coordinate 91,592 downwards.
ACAATAAATCTAAAGAAATGACATTAATTGTATTAGAAAGCCACATTCCATGAAAAAAAGATGTCCAAGTGTAAAAAATTTACTCATTAAAATGAAATATTTAGAAATATAAGGAATGAAATGTTTAATGGAAAAGAGTTTCTCAAGAAAAGTCTAATTATGATTGTTTTATCTCAAGCTAACAATGTTTGGAAAAAAAAGAATTACTAAATTAAATGAAAATAAATAAAATAAAAGTAATTATTTTAATATTAAGTAGATTTATATTAAACCTCAAATCACATATATAAGTAATGTAAAATAACTAAATCAAAGTGATATAAATTGCACATGAAAGGAGATTTAAAGTTAAATGGTAACATGACAAACTCAAGGCAAAATGTTTGAATAAATGAAATAAATTGTATAAGAATATGTTATTTAAAGAGACTAAGGAGATTGAGTGTAATATTTATGACCATGAAATCAGGTATAGATCAAAATTACTCCTAAAGTGCACAAAAATTCTAAAAAATAAAACTTTATGAATTTATAAAAAAACAAAATTTAAATTGATAGACATAACTACAACAAGTTTATTTCATCCCTATCAAATATTGTCAGACCTTCCTATGAATTACCAAAATAAGCAAACATAAATCATAGTAAATTATTACTTAATATTACATAAATATATATTAAAACTTTAACAAAAAAAATGGAATTATTGCAATATGTTAAATCAAAGCTTTCTAAACATCACACAAGAGAACAATTAAAGTTTTATTGTAATAAGACAAGTCAAAGTGTATAATTTGAAAAAATGAGATAAATTATAAAGAAATATTTTATCTCAGGTGATTAAGTTAGTTAAGTAAATATACAAAAATAATACATATTGCAAAATTAAATAATTTAAAACAAAAATAAATTATTCTTTTAATACTAAGTAAGTATATACTAAACATTAATTAAGATTAATGAAAGAAATGTAATAAAACAAAATCAAGGTGATGTAAATTTTGCATGAGAGGAGATTTAGAGTTATCTAGTAACATAATGAAAGAAAAGCAAAACATTTCAAGAAAAAAGATAAAGTATACAAAAAGTTATATTCAAAGATATTAATGAGATCACGTGTAACCTCCGTAAATGTTAAATGATGTAAAAATAAAATTAGCTTAAAAAATATACAAATAACTAAGAAAATAAAATTTTGAAAATATAAATTGAAGTAATGTAACATAACAAATTCGAAGCAATGTCAAGGTTACATGAGGTGAGAATTACTGTTAAAATGTAATATAACGAAATCAAACAAAACATTTGAAGAAATAAGATAAATTTTATTGGAAAGTTCGTTAGAAAATACAAAGTTGATCTAGTGTACAAACTCGATCATCAAATCAGTTCCAAGTTGAATGTCTCATAAAGCATGCAAAAATCCTAAAATGTATAATATTTAAAAATATTGAAAAATTTTATTTCATTGGATAGATCTCATAGAGATAAGTCCAATAACATTTTATTTGTCTCGATCAAACATAATTTTGAATTACTATAAAATACCAATGTAAATAAGAATAAATAATAAAAAAATATTACTATAATATTAGGCAAACTTATGTCAAAGTAGAAATGAGATAAAATAAAGGAATTTAATATTATCAAATTAAAAACAATTTAAAGGTCTCATTAGAGGAAATTTTTAGTTTTATAGTAATATAAGCAAATTATAACATAAAATTTGAAAAATGAGGTAAATTATACCACAAAAATTGTTCCTAAGTTAATAGGGAGATTGAGAAAAATATCATTGACCACAAAAACTGGGTAGAAAAAATTTTCTCATAAAGCTTCCAAAAATACAGGATAATAAAATAATTGGAAACATAAAAACTAATATTTAATAGGATATAGTAAGTCGAGATGGGTCCAGTAATACTTATTTCATATCAATTAAACGTAATTTTTATGTAGTAAGAATTACCATTGCAAATAATGATAAATAATAATAAACTACTATTTTAATGTGAAATAATATATATGAATATTGAAATAAGATAAATTGAGACAGTACAGCTTAACCAAGAGATTGTGATGTAAAGTTGCGCAAATGGTGAATTAGAGTTGTGGTAATATAATAAAATAAAATTAAAATATTCAAAAGATGTGATAAATTTTAAGAGAAAATTACATTACGAAGAACTAAGAAGGTCGAATTTCACATCATTGATCATCAAAATCTATTACAATTAAATTGTCTTCCAATGACTTTTAAAACTAGAAAATAAAATATTTAAAAAAATTAAAAAAGATATTTAATTTGGTAAATCTCATTCACATGAGTCTAATGATAGTTTTTATGTATTGATGTGACCTTATTGTAATTACTATAAATTTTCATAGTAAATAATCATAAATAATAACATATCATTATTTTATTATGATTTAAATATATCTCAAAGATAAAGTGAACTAAATTAAACTGATCTAATATGATCAAATCAAAGAAAAACTTTGGAAATGAAATAAAATTTATCGAAAATTAAAATTATGGGATTTTAAAGAGATCAAGTGCAACATCCTTGTTCATAAAATTAGGTATGTTTCAAAATGTCTTATCTACATACAAAAGTTTTAGAAAGTAAAAATTAACCTATCCTAATGCTTAATCAATACATAACTAAATAGTGTTTATCAAGATGATTCCAATGATATTTACATCATCTCTTTAGTACCACATTTAAAATTACTATGAATTACCATTAAAATTAAACATAAATAATAATAAAATACTATTTTAATATTAAATAAATATATGTTTATTCTAAAATATGACAACTTGAAGTAATATAATGTAACAAAATAAATGTGATATAAGGTTCACACTATTGAAGATTTAGAGTTACATAGTAATATAAACAATTATAAGAAAAATATTTCAAGAAATAAAATTAAATTATATAAAGAATTTATTCTTTAGGATACTAAGGAGATTGAGTGTATTATCTTTGATCTTGAAATTAGGTATAAATTAGACTATCTCATAAACCATATCAAAACACTAAATAATAAAATATTTGAAAATTTAAAAATAAATATTTAATTAGACATAGGTCATTAATATGAGGCCAATAATGTTTATTTCACCTTAATCTTACATTGTTTAGAGTTACTACTAATTACAAAAATAAAAAACCATAAGTAATAATAAATTATTATTTTGATATTATGGAAATCTATAGCAAAATTAAAATGAGATAAATTGAAGCAATTTAATATGACAAAATTAAAGCATTTTAAATGTTACATAAGATTAGGATTATAGTTTCATAATGTTAGGTCGTTATTGTGTTTAATGAGTTAAATCTTAAATATTTAGCATTTATTCTAATAAGATTGTTTATTATGAAATAAGCTTGTAAGGAAAAAACATACACTTTTTAAGATGGTGAGCCAGTAGTCTTTAAATAAGTTTGTAGTGTTGAATAACCATCAAAGATTGAAGACAATTGTATGAAATTTGAAAAAATTTTCTTTTTGTTATGAAATATAATATTATATTGTTTATTACAAGGAACATCTCCATTTATCTTGTTTTCAAATCTTAACTCAAGCATCTAATTACTCAATCTTGTCCTTGATTTAGAAAATGTATAGGATTATGTTTTTTCTATCTATGCTTAGCTCAAATCCTACTTAAATTATTCATTTATTTAAGAAAAATATGATTCAATTTTTTAATCATGCGTTCCTTGGTTAAATCCTAATTGTGTATTCTTACAAATTCTATGTTAGGTTAACTATGAAACAATGATTAAATAAAATAAATATTGTTTAATTTTTAATTATTAAAAAAAATTTCCGCCATATCGCAAGGTTGTGCCCGAACAAAATCTCTTAAATCATGTAAGCCCAAAAGGGCATTCAGATACTTTGGGTCAGGAGGTAGCTAGCATGAAATTTGATATCGACCATTGTGCATTCTGAACTTGGCTAAGGTAAAATAAAGGATAGAGTTAGACTAATACACAATCAAATGTGCATATAAGTTAGGTTGGAGCTATACCCAAAAAAAAGTATAGATAAGCACAAAATGTATTTAAATCCTAACTGCATAACACGGGAGACAACCCTAATTCAGCTCATACCATCATGCAAATTTTTATAAAGACAAATCACCGATTTCTTACTTAGCAATATGGGACTAAAATCTTAGCTTTTGTTTGCTTCCCAAAATAGAAGTGAGAACATCGTCCAATCATGCACTTTTGTCATGCCATGATGGAGTTCTCCTCTACCTTTAATTAATGATCTTAATAGATGTATCCATCCATTTGATGAAATGATCTAATGCTTACTACTTTGTAAACTGTAAGCACTTAATGCTTGCTCAACATCTAATGCCCAAAATCTTGTTAGACTTCTTCAAATTTGTTTGAGCGTTTCCACATGGAATGTTTGTTGTTGAATCGTGTAGCTTTAAATAATCTAATTTGATTCCTATGACCAAGATCTACTTTGATTATTCCAATAATGAATTGAATAATCAAGATCTCATCAAACTTGATCAAATGGCACAGATATAATCCTCCTTGATCCAATGATCCAAAACTTCTTTACCTTTATAGTATTTTCTCGGGCAGTCAACAACTCGTATTAATAGGTCAAACATCTCATGTACAATCCACATAATGACTTTTTTTCTAGTTGTTACATGTGCCATTTTGGTTATCATTTTGGAATAATTATTAAAGCTATTTAAAAATGCTTTCAAAGCAATTTAGTAGTAGCTTTTGAAATAACTTATCTTTTCTTTCTAATTACTACAATTAAAAGTTTTTCTATTATACCTAACAATTTCGAATGAAATGATTAATGAATGTGAACAAGATTTTAACATTTCAAAGAAGGGCTACATCATACTCTATAGAATTAAATTTTTTGTTGAACCTAAAAATTTTGACTACATGGAATTCCAGATATTTCTAACTAAGCATAATTCTTCTAAGATTTGATTTTCTTAATTATTTCATAATTCTGAACCCTATGTTACTTTTTATATTTATCAAAAAGCATAAGAAAATTTTTATCATAAATTTATTTCTTGCCATTTTTTTTCTTTTGCATTGAGTGACTCGATAATTCTAAAATCTTGAGTTTCGTTTCACCTCGTAAAACACTGAGTAAAAGCTAAGCTATTAAAAGCCTAGGCAATAGCAAAACCAATAAAAGCTTGTATGTTGGAGAAGTGTAACGAGAAAGCTTCAGGCATAACTGTTTCAATAATCGCCAAAAAATTTTATGTACCATTCCAACTTTTATTTTTTTCATAAGAATTATAAATTAATATATTTATAAATTAAAGTTTTAAGATTTTTTTTTGTGAAAAAAATTCAAAAAATAGTTACAATTTTAAAATTAGAAAAATAATTTTAAAACCTAGAATTCAGCAAGCCTTATGTGACACTGACACACTCATTACTTTGTAATCAATATAACCAAATCTAAGGAAATGTTTTGGAATGATCTAATAAAGTATAGGAGAAAGTTTCATTCCAAGATATTAAGAATATCGAGTATAACGTGTTCGATTATCAAGTCATGGAGGATTGGAAATATCTCATATAAAAAAGTACAAATCTTAAAAAATAAAATTTGAAAAAATAAAAACAAGATATTTAATTTGATATGCTTACTTAGATGAGTCTAGCAATATCTATTTGATCTCGATTTGAACAAGTTTATAATTACTATAAATTATCAAACTAAATTGAAATAAATAACAATAAATTATTATTTAAATATTAAGTGGATATTAATTAAATTGAAAAAGAGATGTATCAAAGCAATATAACATAAAAAATCAATGTGATGTAAAGTTCACATAAGTTGAGATTTTGACTAACATATTAATATAAAAAAACTAAATTTAAAAATCTTAAATAAATTATATGGGAAAATTCTACTCCATAAAACCAAGGATATCAGGCAAAACATCCAAAGGAAAAACAAGCATGCATGAATCTCACAAGAGTAGGGTGAATTATAAGTTTTGAAAAAGTTTTTCTATTTTTTGATAGTATTTAACTTTCAAAAAAGTTTATATAAAAATTGTTCTATATTTGTAAAAAAATCCTATATTAATTGTTATATCTTATGATTAAAAAAATTAAAATGTTTCATTAGACATTTTGGATGATTTGGATTAAACTAGTACTTACATCTCCCTTTAATGGAGGTTAAGAAAAACTCAATTATTAAAAGTGTTACAAGTTGAGATTTTTCTTTCAAGTTCATTCCAACCTTTTTGAGACTTTAATTTGTAGTTCACCACCAACCTATTAGCCTTTGAAAGTTCAACTATAACAAAGGCTTTTGCAAGCTCAACCTCAACTCATGTTTTTGTGAGATAAAACCAAACATGTGCTTTCAAGAGTACCAGGTTGCCTAACCTAAAAAAAATATCACATGAAAAATTCTTTTTTATAAAAATATACAACTTCTTATCCTTATTATTTAATATAACAAGCCATAGTGAGCTTTGAATTTTGAATAGAAGTAAGAAAATAAAATCTTAGAAGTGTTACACTTGGTTAGAACAATTTTTAATTTGGTTGTAGTATAAAGCAGATGTGCTACAAAAGACCTTTTACACTAGTAAAATGTCATGTTGTCTCTTTAAAATATTAAAATCTCTTTTATGTTCATTATCAATTTCATTAATAATGTTTGGATTTATATAGAAAAAGATTGATCATAATTGTTAGAAAGTCAAGAAAATATTATTTCAAAAGTTGCTTCCAAACAGCTAAAAACCTCCTCCAAATAGCTTAACATTTTTCTTGAAAAATGACAATGTAATGAGTGAAATAATGGCTATGTAATTAGTCTTTAGGTGGGATCAACTAGAGTAATTGGATCTATTCAGAGATGCTCTATGATATTAGGTAAAACATTGCAAAATTAGATGTTTTATGGACTATTGGAATTTGTTGGATTAGATTTGAGCCATCCAATCACTTCAGATAAGATCTAGATCATTCGATTAATTAATGGTAAATGAGGGAATAGTCATAGTCATAAGATTCTAAATAAATAATTTGAAGTGACATGATTAAGGGAGGAGGTAAGAGAATTTTGACATTTAATAAATTTGGATGAGACTAAAACTAGAAAATCTAAGTTTTAAATTAAAGGTCATCAGTATGTTAAACCTTAGAAGTCTCATCAAAAAATAGATGATAGGAATTCATGAGAAGGCAATAAGGCATTAGACTTGTAAAAAGGGTTTAGTCCCACACCATGAAATATCAAAAGACTTTGTTTTTAATATATAAGCGACCATGAAGTTTCAATGCAGGCGGAAATTAAGGTTTGCTACTCCCTTGTGTGGACGACATTTAAACATCTGTGCCACTCGTATGTGCACTAGTTTAACATGATTATAGTCATAATCCAACACATTAAATACATTATTTAATTCTAACTAGCTGGATCCTTCTGTTGTCTTACCTCAATCATGTTTTTGTATTTCTCCGTAACAAAGAATGGGCGTAATCTTATTTAGTTTTCGTAGAAGTATAGCTAAAATTGTTTTCCTTATATAGTTATGAAAATTTTATAAGAATTATTTTTTTTAATTATAATAAAGTTTATAATGGAATTTAAAAAGATGCACAAGTATGATTTAATTATGGAAAGGAATAAACAACTAAAAAAATGAAATCATATCCTTCTTAAATTAAAGGAAGCTTCAATAAAATTTTAAAGGACTAACTAGTTTGAAAATAAAATCTTATGTTTCTTTAATTATGAAAAGTTAAGAATGATTTGAATAGAGAGTTGTATCTTATAATTAATAATTATGAAGCTAACATTCCATTTCATAATAAAACCATTTTCGAATTTGATTTGCACATCTTCAATCCTTGAAACTTATAAATATTCCATGGTACTTTGAACACCATTAATTCATCATCTTCAAGAGTAAATGGCTTGTTTCTCACAACTAAAACTTATTCATACTAAAATAACATTGTTAGAGTAAAATGCTTCATATTTATGGCTTAACTCATGAATCATAAGGGTGAGAAGAGATATCATAGATGAGAAATTTTTTTAGGAAAATAAATTACTCATAAAACAAAAAAAATTAAAATAAAAATGTCGAGAGGTATAAAAATATGTATTTAATTAGAAAGAGCCAATCAACTTGATTGTAATGACATGTTTTGTTTCCATTAGGTCATTTTTGGAGTTATTATGAGTTCCCAAAGTAAAAAAAAACAAAATAAAAAAAATTATTATTTAAAAATTATATGGATATATATTAAAGTTGGAATAAGATAAATTGAAGTATTGTGATATATTCAATTCAAAGTGATGTAACGGTTCTAAGAGAGGAGAATAAAGCTTTCATAGGAATATATCCAAACCAAAGAAAATTATTTGAGCAAGTGAGATAAATTGTATGAGAAAATTATATTCTATGATATCAATGTGATCGAGGGTAGTATCCTCGATCATCAAATCAGGCACGAGTTTGAATAACATTTTTGCCCTCCTGATCAAATGTCCTTTGGATTTACTATGAATTGCAATAGTAAATAAGCATAAAATAAAATGAAATATTATTATAATATTAAGAAATTTTATATTAAAATTGAAATAAGGTAAGCTTAAAAAAATAATATAAACAAATCAATGTGATGTTAAGGTCATGTGAGCATAGACAGAGTTATATAATAATGCAATCAAAACAAAGAAAAAGTTTTTTTAGAATGAATATATATTATACTCGAATACAATATCCCAAGATGCTAAGGAGATCAAGTATAGTACCATTGATTATTAAATATAAAAATTACAACATCTTGTAAAGCATACTCAAATCATTAAAACTAAAATAATTATAAATATAAAAATTGATACCTTTTTGGATAAACCTTATAAGGACTAGCCAAAATTTGCTTGTTTTAGATCTTTTAGACCTCATCTAGAATTATTATGAATTATAAAAGTTAGTATACATAAATAATAATAAATTATTATTTTAATTTTAAGGAAAAAAATGTTAAAACAAAAATGAGATAATTTACATTAAAATAACATAATCAAATCAATGATTTGTATAAACTAGATGAGTGGAAATTTTGAGTTACATAATAAGTTGGCCAAATCAATGTAAAAAACTTGAAGAAATTAGCTGAATTGTATAAGAACACTACCTTTATAGATGCTGATGAGATTATATGCTTAATCATTAAAGGAAGGTAGTAATTAAAATATGTCATAAGGAATTAAAAATTAAAAAGTAAAAAAAATTTAAAATATTAAAAAAAGCATAATATTTGGATAAAAATTATCTGGTGCAATCCAATGACATTCATTTCACTATCGGACCTCATTTTGAATTATTCCAAATTAAAAAAATAAAATATCATAAATAATAATCAACCATTATTTTAATAATAAGAAAAGATATATTGAAGGTGAAATGAAATAAAATGTAGCAAAATAATATAAATGTCACCCAAGAGGAGATTTAATGTTATATGTTAGTGCAAACAAATCAAATAAAAAAGTTAAGGAAATGAGATAAATTACCTAGTAAAATTCTATTCTGAGATACTAAGGACATTAACTCAATTGTAGAAATTTGGTAAGAATTGAAATGTTCTGTAAAACATAAAAAATCTCTTCAAAATAAAGTATTTAAAAGCATAGGAGTAGTTTATATTTAATTGAATATAGTTAATCATGGCATTCCCAAAAATGTTTTTTTGTCTACATTGCACTATATATGGAATTAATACGAATTAGTAAAACAAATAAACACAAATTATTACATTAGAAAACAGTAAACTTACTTAAAGACAATAAGATAAACTGAAGCATTATAATAAAACATAAGCAAGGAAATTTAAAGGTGACATAAGAGGAGAATTTAAATATTTTAGAAATATAACAAAATTAATGAAAAAAATTAGATGAAGTGAGATAAATCATATAAGATAAATCAATTACAAGACACTATTATGATTGAGTTTAATTTCTTTGATTACTAGTTCAGGTATGAATTAGATTACCTCATAATGCATGCCAAAATCTTAAGTAATATAAAAATATAAAAATGAATAGCTGATTGGATAGAGACCATCTACATGAGTCTAATAACATTTATTTCATAATAATTTGGCATCATTAAAAATTATCACAAATTTAAAAAATAATTAAGCATAAGTAAATTATTATTATAATATTAACTACAAATATTTTAAACCTAAAATTAAATAAATTGAATCAATATAATATAACAAAATCAATGCAAAAAAATGGACGTGTTAGAGGAGAATTGGATTTTTTTCAAAATAATATAACCAAATTAAGGAGAAATTTGGAGAAAATAAGATAAATTAGATGGAAAGTTACATTCCAAGATACTAAGGACATAAGGTGTACCGTCCTCAATGGTCAAATTAAGGAAAATTTAAAAGCCTCAAAAAGCAAGCCAAAACCCTTGAAAAAAAAATATTTAAAATCATAAAAGAGAATATTAAATCAGTTAGAGCATAACAAGAGATTTGAATGATCGCTGTACTGTCTCATATAAAACTAATTTATAGTTATTATGATTTACGAAAGTTATCAAACATAAAATTCAGTATATTATTTTTTAAATACTATATAAATATATTTTAAAATAAAATTTGATAAATTAAAAAAAATTTAAAATAATTGAATAAAAATAATATAAGTCACATTAATGGATAATTAGTGTTTCATAATAATATAAGTAAATCAAAAGAAAAAAGTTTTAAGAATGAGATAAATTATATGAGAAAGCAATTATTCAACATACAAAGTAGATCATCTGTACCATTCTTATTTCTCCAACCTAATAAGAGTTTAAATGTTTTGTAAAGTATGCAAAATCCAAAAAAACTAATAGATAATACTAAATTTTTATTTTAATATTATGTAATGCACATTAATGTTCAAATGAGATCAATCGAATAAAAGTAATATAACAAATTAAATGTGATGTAAACATTATAAATGAATATAATTAGTGTTACAGAGTAATATAATAACCTAAGTGTTATAAATTATATTAGAATGCTATATTACAACATACTTAATAGATCAAGTAGCAAAGTAAACAAAAATAAAAAATAATAAATTATTATTTTAATTTTTATAATATATATATATATATGAAAGCCAAAATGAGTTAAATTAAAGAAGCATAATAAAACCAAACCAAACAAATTTTAAGAACATATGAGAGAAGAATTAGAGTTATAATGTGAAATTACCAAATCAAAGAGAATAATATGAATAAATGAGATAATGTGTATGTTAAATTTGCATTCAAGGATATTAATGAGATTGAATGTAATACCTTAAATCATCAAATCTAGTATGAATCAAAATAATTGATAAAACATGCAAAAACCCTAGAAATTTGAAACAATAAGAATTAGTCACAGTAATATAACCAAATCAAATCAAAGCTTTTTATGAAATAAGATAAATTGTATAACAAAATTGTGTCCTAATTTATTAAGGAGATATAGCATAATCTTGTCCAACATCAAATAAGCAATGAATCAAAATGAATTGTAAAGTAGAAAAAAAAATAAAAAAGTTAAAAATTGTTAAAAACATTAAAATTAATAAAAAAATTAAACATAAAATATAAAAAAATATTATTAATATTTAATTAACATAAATAATAAACTTAAAATGGGCTAAAATATAAAGTAATATAAAATGAAAAAATGAATGTATATAAAGATCATATAAGAGGAGAATTTGAGTTTCATTGTAATATAGGTAAAGCAATGCAAGAAACTTAAAACCATGAGTTATGTTATACTTGAAATTATAATCTAAGAATTAAAAAGTCTCATATAGCATGCCAAATCCTAAGAAAAAATATTTAAAATAATAAAAATTTAATATTTAATTTATTATAGCTCATTTAGACGAGTTCAATAACATTTATTTTTTATTATTCAATCCTTATTTATAATTCCAACAAACTATCAATATAATTAAACAAAAGCAGTATAATGTATCAAAAGCAAAGAGATATAAAGTTTTTAAGATGGAAGAATTACATTATCGACATAATATAACCACTCAAAGCAATTTTTTTTAAAAAAAAATTAAATTAGACAAGAAATGTAATTTCAAAGACACTAAAGAGTTTGAGTGTAATATCCTCCAAAATTAAATTAGACAAGTATAAAATATATTGTAAAGTATGTTTATGCCTAAGAAATTAAAATCTTTTAACATATAACAATGAATCTTTAATTGGATAAAGCTCATCATGACATATCTAACAATGTTTGTTAATTCCATATATGTACTCACTTGGAATGATGGTGAATTACAAAAAAAATTAAAAATATGTACACTTATTTGTTATTTGAAGCTGAAGTAAATATATAATAAAGTTCAAAATAAAATAGATTAAAGTACTATAAAATAAAAAAATTAATTTCTTGTAAACATCATAAGTATAGATAATTAATGTTGCATATAAATATAACCAACACAAAAAGGAAAGTTTTTAAGAAATGTTATAAATTGCTCAAGAAAATTTCATTCTAAGATACTAAAGAGATAAAACAAAACATCTTCAATCATCAAAGAAATTTCAAATCAAAATAACATATAAACTTTTTACAAATATAATAGAATAAAATAATTAGAAATATAAAGTGAATATTTATTTGTAAAGAGCTCATCGAGTTGAGTCAAACGACATTTGTTTCAACTTTATGAAACCTTGTTATGAACTACTGTGAATTACCAATTTAAAAAACATTAAAAATGACAAATTATTATTATAATTTTAATAATATATATATATAAATATCTCGTAGCAAAAATGAAATAAATTGATGAAACATAATGTGATCAAACTAAATCATCATAAATTTCACATGAAAGAAGAGTTAGAGTCATATTGAAGCATAACCCAACTGATTCAAAATATTTTAGTAAATGAGACAATATGCATGTGAAAGTTGCATTATATTGAGACAAGTGTAAAACCCTTGATAATCAAATTTATGAATCAAAAAGTTTTTCATAAACCATGCTAAAAACCTACAAAAAAATATTTAAAAAAATAAAATAATAAATTTTCTATTGGATAGAGTTCATTGAGATAAGTGCATGGACATTTTTTCATCTCTAATAGAGCTCATTTGGAATTAATACAAATTGCCTTATAAATTAAACATAAAAACAACAAAATATTATTTTGATGTTATGTAAAAATATATTAAATATAAAATTTTATAAAGGGAAGAGAAGTAATTGCATTATTGAGGCCAACCAAATGGAGATTTTGAGTCATATAATAAAATTACTAAATTAAACAAAAAAATTTTAATAAATGAGATCTATTGTGTACAAGAAAGTTAAATTCAAAGGTGCTAAGTCAATCGAAAGTAATATATTTCAATGACAAACCAACTGTGAATCAATCTGTCAAACGAAGTATGACAAAACCCAAAAAAAATAAAGTATTTAAGAAAATTGACCTAAATATTTAATTGAATAGAGCTCTTCGAGAAGTGTCTACAAAAATAATAAGAAATTTCTAGATTAATTGAATATAAATCATAAGAATTTTTTTTTTTAATTTATTAAAACTAAAATGAGTAAAATTAAAGCAATATAATTTAACTAAAATAATACACTATAAAGGTCACAGAATAGGAGATTTAGAGTTACATAGTGACATAGGTATATCAAATAAAGACAAGTTTAAAAATGAGAAATGTTGTATGGGAAAATTGTATTCAAGAAATGAAGGAGTTCAAGTGTGACATGCTTAATCTTCAAGTTAGCAATAAATCAAAATACTAGTAAAATATGCTAAAACCCAACAAATTAAAATAATTTAAAAATAGATCTAAAAATGATATTTAGTCAGATAAAGCTCATCAGTGTGCGTCCCATGAGGTTTGTTTCATCTTAATCAAACTTCGTTTACAAATACTATCAATCAGTAGTGAAAATATTAAGAAATAATAATAAATTATTATTTTAAATTTAAGTAAATATATGTTAAAGGAGAAATAACATAAATTTAAGCAATCTAATATTAAAAAATCAAGCATGTAAAAGTCACAAGCTAGGAGATATCGAGTTACATTGTAATAAGCTAAATGAAAGCAAACAATTAAAAGAAATGTGATAAATTATACCATCATTTAATATTTTAATGAGCTAAAAAGTGAGCATAATATCATCGATCATCAAATTAAATATGAATCAAAATATCCTATAAATCATTTAAAAATTTTAAAAAAATATTTAAAATAAAAAAATAAATATCTAATTATATGGAGCTTATGAAGATGATTACACTTAAGTTTGTTTCATCTAAATCAAAACTTCAATGGGATTAGTACAAATTAATAAACTTAATATGAAAAAATAACAACAAATTTTTATTTCAAAATTATCTATATATTTTTTAAAAACCAAAAAATATAAATTATAATGTTGTAATATAACAAAATAAAAATAATGTAACGATCATGCTAGAGGAGGGTTAGAGTTTCATAATAATTTAAAAAATTCCAAGAGAAATATTTGAAAAAATGAGATAATTAGTATGTTAAAGTTGTATTCTAAGATACTAAAGACATCGAGTGAAGTATCATCGATTATCTAAGAAGGAATGCATCAAAATACCTAGCAAAACATGCTAAATACAAGAAAAATCATAATTAATTTCAACACTTAGTAAATATATGTCAAAATTAAAATGAGATAAATTAAAACAATGTAATATGACAAAATTAAAGCAAAAATATCGTTGATCTTAAAATCAAGTATGAATCAAACTCGTAAAACATTCCAAAATGATTGAAAATAAAATATTTATAAAAAATAAAGGTGAATATTTAATTGCATAAAGTATGTACACATGGGTTCAACAAGAACTATTTCATCTCTATTAGACATCGTTTGGAATTCCAACAAATTACAAAAATAAATAAACAAAAGTAATAATAAATTATTATTTAAATATTAAATGGATATATAAAAACTCTAAAAAAAGTTAAATTAAAAGAATGTAGTATAACTAAATCAAATTGATATGAAGGTAAAACAAGGTGAGAACTATAGTTTCATAATCATATAGCAAAATCAATGCAAATGGTTTGAAAAACAATGATAGATTACATAGGAAAGATATGATCCAAGACTCTAATGAAATGTAGTGTAGCTTCATCTATCATAAAATAAAGTATGAATTAAAATATCTCATAAAGTGTTCCAAAAAACCATGGAAATTTATAAATTGAAAAAGAGAAAATGATATTTAAGTGGATAAAGTTCGTAGAGATGAGTCCAAAAAAATTTGTTTCATCTTAATTAGACTTGAACCCAAATTACTATCATTATCAAATTATATAAGAATACATAAAAATAATAAATAATTTTTTAAAATTAGCTAAATACTTCATTAAAACAAAAATGAGATAAAATGAGGCAATGTAACATAACAAAATCAATGTGATGAAAGAGTCACATGAATGGGGATTTCAAGTTACAAAGTAATGTAATAAAATTGAAGAAAAAAATTTGAGAAAATGAAATAAATTGCATGAGAAGGTGTAGTCTAAGATACTTTGGAGATATATTGTAACTACTCGATGTAAATAAGTGCATGAATCACAAAAGAAGGGTGTGAATTCTTAGTTTTAAATCAATATTGTTTTTTTATAGTATTTATTTTTTAATTATCTTTTATAAAAAGGTGTGAATTTTGAGTAATTTGTAATTTGTGGCAAAGAAAAAAGGAAAATAAAATTACAATTGTATAATAAAATTATTTTGTGGTTCGGCTCAAAACAAGAACATCCATCCATCCCAAACAAAGATTGTGAAATGCTCCACTATTAAAAGAGTTACAAATGGAGGCTTGTGTTTACGCTAGACCTCAAACTTATTTGAGGTTATTTCTTACAATTTAACTCCAAAGATCTTCAAGTTTTTTTATGACTTCCCTTAATTCTACTTATGATTTTGCCTTATGTTTCACCTTAACACTTCTAGTTTTTTTTTTGTTTTAACTATAACCTGAGCTTTTGTGAGCTCAAGTTTAAGTCAGTTTTTTATGATATAAACCAAAACTCAAGATTTTACAAATATTGGGCCATCCAACCCAAAAGAATATACAAATATAGTAATAAAAATATTATTTTAAGAGATTAAATTATTAAAAAAAGGAATCTTGTGTTTCTTAAATTAGAACAAGTATTAGTAGGATCCAAAATGATTTGAATCAAGAGATGTCTTATGGTTAATAATGAATAAGCTGTATTATATTTCATAATAATAAGAAAACATTTTTATATTTGATGTGCATTTATTTAATCTTTAAGGCCTATAGAACACTTCAAGGTACTTTGAAGAATATTAATTCATAATTTGCAAAAGTGCATGTCTTATTGTTTGCAACTAAACCTAATTCACACAAAAACCAGCCCATTATAACAAAATACTAAACATTTAAAGCTTGACTTATCAAACACAAGTGTGACTTACCACATCTTCAATCACAAAGTCATGTAAGAAACAGGATAAATTGCATGTGAAAGCTAAATTCCATGATACTAAAGGGATCAAATGCAACTTCATCGGTTGTGAGATCATATATGAATCTACATGTCTATAAAGAGTGCAAAAACTATAAAAAATTAGAATTAAAAAATAATATTTTAAGTTAGATATATCTTAGCAAGATGAGCCTAACCTCATTTGATTCATTAATTGGTCCTCATTTAAAATTACTATGAATTATCACATTAAGAAAACATAAATAATAATGAACTATTATTCTAACATTAAGGAAATATACATAATAAAGGTAAAATTACATAAATTAAGGATAAAATATTGTAAAAAATTGAAGAAGATGTAAACATCACACAATAAGAGATATAAAGTTACAAATTAAAATAACCAAATAAAAAAAAATTTAATATATGAGATGAATTGCATAAGAAAATTTCATTCAATGATACTAAGGAGATAATATAACATCCTCAATCACTAAATTTGAAAAAAAAATAAAAATATCGAATAAGATATATAGAAACTTTAGAAAATAAAATATTTAAAAACATAAATGTTAAGATTTAATTCAATGGAGCTAGGTGTGACAAACCCAACAACATTTTTTACATTTCCATTATATCTCATTTAGATTTACAATTCATTAAAAAAAACATAAATAATAATAAATTATTATTTTAAAATTAGGTAAACAAATATTAAAAGTGAAATGAGAAAATTGAAACGTTGTATTATAACCAAATCAATGCTATCAAAAGGCCACAAGATGGTAGAATTTGAGCATCATAGTAATAGAATGAAATCAACAAAAACATTGGATGTAATGAGGTAAATTATATTGGGTACTTGCATTTTGGGTTACTAAGGACATTAAGGGCAACATTCTTGATCTCCAAATTAGGCACAATTTGGAATGTCTCATAATATAGAATAAAATCTTATAAGAAAATAGTTAAGAATGTAAAATTAATATTTTTTTTTTGAAGAGCTTGAAGATATGAGCCCAACATCATTTGTTTCATACTAATTGAACCTTGTTTCAAATAATTGTAAATAAAAAAATAATTATAACTAGAAAATAACAAATTATTATTATAATATTCAATATATATCTATATATATTAAATCCAAAATGATATAAATTAAAGGAATATAATATAACCATGTTAAAATAATGTAAAGGTCACAAAACTAAAGAATAAGAGTTTCATAATAATATAACCAAATCAAAGCCAAAAATTGAAAAATTAAGAAAAATTGTATACTAAAGTTAGATTCCAAGATACATAGGAGATCAAGAGTAAACTTATCGATTATTGAATTTTAAAAATAAAACAACTCAGATAAAATGTGTTAAAATTATTGAAAATAAAAACATTTAAAATATGAAAATGAATATTTAATAAGTTTAGATCTCATTGAGAGGAGTCTAATGATGTTTGCTTTATCATGTTCACCACATTTGGAATGTTATGAATTACAAAGGTAACTAAACATAAATAATAATAAAATAATATTTAAATATTAAGTAAATATATTAAAGCTAAAATGTGATAAATTGAATTAACTTACAATTTTAAAAACGTGTAGGCCACATGAAAGAGGAACTACAGTTTTCTTTGTAATATACGAAAAGTAAAGAAAAACATTTTTAGGAATCAAATAGATTAACACAAAGCTACATTTTAGGAAGAAATTAGATCGAGGGTGGCAGCCTTAATCATCAAAAAATATACAAATCAAAATACCTCATAAAAGCATGTCAAATCGCTAGAAATAAAGAAGATTAAAATATAAAAATGAATATTTCATTGGTTAGACCTCATCAAAATGAGTTCATCAACTGTTTATTTCATATCAATTAGATCTCATTTTAAATACAACATTATATATTGAAGTTGAAATGAGTTAACTTGAATCACAATGATAGAACCAATTCAATGTAATATAAAGATCACATGACAGGAGAATTTGAAATATATAGCAACATAACCAAATCAAACAAAATTTTTTGAGCAAATATGATAAACTGTACAAGAAAGCTATCTTCTTATTTGTTAAATAAATCGAATGTAACAGCCTTGAACATCACATCAGTTACAAATCAAAGTATCTTGTAAAACATGCCAAAACTCAAAAACACCAAATATTTAAAAATATATTAAAAATATATATCGAATTAAAAAAACTCATCTCAAATGGATAAATGACATTTGCTTCCTTCATAGTAAAATTATGCACTAATTGAAATGTATTGTGAAATTTACAATTTCCCTAAAACTAAAGAATTTAAAAAATATAAAAAAGAATACTAAATTTGATATAGAAAATTAAGATAGTCTAATGATATTTGCTTCATCTCCAACAAACCTATTGGAAATGATTATGAATTATGAAATTTTATAAACCTAAAAAATAATAAATTACCATTTTAATTAAAGTAAATATATGTTAATCGAACATCGATTCGAATACCAAAAATTAACAAAGTTATAAAACATAAAATATAATAAATAATTGTTTTAATATAAAGTAAATATATATTAGAACTAAAGTGGGATAAATTGAAGCAAAGCAACATAACCATCTCAAAACATTATAAAGGTCAAACATTAGGAGAATTATTGTTACATAATAATATAAAAAAATCAAAGTGAATAATTTTAAGAAATGACATAAATTATTGCGAAAGGTTTTTCTAAAAAAAACTAAGAAAACTGAGTGTAATATCCTTGATCATCAAATTAGTTTCAAACAAAAATATCTCATAAAGCATACAAAAACTCTAAAAAATAAATTTTTTATAAACATAAAAAATAAATATTTAATTGGATAGAGCTTCTCGAGACCAATGCAACTACTTGGTTTTGTCCCATTTAGTCCTTAATTGGAATTACAAAGAATAATTATGAATTACAAAAATTTTAAACATAAACAATAACACCACATTTTTTATTATTAAGCAAATAATGTTCAAGTCAAATTTAGATAAATTTAAGAAAATCAAACAAAAATATTTTTTGAAATTATATTAATTGTATTACAAAGATGTACTCTATGATTCTAAAGAGATTAAATTTAACATCTTCAACCATCAAATTAGATACAAAATAAAAATATCTCATGAAATATGTGAAAACCCTAAAAAAATAAAATATTTTAAACTGATATGAATGAACATCAAATCGGATAAAGCTAGTTAGGTTGTGTTTAATGATATTTGATTTGTCTCTAGTGAACCTCATTTGGACTTACTAAAAATTGCTAAAGTAATTAGACATAAATAATTATAAAATATTATTTTAAAGTTAAGTAATTACATGTTATACTAAAAATTTTAAAAATATAAGCAATTTTGTATAAAAAACTGAAATGATATAAAGGACAAACAAGAGGATAAGTAGAGTTTCATTATTATAAAATTAAATCAACGTTAAATATTTTAATAAATGAGATAAATTATGTAGGAAGGATACATTCGAAGATTGTAAGAAGATCGAGTGTAACAAACTCGATTATCAAAATAGTTATGAATAAAAAAAGTTCTATAAGGCATTTTAAAAACCTATCAAATAAAATACTTATGAGTATACAAAATGAATAATTAAATAAATAAAGCTCATCTTATAAAATTACAAAATTAAATAACCTTAAATAATAATAAATGTGTTTATTACAAAATAAATATATATTAAAGTTGTAATTATATAAATTAAAATAATATTATATAACCATTTGCAAGTGATGTAAAGGTCACATTAGAGAATAATTATAGTTATATCATAATATAATATTATTAAAGCAAACAATTTGTATAATTCATATAAATTGCACGAAAATGTTGCATTTCAATCTATTAAGGATTTCGAGATAATATAATCAATCACAAAATCATTTACAAATCTAAATGTCCCATAAAGAATGCCAAACCCTTGAAAAATGTAAAAAAAATAAAGTAATTATTTAGATAGAACTTATTGAGATCAGTCCAATAACATCAGTTTTGACTTGATCAAACCATGTTCAGATATACTACATAATGCAAAAATAGAAACGCATAAATAATAATGAGTTGGACAGTTGCATTCAAAGATAGTTTAGAGATCAAGTGTACCATATTCAATTATCAAATAAGATACAAATACAAAATCTAATAAGATGTTTCCAAACCTTTGCAAATAAAACATTAAAAAATATAAAAATGTATACTTAAAAGGATAAAGCAAGTTAAGATGGGGTTAACGATTTTCCTTTTGTCTCATTTAGTCCTTATTTAAAATTATTATGAATTATAGTCAAAAACAATAACAAGCAATTATCTCTATAATAAGAAAAATATGCATTAAAACTGAAATAACATAAAGGTCACAGATGAAATCAAAGTAAAATATTTGAAGAATCGAGTTAAAATATACAGGAGTCCTGCTTTCTAAGGTACTAAGAATATTGAAAGTTACATCAATGATTGTGTAATTATGTATGAATGAAATTATCTCTTAATGCATGAAAACATTTGAAAGTAAAATATGTTAGAAAAAATATAAAAGGGAAAATTGAATTTGTTAAAACCTACTTAGATATGTCTAAAAACATTTGTTTTATTTTAATTGGACATTGTTTTGAATTACTAATAGATCATAAAAAAATTTAAAAAACTAATATTTTAAGTTTAAATAAATATGTATCAAAATTGAAGTAAGGCCAATTGTGATGATGTAATATAACAAAATTGAAGCAATGTAATTGTGAATTAAGACGAGAGTTGGAGTATCATATTAATATAAGCAAATCATACAAAAAACATTAATAAAATGAGATAAATTTTATGAAAAAGCTACATTAAAAAATATTTAGTAGAGTGAGTGTAACATCATAAATTTTCAAATAAGGTATGATTTGAAATGTCTCAAAAAATTTTAAATCATAAAAAAAAGGTTCAAAACATGAAAGTAAATATTTTACAAAATAGAACTCTTCAGGAAGAGTCGAATGACATTTGTATCTTAACTATTAAACATCATTTATTATTACTATAAATTATTAGATTAAATAGGCATAAATAATAGTTAACTATTATTTAAAATTAAATAAATATATAGTAAAAGTAATTGAGATAAATAGAAGTAATTTTATATATCTAAATCAAAATGATGTAGAGGTCATATGAGAGAAAGTTTAGAGTTACAAAGTAATATATGAAAATAAAAAAAAATTCCACGAAAATTGAGAAGTTTTATAAAAAGGCTGCATTCCTATATGCTAAGGAGACTGTTTGTAAAATCATTAATCATTGGTTCAAGTACAAATAAAAATTTCTTGTAAAGCTTGACAGAACCTTGAATAATGAAATGTTAAAGACAATTAAAACATATATTTTTTGGGTGATGATGTTAAGGTCATATGAAATGAAATTGAGAGACACAAACATATATAATTAATTCAAAGAAAAAGATTGAAGAAATTAGAAAAATCTTATGGGAAAGATATAATCAAAGGCACTAAAAAAGATGAACTATAACACACTTAATTATCCAATCAAGGATGAATCCAAATATGTCATAAAATCATGAGAACAAATTGAAAATTAAATTTTAATTAGATAAAACATCAAGAGTAGTGTCTAATGATGTTTGTCTCATCTCAATCAGACTTTCTTTGAAATAACTATGATAAACCATTATAAATAAGTCAAAGTAATAAAAATTATTTTTTTAATTTATAGTTAATATATATTTGAGTGAAAAGATATAAATTGAATAAATCTGTTTTTACCAAATCAAAGTAATGTTATGGACATGTGGAAGTAGATTTAGAGAAATAAGTAAATAACTAATCTGAAATGAAAAATTTGAACTAAGATATATTGAATAGGAAAGTAGCTTTCAAAGATATTTGATAAATTGAGAAAAACGTACTCAATAATGAAATAAGGCACAAATTAGAATATTTTTTAAAGTGTACCAAAACCCTAGAATGCAAAATATTTAAAAATATAAAATTGAATTTGTAAGTCAAGGGAAAAAGTCCATTTGATTCCATTGATGTATGTTTTGTATCGATCGAACCACTTTTGTAATTTTTACTCATTACTAAATTAAATAAGCATAGATAATAAGAATTTTTTTTTTAACATTTTATGAATTATATTAAACCTGAAATTGGATAACTTGAAATAGTTCACAAAACATGTTGCAAAAGAAACTTTCTCATAAAGTGTATGAAAATTTTTAAAAAAACTTTTAAAAAAAAAAATAATTAAATATTTTATTAGATAGATGCCATCAAGACTTCTCCAATGATGTTTGTTTCATCTCGATCAGACCATGGTTGAGATTACTATCAACTCTCGAACTAAATGAGCATAAATGATCCAAATTTATTATATTAATATTATATTAAAATATATAAGTGTGATCAAAAGTCACACAAGAGGAGAGTTATAATTACATAGTAAGATAACCAAATCAAATTTAAATATTTAAAGAAATTAGATAAATATGTAGAATTTTGTATTCCAATATAATAAAAAATCAAATGTAACTTTCTCATTTGTTAAATAAAATGAAAAATAAAAGATCATATAAAAAATACAAAAATCATAAAACTCGACATTTAAAAATATAAAAATAAATATTGCATTGCATGGAGCACATTAAGGTAAGCCCAAAATATTTTCTTCATCTACATTAAATGTGGATTTGAATTGCTAGAATCATGAAAGTAAATAACAATAAATGATAACAAATTATTACATCAATATTAAATAAATTTTATTTAAAAAATAAAATGATATTAGTTGAAGAAATATTATATAACAAAATCAAAGTGATACAAAGTTTACAAAACAGGAAATTTTTTTGTCACGTAGTCGTGAAGCCAAATTAAAGTGAAAATTTGAGAAAATGACTCATTGCTTGGGATAGATGGTTCCAAGATACTAAGGAGATCGTGTGTAGTATCATTGAGCATTAAATGAGGTACAAATAAAAGTTCTTCATACAATATGCCAAAACATTTAAAATTAAAAATTAAAAAACATATTTAATTGGATAGTACTAATTAACACAAGTCTAATAACGTTTGTTTTATCTCGATAGGACTTTGTTATTGGAAGTTTTCAAAATTACAAATGAAAATAAGCATAAATAATTTCCAATCATTATATTAATTTTAATAGAATATATATTACAAAAAGTGGGCAAAAATAAATTAATTTAACTTATTTAAATCAATGTGATGTGAAGGTCATGTGATGTGAGATTTAGATTTAGATAGTATTACAATAAAAAAAAAGCATAAGCTATAAAGAAATGATAAATTATATAGGAATGTTACATTGCATTAGAATAAGGAGATTCAACATAACATCCTCAATTATAAAGTTATGTATGAATAAAAATGCCTCTTAAAATAATGAAAAACTTTATAAAATAAAATATTTCAAAGTATAAAACGGAATTTTAGTTGGATAAAGTTCTTGGAGATGAGTTTAATGAAGTTGGTTTCATATTGATAGCACATTGTTTGGATTTAAATGATTCAACAAAGTTGTATTCCAAAATTTTGAAGAGAACAAATGTAATATCTATTTGTCTTGATCGAACCACGTTTGTAACTACTATGATCTTCGAAAAAAATATGCATAAGTAATAATTAATTAATAGTTTATATAAAGATTTATAATAGTTGAAATGAGTTAAATCGAAGCATTGTAATGTAACAAAATTAAAGAGGTATAAAGATCATAAAAAAATCAAATTAGAGTGTTATAATAATTTTACAAAATTAATGCAAAACATTTCAAGAAGCTGCATAAAGTTTCTCATTAAGCATGTTGAAAATCATGTACAATATGTAGTGAGATAGAGCTTGATGAGCTTCATCCTCAAATCATGCATAAATAAAATATTTAAGAAAATAAAAATCAATTTAACTTGATGGATCTCATCAAGATGTGTCAAAGATGTTTATTTTATCTCAATCAGTCTTTGTTATTTTTAACAAAGTCAATAATCATAAATAATAATAAATTATTATGTCAATATTATGTAAATAAATTTAAAAAAATTAAAAAAGCAAATTATAGGAATTTAATTGTCAAAATCAAAGATATGAAAAGATCACATGATTGAAGATTTAGAGCAGCATAATAAATAGCCAAATCAAGGAAAAACTTTTAAGAAAATGAGATGAATTATTAAAGAAAACTGTCTCCTAAGACCCCAAGGAGATTGTGTGTACCATCCTTGATTATCAAATAAAGTAATAATTTTAATGACTATTAAAGCATGAAAAAGTCCAAGAACATAAGAGTTTTAAAAATATAAGAATGAATATTAGATTAGTTTTAGAAATATAAGAATGAATATTAGATTAGATATAGCTTGTTTATAAAAGTTTGATAATGTTTGTTTCATCACGATTAGACAATGTTTTTAATTATCAAATTTTATTTTAATATTAAATATATATATATATATTATAGTTTAAATGAGATAAACTGAAGCTATATAATGTTACCAAAAAAAAACGTTAGAGACTCCCATCAAAGAATATTTATAGCTATATAGTTATATAACTAAATCAAACAAAAAAAAAATTTATGAAATGAGATATAGTATTTTACAAAAGTTGTATTCTATGATGGTAATGGAATGTAGTGACATGTCATCAATTATAAAATTATATATAAATTGAAATTTTTCCTTAAATATAATAATGTCCTAGATAATTAAATATTTATAAATACAAAATTATATATTTAATTAGATAGAGCTCATAAAGATTACTGTAAAGACTATAATTTGTCCTGATTGACCATATTTTTGTTTACTAACAAGTAATAAAGTAAATAAAGATAAAAAATAAAAATATAAATTATTAATATTAAGTGAATATAATGTAAAACTAAAATGAGATAAATTATAGCATTGCAATATGATGAATTCAAACCAAAAGTTAACGTAAAACCTTATCAGAATTAGGGTTGCGTATTAACATAACCAAACTATTATGAGAACTTAAACAAGTAAAATAAATTACATGAAAGCTTTTCTTTCGAAAATGCTAAACAGACCACATGTCACATTCTAAATCATCAAATAACCTATGAATTCAATTTTTTCTGAACATACCAAAATCATCGAAAGTAAAAAATTTAAAACCGCTTATGAATATATAGTTAAATGGATAGAGCATGTTCATATCAGTCCAATGACATTGCTTTTCTCTTGATCAAATCTTGTTGAGTTGTTTAAAATCACCAAACCTAACAATAAAATAGAATACTTCAATATTTTTATTAATAATAAATAAATAAATATTAAAATTGAAATTAGACAAATTGAAACTATACAATAACATAATAAAAGCAAAGTAAAGGTCTCATGGGAGAATAATTAGGCCCTTTCAGTAATATAGAAAATGAAAAATTAAAAAATATAAGAAAATTTGAAAACTTTTGTAGGATTTTTGCATTCCAATATACCAAAGAGATCGAGTGTAACATTCTCAATCATCAAATCATATTCAAAATAAAATATTTTGCAAAGTGTTTAAAACAGTTGATAAATAAAATACTAAAAAATATAAAATTAAATATTTAACTAGATAGAACCACTAAAAATGAGTCCAAAACAAAGTGATAAGGGAAGAGGAAAACCACTTAATATTATTTCACAAGTTGAGATTGATCGAATTAATAATGTAATTATGTGATTATCCATTTTAGAACCAAGATATTCCCATCGAGAACACTCCTCAAATTGCATGCCCATGGTATTAAGCCACTTTAGAATTATTAAAAAAAACTTTGTATTAGTGCATATATTTTCAATTTCCTTAAACATTATGGAATAAAAAATGACTTTAACATTCAAGATCTTTTACATTATACATAATCACACCCAATACCTAGTGAGACATTTCAACCTAAAGATGTTGTAGTAGTATCAGAGATTTATCCCTAGCTCCATAAAGTTTAGCTCTTTCTCAACTTGGGAGGTTTATGTAGAAGCACCTAATATGTCAAGAAAAACTTTCACTTTGAAGCATGTTAGTCTTATTTAGAGTTGAAGACATGCCATAATTCGCCACACGATTTCTTATTAGTCTTTTTTTATCATTAATATGTTCTATTTCAATCACTTGAAGAATAATTAGTAGCTTCTTGGATATTTTTAGCATTAAACTTAGTACTTGCAATCCCTTCATCAGTCTCATAATTTTGTTGATGCAAAATTTGGTTGAGAATGAATTTAAAAATTTAAAATTCAATTTTGTTTTGTTACCATTGCTGTCCACTATCTCTGTCATTATTTGTAACTATTTGATCATCATCAGCTTTTATGTCATAACAAGCACTAACTTGCATGCCCTCTATGTTGAGCATGTAAACAAGCCAGCCATTGTCAACCCATTTGATCTGCTTCACTCATTCATGCCCATAAACTCTCACACACCTCATTCATGAACATCCCTTATCAAGAACACATGCACTACAACTTAATCCACATTCTTTCATTTTAGTGCACACAGACAAAAAAACTGCAACTGAGGCATCATTTACCTCTCTTTCTGTGCCATTTGAGCCCCACGTTGCCTCTTTCTTTGTTGCTACCACCACCATAAATATTTTTTTGGGATATGAAAATGAAACTTTTTTAATAGAAAATAATTTTCTCTGATATAGGATAATTCATTAAAACATATTTTATATCATAAAAATTTAGGAAAGGCTTATGATCCAGCATTATATTTTTACAAGGTCCTACTCAATGGTGTTATAAGTTTTGAATGAGAAATTTTAGTGGTCATAAACCATTATGTTGGAAACAATGGTCTTCATTTGAGATCATAAAGAATGAAACCAAATAAATCCAAAAATGAAATGATAAGAGACCATAAAACTATGGAGAAATTTTTGTATCAAACACCAAACAAGACTTTTCTAAAATATTTTCTTATATCTTCTAAAAAATAATAACAAATGCATACAATTAAAAGATGATCGTTCAACAATAAACTAAAAAACTTGCATGCTACATACTATCATTTGGATGACATCACACTATGAATCCTTAGAATATTAAGCAAGTTTTAATGGAACACAATGCTCCTTATTATACAAAAATTGAGATTTTTTATATCAAAGACATGATGTAAGCATAGCGATGGTTTGTAAGCATTAAACAAATTCTTTTAGTAGTATTCTATGCAATTGCATTAATATAGCGATCACTATCTAGATTATATAGTAATGACGAATACATCACATACAAATTTCACTTGAAACAATATTATTCCTATTCAAAATTAAAATCATGCAAAGACTAACCCTTCTACTTCTCATTAGTCTCCATTATGTAGAGAAATCAATTGCTTATAAAAAATTTGTAGCTTTAAATTGAGTACTAGTCATCTGTTTTGTAGTACCATAATTCTCTAGATGTAAAATTTGGTTGAAAAATAACCTGAAAAGAGCTAAGAGTTGAGCTTGGGTTGTTTCTACAAACATTTATCACCTCCGTTAACCTCTATAGCTATAACATTGCCAATAGCATTGCTGTCATAGCCCCCATTGGCCTACATATATCTTTCATCTCCCATGCTAAACTTTTAGCTTGTGATGACTTGTGCAACACACTTGATCTAAACTGACCCATCAACTCTAATAAACCAAATCCATAAATGTGCCTAACCCAAATCACATCAGTTGACTTATTAACTTTTTCTAATTCACTTCTACCCATGTTAACCCAATAATATGCCCCGAGGCATCATGTACCTCTCCACATGTGCATTTGACCTAATATACGTATGTTATTTGGGAACTTCTTAATTCCATTAAAAAATTGTCTTTAACTATTCCAAAACGTCTTTTTGTATTCTTAGGTTAATAAATTTCTAGTGTAACCTTGAGCTCTCTTTAAATTGAGATGCCCATCAAGTTGTGAGGGTTGAACTTTTGAATGAAGTGTTATCACCAAGCTTGCATGATACAAGTAAGTACTATGAAAATAAACTGATGATTAGATATAGGAGGTGCTTTAAGAAATTTTTGACCCATAATTCAATGTTAATAAAGTGCACAAATCACCAGAAAAGTCCTCAACTACTTCATTTATTATTTTAAAAACTTTATTCATCTTATCTAACTCTCTTATTAGTGCATGTGAGCAGGTGATTACTTGTTTGACATTTTACAAGCTCCACTGTGTGTGTACCATGGCACTTTACCACCAATATGAGTATTTGAGTGTGAGTTGTTCATACTACTATTCCTATGGTTGAGAACTCTTATGTTAAATGTAAGTGCAAGTCCTTATCATATGGGAAACTTCTTTCTTTCTTAGTGATGCAATGAATTCCATTCGAAACATAGAACACTTTTGAATTTTTATTTTCTATGATTTTGTTATTATTTATGAGATATTTTCAATTTTACCTAGTTTGGCAATCAAAGATGTTGTACATGATATTCTAAGTCTCTCGGAATGAGCCTTACCAAATATTTTATCTTTTTTCTTTAAATCTAATTATGAAACTATAATTCCCTTCCCTTATGACCTTTATGTCACTTTGATTTTGTTACATTAAATTCCTTCAATTTATATTATTTTAATTTTAACATATATCTATGTAATATGAATAAATATTTTATTATTATTTATCTATTTTACTTTTGTAATTTAGATTAATTCCAAATGATGTTCGAACCAAATGGAACAAACATCCTAATGTATTATGTTTTAAATATTTTTTAAAGATTTGGCATTTTTTGTGATACATTCTTACTCGTAAATGATTAATGAAAAAGAAGTTTACACTTTATCTCACATTGATCATGGAAGGTATTTTTTTGATATAACTTATTAAATTTCTTCAAATTGTTATCTTTCATTTGTTGATCTTAAAACCTAAATAAAAACCTACTTTCAAGTGACCACTACATTGTTATGAATTGTTATATTATATTAACTAAATTTTTCTCACTATATATATTATATATTTTTAATTCATTTAAAATAATAATTCATTTTTTGTGCTTATTTTCTTAGGTAGTTTGTAGAAATTTCAATCAAGATTGCACAAAGACAAAACAAATCTTGTTGAAGAATTCTTAATGTGCACTTTTAATTAATATGCATTTCTTTATCTTTAAATATTTTGTTTTCAAAGATTTTTTTATGCCTTGCAAAAAATTTCTGTAAGTACTCGACTTGAAAGTTAAGGATGTTTCCATCAATTTTCTTAGTATCATAAAAATGGAATTTTTTTTGTAAACCTTATATTACGTCTTCAAATTTTATGTTTCTATTTGTTATATTATGGTGTGACTCTATCTCTCGTCTCTTGTTACCTTTGCATTGGTCTATTTTAATTGAATTATACTACTTCAATTAGACTTATCGTAGCATCAATATATATTTACTTAATATTGAAATAATTATTTGTATTAAATTTTCTAATTTAATTTTAAATTTTATAGTATCTTGGAATGCAACATTATTATATATTTATCAAGTTGTTTACAATATTTATGCCTTGATTTGGTTATTTTAGTTTGTAATTCTAATTCTCCTCTTATATGACCTCTGTATCACTTTGATTTTGTTGGATTTAATTTTTTTAATTTATCACTTTTTTGGTAATCCATAATACATCAAAATGAGATCATATTCAAATGAACAAACATTGTTAAATGTCCCTAAATGAGCTCTATCTAATAAAAAATTTATTTATGTTTGTTTAAATAACCTTTTTCAAGAAATTTAAAATGCTTTCATTTCTTTTTTTTACTATGTAACTCTAAATTTCTTTTCATGTGGCCTCTACATAACTTGCATTTTATTACATTATAGTAATTTATTTTTCTTTTTTTTTGTTTTATTATATATTTATTTAAAATTGAAATAAATACTTTTCAATAATTATCCTTATTTAACTTGCTAGTACATAGTATTCTAAATGGTGTCTAATTAATGGTAATATAAATCATTGGACTCATCTTAATAAGATCTAACCAATTAAAAAATATTTCTATATTTTTGAATATTTAATTTTCTATGGTTTTTCAAGCAAAGTGAGTCATTTTTATTTGTACCAGATTTGGCAAATAAGAATTTTCACTCAAACACCTTAATATCTATGATACAAATTTCTTATATAATTTGTCTTGTTTTTTTAATTTTTTTTCTTTGATTTGGTTATACATTAAGTAGATTTATAATTTTTCTATATAATTCATTGATTATAAAATAAAGTATGAATCAAAATGTCTTACAAAGTCTACCAAACTTAAGAAAAATAATTTGTTAATAATAAAACTGTTTAACCATATAGAGCTTGTCTTAATCAGTCTAAAAAATTTAGTTTCATATCGATTAGACATGCTTAGAATTATTATAAATTACAAGAGTAAATAATTAGAAATAATAATATGTAATTATTTTAATATTAAGTAAATATATCATCAATCTAAAATGAGATAAGTTGAATCAATGCAATATAGCCAATGGAAGGTGGTGGAAAACTCAGATAGCACATTTCAATTTATTGTTAAATAATGATTGAGGATGTTTTGCTCGATCCCCTTAGTATCGTGGAATGCAATTTCCAATCAAATTTATCTCGTTCATTAAAATTTTTTATTTTGATCACCTTTAGAATGATTTTTAAAACATTTGATTTCTTTGTATTATATTACTTGAAGTTACCTCATTTAACTTTAATATATATTTTTTTATAATAAATATAATAATTTGTAATTAATTATTCTTATTACTTCAACAGTTCGTAGTAATTACAAGTTAGTTCTAGTCAAATTGAAACAAGCATATGCATGTTTGTGCATGTACATGTGAGTATGTGCGTGTGTGTGTCTGTGCATGCTTGTGCATATGTATGTATTTGTGTGTGTACACAGTTGGCTGTGCATGAGAACTCTTATGTGTATATGCATGTTTGTGTGTGTATGGATGTGGGCATTTATGCATGTATGTGTGTGCACATATGCATGCATCTACACATAGACACATATTAACAACCAGACATACATACGCCCACACGACACACATTCACAAGCACAAGTGTCCACACATGCATGCACACACACATGCATGCATCTACACATAGACACATATTAACAACCAGACATACATACGCCCACACGACACACATTCACAAGCACAAGTGTCCACACATGCATGCACACAAAGACACATGGATAAGCATGCATGCACTCATCCTTATAGGCACACATAGATAGTTAAACATATTAACACACATGCACAAGCACACACTCACACATGTACACACACATTAAGACAAACACATGCATGCATAGACACATGCATATGAATATACCATACACACAAATAAGCATGCACTCATACACATGCAAAAATGACATGCATGCATACATACAAAGGTACATGCACACATGCATGCATATGGAAACACAAATACAAACATACACATATACATGCACACGTATGCACACACATACATAACCACACAAGTATGCACCCACAAACATGCACACATAGCACACCTACACACACAGACATGACACGTGCACATACACACACACACACACAAGCACGTTCATGCACATACAAACACACATGTGTATGCATTCTTGCACACTCGCATGGCACACACAACTACATTTACCCAAACATGTACATAGAAGAACATGCATTAACAACGGTACACACGCAAACAAAGTTGCCTGTGCACATAGACACATACCAGTGCACACCCATGCACACACATACATAACACATGCACGCATAGAAAAACATACATATATCCACAAATTCATGCACACATTCATATTAACACACACTGGTAGAGAAACCCATACATGTGGCCACACACGCAAACTCACGTACAAATACACTCACACATATACAAAAAAAATGCATGTATGCACAAGCACACACGCATGCATTTGTACAAACAAACATGCACACACACACAACCACGCATGCACACATGCACACATATGGAGGCATACATGCACACACATGCACAACCATGCATGCATAGGAAACACATATGCGAACACAAATACACCCACATGTACACACACATATAAACACAAACATACACACGCACACACTTGCACATGCACATACTTGCTAAGGCACACATGAAGCATTCATTCACACACACGTACACATGGAAACAAACAAATACACATACACACATACACAAAAATATTTACACATGAACATATGTATATACACATACACAAAAATATGCATTCATATATGCACATGTAGACACACATGAACACATGAAAGCACACGCACAAATAAACAAAAACATGTAGGCACACATGGAGATAGACATACACACACACACATGGACAAACACATAAAAATGCATGCATGTACACACACAAACGCATATGTACCCACATGCAGACACATGCATAGACACACACATGCATGCACACGCACGCATGATAGTGTGCATAAGCATCTGCACATGCATATGAACATGCACACACACAACATGCACATACATATGCACACACATGTGCACACTCACAAATGCACACATATATGCACACATGCACAAATGCATTCACACACAAACATTCACATAGATACAAATATGCACAAACACACACACTCACACATATGAACAGGCACACACATATATGCATGTGCGTGCACAAACACCCACAAACATGAACACACACGCCCACGCACTCACCTACAAACTACTATGCATACATGCATACACACATGCACACTCAAACATAGATACAAGCATGCATGTATGTATGCACACACATGTACTGCCCAATGCG
Source organism: Vanilla planifolia (assembly GCA_023846275.1). Taxonomy (NCBI): domain Eukaryota; kingdom Viridiplantae; phylum Streptophyta; class Magnoliopsida; order Asparagales; family Orchidaceae; genus Vanilla; species Vanilla planifolia. The sequence continues at coordinate 58,162 of JAIUJO010000323.1, read as the reverse complement.
CACATACACTTCTACACAAAAGCACACAGAGATGCATGAGTGCAAGCACACACACACACACTCAAATACACCCATGAATGCACACACATCCAAATACAAATGCACACACATGACATATACACATACACATATACACAAGTGCACACACATTCATCCAAGGACACATGCATGAATGCATAGATGGACACACATGCGAGTGCATGCACGCACACACATGCACACAATGATAAGAATTTGTACATACATGTACACACACATAAGCTCACGTGCACAAATACAAACACACTATCATACATGCATGTGCTCGTGCATACATACGCAGGCACACATGTGCAATAAAAGACCCACACACATGCACATACCCATGCATAACAAACAAACAACAAATACATACCCTCACATGAACACACACACAAACACACACACACACACACGTATACACACAGTTGTATGATTATAAACACACACATATGTATGCACAAAAGCACATAAACGCAATCATACAAGCACACATGCATGCACCCACAAAGACACACATTCACACATACAAGCACATGCTCCTGCACTCCCACACAAGTAGACACACACCTACAAATACAAACACAAACATGAACACATGGATACACACACACATTCATACACATATGCACACATAGAAAGAAAAGCACAATCAGAAACATGCACGAATACATTTGCACATGCACATGTAAAGACACATGCAAACAGATGGCCACACACATAGACACAAAGATGGACACATCCAAACACATAGCAACACCTACACATGCATGCATGCACGTACACACCCAAACGCATACAACACATACGCACATAAGCATACACATACATACACGTACACACATGCATGCACATGTAGACTCAAATGCATACAAGCACATACATACACATGCACACAAGCAAAAAAACACATGTAAGTTCACACATACACCCACACACATCGATGCACATGCATTCATATTCCCTTAGACAAACATGCTCATGCAATAGACAAACATGTACATGAATAGGCACACACAAACAAACATAGAGGCACACAAACATGTGTACACACATGCATATACACACATGCACATGCCTACAAATGCATGCATATGCACACTCACATGCATTGACACACATGCACACGCGCACATGTGGGCACACATATATACATGTTAAAGCATGCACACAAACATGCACGAACTCACATACACAAGTCCACACACACCAACACATATGCATGTGCATGCACACACACACATGCACACTCATACATAAGGAAGCACAAACATTTGTATGTACATGTAGAAATGTTGAAGCACAAATGTATACACACACCTACACACACATGTACACACATACATGTACAAGCACACACACGTACACACCCATGTGCAAGAACACATGCACATCTGTTGAGCACAAGTGCACACAACAGCACACACAAACATGAACACACGCATACACATATGCCCACACATACTCATGCCCAAGAAAGCATACATACATGCACTCACACATAGCCAGGCACCCACATGCACACACATGCATGTGCACCAATGCAATCACAAGTGCACACTTACAAACACATGCACAGGCTTATACAAACATAAATAAATAGACACACACACACATGCACAAGTATCACAACACACATAGACACGTTCATGCACACACATGCACCTGTCCACACACATAGAAAGGCACTAACAAACACACAAATACACAAAAATAGATAAGCATACACAAGTTTGCACACGCATGCACCTACACACATAGGGACATATGCATGCATGCATACAAGCACACACACACATGCACACAAACACATGCACACAAGCATGTGCATAGACATGGACATGCACATGCATGCACACAAGCACAAAAGTACCTAGGTGTACCCAAATACACTCACACACACAAATGCACATGCACACACAAGAGTGCAAGCACGTGCACAAATGTCGGAACAAACATACAAAAGCACACTCACACAAATACACATATAAACATACATGCACATATACATGTGAGACTATGGACACACACATGCAAACATGCACTCTCTCTCTCTCTCACACACAAATATGTATAGGGACACACATAGACATGCATGAATGCATACACATGCACACACTTACACAGAAACACAAAAGTATAAATACACACATATGCATGCGCATGTAGACATACAGAAACATGCACTCACACACATTGCAACACATACACACACATGTATACACATAAAGATGCATACACACACACATATACACACTTGTGAGCAAATGAACACATAAGTGAATACATAAAAAACAACATGCACACATATAGGAACATGCATGCACATACATATGCATGCACACACACACACACACTCTCATGTGCACCTGTACATACACGTACACAAACATGCATATGAACCACACATGTAAATGCACACAAATACACATGCACACAGATACACATGCACAAACAAAGATGCACACAAACACAAATATGCATACACTCATGCACAAACATGTACACATACTATCACACACACATAAACATGCACATGCATAAACACTTAGGCACACACATGCTCTTCTCACGCATTTGCATACACATATGCCCCCACACAAACACTAACACATGCACACACACAAACATGCATACATACACACCCATACACACATTCACATGATTGTACAAGAGCATACATACACAAATGCATAAGAACACAAACACATGCTCCCATACATAATAGTAAGCATAGACAAGTAGAAACACACATGCACTTATGTGAATACAAACTAATTCACACACATGCACACACACACATATACATGCACAAGCATGTTTGAGCAAATAGGCACATGGTGTGCATAGACACATGCATACACAATCACTAACACATACAAAAACACACACATAAGCATACATACACAAAAAACATATAGTTCCACACACACACAGAAGCACACATACACACACAACATATAGTTCCACAGACACACACAACATATAGTTCCACAGACACACACACGCACACAAACGTGCACACAAATGTTCACACACACAGACACACTTTCATAAGATCACTCACTCAAAAACACATGAACATAAAGACATGCACACTTGCAAACATGCACACAAACACATGCACATAGATGTACACAAGCACACACACTTATATGCCCTTTGCACACCCACACACATGCACTTACTCACATAGACACACAAACACACATACACAAAGACACCCACATACACAAACACGCACACCAACAAATACACACATGAATGTGCATGAACTTGCCTTGTAAACAACCATATTTACATGCATGCTGAAGGACACACCAACACACGCACACACCTACACACATATACACCCACACACACTCACATGCACATGCACGCATGCATGGACATGCACACACAAAATCACCCACCCACACACTCATACACATGCACAAGCATAAAAACATATGTGCACACAAACATAACCACATGCATGTGCATAGCCACACAAACACATGCACACACATAAGCTTAGACAAACAATATCACATACACACACAAAGAAACACTCAACACACACATGGGCACCGATACTAACATACAAACAAGCACAGATGCACAAAATCACACACACACACACACTTGCATACACACACATGCTTGAATGCATTAACATATACACACACAAAACTACACACATGCACAAAACACAGAAACATGTCCACATATGGACGTGCATGCACACACACACAAGTCTACATGCACATGTACATACAGACACACAATGCACACACATAGACATACAAATATACACAAGTGCACACACTCACACACATGCATACACACATGTACACAACTCTCGCACACTCACATGCACACACACCCATAGACACCCACATAGGTATGTAAGCTCGCACACGTGAATGCTTATACAAATGCACTTTTTCTTCCACCCATTCATACACTCAAAGCACACATGCACATACACATGCATGCATAAAAAAACACACATGTACACACACTGACACATGCACATGCATACACATACACCCACAATTACATAAAACACTCAAACACACATGCACAAAGATAGACTTGCACACGTACACACACATGAACATGCAAAAACATTTGCATGCACAAACACTCAAACAAACCCACTTGCACATGCACAAACAAGCAACACACATATGCAGAAGTACACACATGCATATACACACACTTGTAGGAATAGATGAATACGCGCACAGACATACATGCAAACATGTGCACACACATGCACATGCATAAACACATACATAAACATGCACACACACATTTGCATGCATGCACAAACACACACATGCTTTCTTAAATAAATGCATACATGAAGGTACATGCATACATAGCCCACACACATGCACATGCCTTCGTGTACAATCATACACACATAAAAATAAACACATGCACGCACATCGTGACATACACACACCTATACAAATGTGCCCAAACACGTGCATGCACACACATGCACATGCATACACACATATACCAACACTTATACAAACATATGCTTGCACATATGCACACACATACCTCTACTCCCCCCACACAGATATACTTGTACATGCATATGAACACATACACACACACACATAAATATGCACATAAGCACACAAAAGCATTGATGCACCCATGCACCCACATACACAAGCACATGTACCCACACATGCATATCCATAGACTTCAGGTAACACACACACACATAGAGGCTTACAAACATGCACACATGTACACACAGACATCCATATGTTTGCACACATAAGTAAAAGCACACTCAAACTTGTAGGCACATATATGCATGCTAGCACAAACATAGACACATGCAAAAAATGCAAGCACAAACACATCCAAACACACACAAGCACACACAAATATTCACATGCACACACACATACAAAAAGAAAAGACATGCATAAACAAATGCATGCACAATGAAATGTGCACACCCATGCACTATCGCAGAATTACATAAACACACACAGAAGCATGCATGCATAATCAAAGAAACATTCACACACAAATATACACATGCATACACATAAGCACAAAAGCACACACACATAAAGATGAATGCACATACACACACATATATACACGCACACATGCACATACACAAGCACACAATAATGCACAAGCACATGCACTCACATGCACATGTAGACATGGACACACATACATGCACGAGCATGCATACATGCACACACACAAACACACACATAAACACATACACAAACACATACACACATTAATGTGTGTGTACTAGCATGTAAACAAACACATCAGTACACATATGAAAGCACACACTCATTCACACCTACCCATACACAATCACACACACATGCATGCACATACACATACACATGGACATGTACATAATCCCACACACACATATACCCATGCATAAGCATAAAGACATAATCACACAAATGTACACATGTGTATGCACATGCACACACACACATAGACAGATGTATATGCACAAATTGGCACATGTATAACAACATATTAATACATATGCACAAAGAGAAACACACGCTTAGATGCACATGAACACTCGCACTTACACAAACCCAAAAATGCACATAAGCACACACACACACACGCTCATAAGCACACCTGAATGTACGTGCACATAATCACAAATGTATACACAATACTCACAAACATGTGCACACATGCACATGCACTCACACACATATCAGCATGTACACAAATTGGCATAATACACAAAACATATGCACACATATGCACTTGCACACTGACCCACATGCACACACATGGATACACACACATACTTGTGCATGCATAAACACACATACATGCACATACATGCTCAAACACACATACACACACATACACACACATGCACACACACCCACACACACATATTTTTAAGCATTCACATATGCAAATGGACACATGCACACATGCATACACCCATGCATGTGCACAAAGACATGCCTATGCAATCAAGCACAAGCATAAAAAGCTACACACACATGTCTTTACTAGCACACACATACATAGACACATGTGCACACATGCATACATGCACATATATATAGGGAAACACATAAAACACAATCACACAAACATACACACATGATCATGCAAACTCGTGCACACATAAACACTCACACAAACCCACTTTCACAAACATGGACGCACATGCACACAAGTAACACATGCATGCATAGACAAACACATGCATACACACACTGGTAGACACAAATGAACACATGCATGCATGCACACCCAAACATGTAAATACATACACATGCATTCACATGCACATGCATATATACAAACACACATGCACACAAATCTCACATCACAAACCCTTGTGCAAAATCATACAAACACACACATGTAAATGAACACATTCACACATACGATGACATGCGCACAAACATACACACACATACTCGAACACACAATGACATCCACAAGCACACCCATGTGCACACACCCACAGACACATATACACAAATGTATGCTTGCACACATGAACACGCACACACATTCCCCCTCCCCCTATACACACATAGTTGCGTATGAACACAAACACATGCGCACAAGCACACACAAACACAAACATGCACATGCACACACACATGTACCCCATGCGCCCACATGCATATGTACACATGCATGCACACACACACTTGCCCACATACTCACATGGAAACATATGCACACACATAGTCTTATAGACATGCACATAAACACATGCACACAGGCATTCACATGAATGAACACACACACAATCACACACATGCAAAAGTATGCTCAAATATCTAGCCACCCACGTGAACATTAATGCACACACATACACATGCATAAGCAAGCGAGCACACATAAACCCAAACACACAAGTACACACAAATATGCACATGAACATACACACATGCACACAAAAAAAATATGCACACATAAACTCATGCACAATCGAACACAAATGCATAAATGGACATTTGTGCACGCATGCACAAATATAGAAACATGTGCACACATATGAACAAATATTCACACACACACACACACACACTTATACATATATATATACACACACACAAACATGTACACACACACAAGCACACAGGCACACATATGCATAAGTACACACACAAACGCACAAACACACGTACACATGCACACAAAAAAGCATGTGTATACGCATACATACACACACAAACACAAATGCACATGAATGCATAGATGAAAAAGCACTTTACTATGCAAACACATGCATGCATGTAGATACCTACAAGAAAACATGCACACACACGACACATGCGAACATGTAAAAATACTCATTTACACACACACATGCACATACACACACACACACAGATTCACACATTTATTCATACACATATAAGCACACACAAAAAAGCACTCATAAAGACCTATACACAGATTGGCACAACACACACATGCACATGCATGAATGCAAAAGCATTAATAAATGCACACACACACATTCACACATGTGTGTTTGCATACATATTCACCCTCAAATAAGTACCTACACACAAACAAATTTGCACACACCTTCATACACACACATGCATAAATACACACTAACACATGTTGACATGCACACACCCATACACACTTGCATGCATGCACAAGCACAAGGACATGCATACACACATGCACACTCACACATGCATGCACAAGCACACAAGCTCGCATGCAAAAGGACTCGCAAATGCACGAACACATTTAAGAACACACACACACATTCATACATGTGTGCTTGCACACATAACCAACCTCAAGCAAGCACCTATAGAGAAACAAATGTGTACACACCCTCATGCACAACAGACATCATAAGCGTTGATGTGCACACACTCATACACACATACATGATGCACATACACATAGATACACAGCCACACTTGCACACCACACATGCATGCACAAGCACCAATGAACACTCACAAAAAAAACACATACACATGCACCCATGAGCACAAACGTACACACACACACTCATGTGCACGAGGACAAGTACACACACACACACGCGCACGTGCACATATACACATAGATGCACACATGCCTATAGCCACACGCATATAGACATGCCCACAAAGGCAAACACATGGACAAGTAGGCACACACAAACATGCATCGCCACATGTGCACATGTGCTTGCATATATACAAACACAAGCATGCATATAGATAAACACATGTTCATGCACACACATACCCACACACCCACATAGACAAATAGGCACTCCCACACACACATGCGTGCATGGGCCTACACATGCATGCACATACAAACACACACAAACTCATGCATGCATGCATACCCACATGAACATATAAATGTACACAAATGCATATATAAACACATTTGTACACACACAGACACATGCACACACACCTATAACAAAATAGACACACACACATGCACACATACATACATACACACACAAGTATACATACACATAGATATGCACATGCACACATGTGTACTTGCACAAAAAAACACACACAAACAAGCACATGCACAAACATACACACACAAACATGCACACATATACACACAATCACACACACAAACATAAATAGACACACACAAGCACAAAAAAACACATGCACAAACAAATGCACAACCATGCCCATACACACAAACACCTCCACATACACGAAGCACATAAATGCATGCACCCACAAAAACACACATGCGTGCATGCACACACACACACACACAATCAGACATGCACTTATGAATGCACACACAAATAGACTTGTACACACATTCATGCAAATGCACACGTAAACATGAATATGCGCACACACACTCACATGCATGCTAATTCACATACATGTATGCAAAAACACATACACATACATGCTCATGTTCACACACAAACAATTATGTTCATGCATGCATACGAACACATACACACAAGCATGCATGGAGATGCATGCAACTTGCACACACTTACGAACACACACACACACATACAAATATATATGCATGCAAGATTGCACATGCAAACACAAGCACTCACACATGCATGAATGCACATGCTAACACACACTTAAGCTTAGACCCTCATTTTCTTGCACACAAAGACTCATACACAAAAGCACATGCCTACATGTGCACACATAATTATATACAAAAATGCTAATGCACACACACATGCAGGATTATGCACACACATATACATGCAAGCACACACATGCTTGCACCAATACACACATAAGAATACTGAATGCACACAACTACAGAAATGTACAATCACACACACCCACATCCATCCATATACACATGCACATGCTCAAGCATACACATACATGCAAGCACAAGCATGCATGCACCAATACATACATAAGAACACACGAATACACAAGTACACAAATGTACAATCACACACACCCACACTCATCAACATACACATGCACATGCACACACACAAACTCATGCACATAAACACACATAAAAATGTGGACACATACATGCACTTGCTCATGCACACAAGCACACACAAAGATGCACATGCACTGACAGACATATACATATACACACAAATGCATGTACATGCAAACATACACACACCAACGTATACGTACATATATGCTCACACAAATACACACAAATGCACATGCATCTACATGCTGACACATGCATGGACACACACATGCATAAGAAAATGTACACATGCAAATGCTCTTGCAAATACATGCACAACAATGCATGCACACATACATGCACATGCACACATTCACATGACACACACAGAAACTTTCATGCACACACACACACATGCACTAGAACATGCACACACACACAAATGCGTGTCTACATGCACACACCTACATCCACGCACACACACACATGTAATGCACATGCACAAACTCTTGCACATGAGCACACACATAAATATGCACACACACATACATACACCTATTTACATGAAATTATAGAAATGCAAACATACCTATTTACAAGCACACACACACACAAATGCACATGCACAAGCAAATGCATTATAGAAACATAGGTTCTCACATATGTACTTACACATGCATGCCCACGTTTAGGCACTCACATAGCATGCATAAATGCACATGCACACACACACACATGAACAAAGGCACACACGTGTCATCACACATGCACATATACCTACAAATACACTCATATACACACACTCACATACACACATGTACACACACATGCACAAACAAAAACACAAGTGTAATAAAACATATCCTCACAAGCACACACACAAACATAGATGAATACATTTACACACATACAAACGCAAGCACTCGCATATGTACGCATAGTTATGCACAAGCATAGGCACACACACAAAAAGACAATGGCACACACATAAGCACACATAAATGTATGCACAACACACACTCGAACACAAATAAGTAATCACACACACACATGTATATGCATTCACATACACATACACACACACACATGCACAAAATTGCAAACACTTATATATGTACACACACATGCATGCATACATACACCAAACCGAAACACACGTACACATATGTGCATCCACCCACACATATGCACCCCACCCTTACACATAGACAAACACACAAACATGTACCTACATGCACAATTGCACAAGCACAAAGAGACACAAACTAACACACACACACAAAAAAATTCACACAAGTACACATGCACACACACATACCCATATGCATACACACAAACACACACACACACACACTCACACATACACACATGAGAAAATAGAGATAGACGAGTACATATGCATGCAAAAGTGCACAGACATGAGAAAAAAACTAATCCACACATAAATGTGCACACACACAATTTCACACATGCACAAACCTATGCATACACACATAGACACACAAACAAGAACACAAACACTTATCTACACAAGCACACACATGTGCACACACATACATACACACATACAAGCACACACACAAACATGCATTCATACACACACATACACATATATGCACACCTATGTATGCACACACACACATGGACATAAGAATACATAGATGGACACACACAGGTTCACACACATGCACACACACACCAACACATACATGATGTTGGACACACACATGCACATGCACATACACATACACATGCATAATGACACACAGAAATATACACATGGACACTTATTGCACACATGAAAACATATATATGTACACGCACCCACACAAATGCACACAAGCACACTTGCACAAGCTCACATGCATCTGTACACACTAACACAAAAATATACAAACAAACACACATATTACAATATACAAAGTTGCACACACATGTAGACATAAAGACATGCACAAATGTACACACACATATTCACATGTACATACAAACAAATTTATGCACACACATGCACTCGTTCTAACATGCGAGCAAGCACACATGAATGAACAAACACAGGTAGACAAGTACACCTACTCACATAGACCCCCCCACACACACACATGCACACTTATTGCAGCCATAGACACACACAAAGGCAACACACATACACCTATGTGCTCACACATGCACACACAGACACAAAAAACCACATGCATACTAACGAATGCAAACACATACAAAACCACACATGCATACAGACACATGGATATACACACACCTATGCACTCACAAATGCATGCTTGCATATGCACACAAATGCACAGGCTCAAAGAAATGCACACATGTACACAATACACATTTGCATAGGAACATGCGCACAACACACATGCCCACTCATGCATACACCGACATCTCCTCACAACTACCAAAACATGCACATACACATGCACTCAATGCCACTCACACCCATGCACATGCAAACACACATGCACATGTACAGATACACAAAAATACACACACATGGATGTACATGAACACACACACACACACACATCCACACACATAAAAATGCACTCACACACGTGGGCACACACCAACATGCATGCATATAAAAAAATGCACACACACACACATCACAAAATACATGCCACGCACATTCATGCACATTGATGCACACACATGCATGTGCATACACACAAAAATGCACAAATGCATATGCATGCACACATAGATACATGTTTATGCATGTGCACAAGCATGCAGGCACACACAAACATAGAGGCATGTACACAAAAGTACATGTAGAGTCACATATACACAAGTGCACACCCACTCACACATGCACCCATGCACACAAATACCTGCATGAAAGCACACTCACTCTTGCAAGAAGATTCATCCATGCATTCACATACACATGCAAACACACAAGTGCATGTGCACATACACGCACACACATAGGTACATGCATACACATAGACATACACAAACCCAATCACGCACATGAATGCAGAACACAAACATGTACACTCACACACACATACACAAATACACACAAACACACATACACATGCACACTTACTCACATAAACACCTAATCGCATACACACATATGCATGCATGCACACACATGCATAAGAACACACACACATGTACACACATCAATGTACAAACTCAAACAAGCTCTATCACACAAACATTAACACATGTTTGCATATGCATACGTGTAGACACACACATGGACAAGGACATAAATATATGCAAAAACATATGCACAAACAAAACTACACACACACCCTTACATACTCGCAAAAGCACACATACATATACACATGCACACAAACCTACACATGCAAACACATACGCACACACACACACAAATACACATACATATTCATGCACACACTTATGCAAAAACACATGCAAATGCAACCATGCACACATGTACACACACAAACATGCACACACACGCACACATGCGTGCACACACATGCATGTGTTCACTAGCATACACATGCCCAGAAAAACATGTATACGCTCACGTACACATATAAGTGTAAGCATAAGTACAAACACATGTACACATAAGGTCACACACATCCAAACACAAGTACACACTCATGCACTAATGGCCATGAACACACACATAAACATGCATACACTAGCACCCACACAAACACCCTCATGTTCTCATTAATAAACATACACATATGCACTAATACACAAAAACACACACACCCATATAAGCACCCACATGCATAAACACACACATGCACACTTGCACACACATGTGCGTGCATGCACTTACCCACACTTCCTTATATGTAGACACAAAGTAACAAGGACATGGTTACGCACACACACATGAGTCACACATGCATAAGAACACACACAAACCTACACATATGTACACACACACACACATACGCACAAATGCACATGCACATTGACACATAAAGAATTACATATATGCATGCACACACACATGCACATACTCACAAGTGCACACACCTGCATAATTGCACACACACACATATCTATATGCACACCCACACACATATGCATATGCACAAAAAGGAATGAATGAACACACACAACATACAAATGAATAGGCACATATAGACACACACATGCAGATATGCCTACACATGTTCACACACACAAGCATACAAAGATATTCATGCATAGACACACAGATGTACACACACACACATTTGCATATGCATATGCACACATACACATATAGACAAAAAGACATGCAGACAAACATACTTGCATGCATGCACACTCACACACACAAGCACAGACATGCAAAAATACACATGCACACATGCCTATACTGATAAGTACAGACACATCTTAGGCACACACACACCCACATGCAAACCAAAGATGCTCACAGGCATACATACACAGATGCACATGTGCACACAAACACAAATACAATCAAATAGGTTACCATGCAAACATGTGCACATAGACACATGCACACACGTGCATAATCACACACACATGAATGCAAGCACAAAAATGCACACACCTGCACATGTACATACATACATGCACGTACGCATACACATGTACAAGAATGCATGCATGCACACACAAATGCACATATACACACCCATAGGCATAGACACATAAACATGTTGTCATGCACACTTGAACACACACATACACACATGTACCTAGCACACACATGCATACCCAAGCACACATACAAACACACACATAGACATACACAAACATTTACATGCACACATGTGAACAAACAAATGCACCCATAATCACATGCACAAGCAAATGCATATCCTCTGATGCAGATGCACATGCACACACATGCACATGTACACACACACATACTCACAGGCATACGAACACACACGCACATGCACACACACATTGGCGCACCTACACACAAATGCATATACATACAGAAATGCACCCACATGCACATACACACACACGCACACACACTCGCAAACAATTGCACAGACACAAATACAAAGACACACACATACATAGAGTAACACATACACTAACACATATATGCATGCACACACACACAAAAACATATACTTATATACACACTCACCAACACAAGTGCAACACACATGCACACCCATGCACACACACATGCATGCACCTATTCACACATACAACCACATACGTGCATGCACGCATGTACCTATGGAAACACACACATGCACTCATGGATGCACATATACATACACAAGCATAAACAACACACAGGAATGTCTACACACACATGCATTCGTAAACAAAACACTCATGCATAAAAACAAACAAATACACATGCGTGCACACACAAACACATACACGAACACAAATAGTTGCACACAAGCATGCACATGTGAACAAACACACTCACATAGGCACACATGCACGCACAAGTACACTGACATGCACACAAACTCACATATGTACACACAGAAGCACACATACATACACATGCATATGCACACACACACATGCTGGTGCACTAACACACATACATGCACACACATATCTACAATTACATGCATACACACATGCACAAATACCCCTCACAAATCAGCACACATACAAGAAAACACACGAGCACACATGGAAACATTATCAAAAAAATGGTATGAAGGCACGTATGACACACACACATGTGCACTCACACACATGCACTCATGGACACACAAACACATACATAAACACACTCGTACAAACACACAAACACACATCTACACACACAAACACACATGCACACATTTCCACACCCTTGCACACACATGTATGTAGGTGCACACATGCACACATGCACACATGTGTGTGCATACACCCCTTCACACACACACATGCATACACACACACACACTCGCACACATGCATCCAAACACAATCACACACAAACTCATAAATGCACACACACACACCTACACACATAGTCACACACTCATGCATACACACATGCATATGCACATAGAGAGAAACACATTTACACACATGTACCCACTTATGCACATGCACCCATGCTCTTAGCCACTCAAGCATACATTTACACACACTCATAGACCAACACAAACATACTTACATACACTTGCACACAAACATGCATGCATACACTCACACATACATGCATACAAACCCACAAACACATGAAAACATAAAAATATGCACATGCACGAACATATGACATATACATAGACACAAACATACACTCAGGTACACATTTGCATGCTTATAGTCTCATATATACACAAGAACATAAGCATGTGCACATGCACACACATATGTAGGCATGCACACACACAAGAATGTGTAGGTACTTGAACACAAATACATACACGTACACACATGCACCCAAATAAACACATCCTAGCATACAAACTTGTGCATGCGTACACACATGAAGGCACATGCACTAAAAAACAAGTGAATCCATACACACACACAAATGCATGCATAGCAAACGCGAACTCATATGCCTACACACACATAGACACACATACACCCTCACACTCACTTACTTGCGCACACACACACACAAAAACACACACATAATCATACAAATACAAACCCACGATCATACACACATCCTCATGCATGCTCACACACACACACTAATGCACACACACATGAACCCATGCATGAATCTTCACAAGCATAAAAGAACACACAAAGAAAAGAACACACACAAATACACACAAACCCCTCCCCCCTCACACACACGCATACACACACATGCACACACATAAACACACACACCCAAATGAAAACACACACAAAAATGTACAAGAACACACATGCACATGAAAACACATACATCACAAATGCACTCATACACATGCTTACACACATACAAGCAAACACACACACATGACCATGTACACACTTTCATACACATATGCATATACATGCACATGTACATGTATATTGATGCACATGTGCAAACACACACACATAAACACACTAAAGCATGCATGCATGGAGGCATGCATACACTTACGTAAGCACACACAAACACATGCATGCACACAAACACATATATGTATACACACATGCACACATGTACAAATAAGCATACCTACACAACTACACAATTATAAAATCACATCCACACAAACACACATACACACACACGTGCACAAATACACAAACATGAAAACATGCACTCGCATGCACACGTACAAGCATGTACATGCACACACACACATTGACACTTATAGTCACATGCATGCATGCACGAAAATATACACACTTGCCTATGCACACATAAACACAAACATGCATACACATACACACACACACTCAAGCATGCACCCAAATACATATACATGTATGCATATATGCACAGTTCCACATACAAAAATGTACATACATGTGCTCACATAAACACATACACACAAAAACACACACTTGTTTATGCACACACATGCACTAATACAAACATGCCCAAGTACTCACGAAAACATGCACAAGTATATGAACATGTACATGCACAAGAAATCCTATAGCAACACATGCATGGGTACACTTATGCACATACACAATCACACACTTGCACACACATATGCATAGGCATGCACATACACTTTCATAAGCACACTCATGCACAAAAGCATATGCAAAGACATATGTGCACACACTTCTATACACATACATAGACATGTACACCAACATATACACATGCACACACGCACACACACAAGTGTGCACACATGTACTCATACACACAAGAAAAAACACCCACACACATGCCAACACACTTGTAGAAAGACATGCACACATGTGTGCATGTAAATCCAAACAAACATGCAAGCACAAATGTGCACACATGCACGTATGCACATTCAAAAGTACACACACACACACACATACTGACCCAAACACATTCACAAACACACGTGTATGTACTCACAATAAAAGTCACACATGCACACACACACACACATACAACCACACACACATGTGCACACAGACAGACAGACACACACATGCACACACAACCACATGCACACAAACAAACATGCACATACATGTATACATTTACACACACGCATACATATGCACAAAATTTTATCCACACACATTCATATCTATGCACACACACATGCATATACAAACACAAACACAAACATACACAAATAACCACATGCTCACTCACACACATACACACAAAAACACATGTGCACACACAAATGAACACACTCAGACACACACATGTAGATGCACATGAACACAAACGCACATGTACATGTGTTAAAACACTTGCACACATACACACATATGCATGCACACGAACTCACAAACATGCACACATAGATATTTGTACAAATGTATGCACATATTCATGCACACACTCAAACACTCACACTGACACATGTGTGCACACACACATATGAACATAAATGCCAACATGCATAGACATGAGCAAATATGCACACACACACACATGCACACACGTACATATACATGTATAAAAAAGCACAAATCAATTTACACATGCATGCATACACACGCACATGCATAAGCACACAAGCACAAAACCACATAAAAACATAAGGACACACACCCATCCACACACACATACATGCACACATGTACACATGGACATTAACAACCACATGAAAACTCATGAACATGCTCACACATATACATAGATAGACACACATGCACACACATACACACACATACAAGCATAAAAAATTACAAGGGCACACACGTGCATGCACAAACACCCATAAGCACACATGCATGAACACTTGAACATGCACACATTAATATTAAATAATAATTTGTCATTAATTGTGTTTATTTAATTTGATAATTTATAGTATTCCAAAAAATGTCTAACTAAGATGAAATAAATGTCGTTGGACTCATCTAAATGAGCTATGTCTGACTAAATATTCTCTTTATGTTTATTTCATATTGTTTCTTAGATTTTTGCATGCATTACTATGATTTTTAATTTAACCTTATTCCACAATTGACGATGTTATTTTTTATATCTTTAATATATTTAAAATTAACTTTTACATATAATTTATCTTATTTCATAGAAATGTTCACTTCAATTTTTGCTAAATTTCTATGAAATGCTACATCTCTTCTCATCTCACATTTGTAAAGCCATGATTTGGCTATGTTGCATTGCTTCAATTTATCTCATTTTTGCTTTAATATATCTTTATTTAATGTTAAAAAACTTATTATTATTTATTGTAATTGAATTTTCTAATTCAAAATGATTCCAAATGAGGTTTAATCGAGATAAAAAAAAATGTCAATGCACTTGTCTTGACTTCATCTACTCAATTAAATTCCACTTTTGTGCTTTCTAAAGTCTTATTCTATGATTTTGCTCGATTTATTTAGTTTTATTTATATCAAACTTGATGATTGAGAATGTTGCACTTGAACTCCTTAGTATCATGGAATGTAAGTATAACATATCCCTCATTTTCTCAAATTTTTATTTATATTTGATTAAAGTTTTATATAATTCTACATCTTTTCTCATGTGACCTTTATAGTAACTTCATTTTTTATATCATATTTCTTTAATTTATTATAATTTAGATATAATATATATTTAATTAATATTAAAATAATAATTTTTTATCATTTATGGTCATTTAATATGTTAATTTGCAATAATTACAAAAAAGGTTTGATCGATATGGAACAAATGTCATTGAACTCCTCTCAATGAACACTATCTCATTAAATATTATATTTAATGTTTTGTAATATTTTATTTTACAATATATTTGTATGTTTAGAAGATATTTCCATTCAAATCTTATGTTGAGATTGGAAACATTACATTTGATCTCCTTAGTATATTAGAACATAACTTACTCAAATAATTTATCTTGTTCCCTCAAATATTTCATTTAGATTTGATTATATTACTATATTACTTTAAATCTTCTCCCATGTGACGTTTAAATCACTTCAAATTAGTTATATTACACTAATTCAATTTATGTTTTTTCAATTTTGGTATTTTTTTATTAGTATTAAAATAATATTATATTGTTATTTTTTATTTCCTTTAGTAATTTGTATTAATTCCAAATGAAGTCTAATCAAGAAAAAAATGTTATTTGACTTGTCTATACAATCTTTATCAAATTAGATATTCATTTTTTTAATTGCATATATTTTATTTTTAAAGGTTTTTATGATCCTTATGAGACATTTTGAATTGTACTTGATTAAAAAGTAGAGAATATTACATTTAATATCTTTATTACATTAGAATACATCTTCCTCATATAATTTATCTCATCTTTCAAAGTTTTTTATTTGATCTTGTTATATTACTACACTAAATCTCTTCTCATGTGTCCTTGACATAACTTTGATTTTTTTCGTATTAAATTACTTTGATTTATCTTTATTTAACTTTAATATTTATTTACTTAATGTTCAAAGATAATTAATTATTATTATTTATACTTATTTACTTTTGTGTTTCATTGTAATGCCAAACTAGGCCTGATCGAGACGAAACGTATGTCAGGCTCATCTTAACTAGCTTTATAGAATTTAAAATTAATTTTTTTATTTAAAAATGTTTTATTTCCACAAGGTTTGTCACATTTTGTGAGATATTTCAATTCTTAACTGATTTGACAATTGTGGATGAGCTGCTCAATCTTCTTGGCATATTGGAATATAGTTTTCTTATATAATTTTGTTTGTATTACTATGTGCACTAATGCTCCTCTTGTATGACCTTTCATCATATGGATGTTTTATCTATATATTGCATTGATTTATCTCATTTTAGCTTTAATGAGTATTTACTTAGAATCTAAATAGCAATTTATTTTGATTAATAATTATTAATTTTTGTAATTCATAGTAATTCAAAATGAGTTTTGATCTAAAAGATAAGAAATTCCATTGGACTCTCAATAAGCAACTCTTTTTAATTGAATTTAGTTTTTATGTTCTTTAATATTTTATTTTATAGATTTTTTGTACTTTTTTTAGTCTTTTTGATTTAACATTATTTGATGACTAAGGATGTGATGCCTGATCTTTATATTATCATATAATACAACTTTCTTATATAATTTATCATATTTCTTCAAATCTTTTACTTTGATTTTATTATATTACTATGTAAATCTTAGTCCCCTATAGTATGAACATTACATTGCTTTGATTTGATTTGATTACACTATATTAGTTCAATTTCTCTTTATTTAGCATGAATATATATTTATTATTAAAATAATAGTTTTTTATTTTTGTTTATTTACTTTGGTAATTCATAGTAATTCTCAATGAACTTAATCCATTAAAATACTTATTTTTCTTTTTTTAATTTTTCAATGTGTAGGATTTTTAACACTTCATTAAAAATTTTGATTTGCATTTGATTTGAAGATTGAGCATGTTGCATTCAATCTCCTAAGCATCTTTGAAAGCAACCTTCTTACATAATTTAACTTTCTTAAAAAAATGTTCTCAATTTGTTATCTTACTTTGTAAATCTAAAAATCTTGACATGTGACCTTTGCATCACCTAGAATTGGTTATATTATATTGCTTCTATTAGGCTTGTGCATCATTTATATATATTTAATTAATGCTAAATGATAATTTATCAATATGTATGCTTATTTCCTTTAGTAATTTGTAATTTTTCCAAACTAAGTTAGATCAAAATGAAACAAACATCATTATATTCTCCTTAATGAGTTCTTTGTAACTAAATAATTATTTTTTATATATTTATAGGTTTTAGTTTTAGTATTTTATGAATTTTCAAAAGATATTTTGATTTGTAACTGATTAGATAGTCATGGATGTTATACGCGATCTACAAAGTATCTTGGAATGCAACTTTACCGAAACTTTTCTCTTTTTTTCAAATTTTTTGGTTTGATTTCAATACATTCATATGTAACTCTAAATCTCCTCGCGTGTGACCTTTACATCTCTTTAATTTGCTCACACTATATTGATTCACTTTATCTTTTTTGAAGTTCAACACATATTTAATTAATATTAAAAAAACTAAAATATTGATATTTTTGTTAATAAAAGTTGATAATTTAGTAATTAAAAATAAAGTTTAATCGAGATTAAACAAACATTGTTGGACTTTTCTCAAATTTAATTACAATTTTTCTTTAAAATTTATCTTTTTAAACTTTTCAAATTTGGTTATATTACAATGTAACTCAATATTTCCTCTCATGTGAGCTTTACATTACCTTAACTATTTATATTATAATTCTTAAATTTATCTCATTTTATAAATAATATATATTTACTAAGTATTAAAATAAAAATTTATTTTCTATTTATGATTATTTATATTAGTAATTCATAATAATTTCAAATGAGGTTATAATTAAGATGAAACAAATGTCATTGGACTCATCTCAATGAGCTCCTTAACATTAATTATATTTTCCAATATTTTATGCAATATGGCTTTGGCACCTTTTAAAAATTAAGGATGCTATACTTGTTCTCCTTTATATCTTAGAATGTCACTCTTTTGCAAAATATATATAATTTCAATTTTAATAAATATTTATTTAACATTTAAAGTATTTTATTATTATTTATGCTTATTTGCATTGATAATTCACAAAAATGCTAAACAATATCCAACCAACAGTAAACAGAAGAAGAAAAAGAGGAAGAAGAGGAAGAAGTAGAAGAAGAAGGAGAGGAAGATAAGGAAGAAGAAGAAGAAGAAGAAGAAGAAGAAGAAAGAAGAAGAAGAATAGGCATAAGAGGAAGAAGATGATGATGATGATGATGAAGATGGAGAATAAGAAGAAGAAGAATAAGAAGAAGAAGAAGAAGAGGAAGAGGAAGAAGAAGAGGAAGAGGAAGAGGAAGAGGAAGAAGAAGAACAAGAATAAAAGTAGAAGAATAAGAAGAAGAAGAACAAGAATAATAATAACAATAACAATATGAAGAAGCAGAGGAAGAAGAAGAAGAAGAAGAAAGAAAGAAAGGAAAAGAGGGAAGATGTAGAAGAAGAAGAAGATGATGATGATGAAGAACAAGAAAAAGATGGAGAAGAAGTAGGAGGTGAAGATGAAGAGGAAGAAGATGAAGAAGAAGAGGCGAAAGAAGAAGAAGAAAAGGAAGAAAAGGAAGAAGAGTAAGAGGAAGAAGAAGAAGAAGAAGAAGAAGAATAAGAACATGGAGAATAAAAGAAGAAGAAGAAGAAGAACAAGGAGAAGAAGAAGAAGTAGTAGTAGTAGTAGCAGAAGAAGAAGACGAAGAAGAAGAAGAAGAACAAGAAGTAAAAGAAGAAGAAGAAGAAGAAGAAGAATAGCAAAAAGAGAAGAAGTAGACGAAGAAGAAGAAGAATAATAACAAAAAGTAGAAGAAGCAGAAGAAGCTGAAGAAGCAGACGAAGAGGAAATGGAAGAGGGAGTACAAGAAGTAGGAGGAGAAGAAGAAGAAGTAGAAGAAGAAGAAGAAGATGATAATAAAGTAAAGGAAGTAGAACAAGAAAAATTAGAAAAACAAGAAGTAGAAGAAGAAGAAGAAGAATAACGATAATAATAATTATAATAATAAGAAGAAGAAGAAGTAAAAGAAGAAGAAGAAGATGAAGAAAAGAAAGAAGAAGAAGAAGAAGAAGAAGAAGAAGAAAATAATAATAATAATAAAAATAATAATAATAATAATAAGATGAAGAAGAGGAAAAAGAAAAAGAAGAAGAAGAAGAAGAAGTAGAAGAAGAAGAAGAAGAAGAAGAAGAAGTAGAAGAGCAAAAAGAAGAAGAAGACGAAGAAGAAGAAGAAGAAGAAGAAGAAGAAGAAGAAGCAGAAGAAGGAGAAGAAAACGAAGAGAAAGAAGAAAAAGGAGGAGGAGGAGGAGGTGAAGAAGAAAAAGAAGAGGAGAAGAAGAAGCGGGGGAAGAAGAAGAAAAGGAGGAACAAGAAGAAGTGGAAGAGGAAGAAGAAGAAGAAGAAGAAGAAGAAGAAAAAGAAGAAGAAGGAGAATAAAATGAGTAATAAAAGAACAAGATGAAGAAGAAGAAGTGGAAGAAGAAGAAGCAGAAGAAGAAGAGGAAGAAGAAAAAGAAGAAGAAGAAGAACAAGAAAAATAAGAAGAGGAAGAGAAAGAGAATGAAGAAAAAGAAGAAGAAGAAGAAGAAGGAGAAGAAGAAGAAGAAGAATAAGAAAAAGAAGAAGAAGAAGAAGAAGAAGATGGAGAACAAGAAGAAGAGGAGGAAGAGGTAGAAGAGGAAGGAGATGAAGAAGATGATGATGCTGATGAAGACAAAGATGAAAAAGAGGTAGAAGAAGATGAAAAAGAAGAAAAAGGAGGAGAAGAAGAAGTGGACAGACAAGAAAAAGCAAAAGAATAATAATAATAATAAGATGATGAAGAAAAAGAAGAAGAAGAATAAGGAGAACAAGAACAAGAAGAAGAATAAAAAGAATAAGAAGAATAGGAGGGGAAAGAACAAGAAGAAAAGAAAGAACAAGAGAAAGAGGAAGAAAAGGAAGAAGAAGATGAACAAGAACATGATGAAAAAAGACGACTAGAAGTGGAAGAAGAAGGAGAAGAAGAAGAAGAAGAAGAAGAAGAAGAAGAGAAAGAAGAAGAAGAAGAAGAAGAAGATGAAGAAGAACAAGAAAAAGAAGAAGAGGAGCAGGAGGAGGAGGAGGACGAAGAAGAAGAAGAACAAGAACAAGAAGAAGAAGAAGAAGAACAAGTAGAAGAAGAAAAAGATGAAGAAGAAAAAAAGGAGAAAGGAAAGAAGAAGAAGAAGAAGAAGAAGTAGAGGGAGATGAAGAAGGAGAACCAGAAGAAGAAGAAGAAGAAGATGAAGAAGAAGAAAAAGGAGGAAGAGGAGAAGAGGAGAAGAAAAGAATGAAGAAAAAGTAGAGAAAGAAGAAGAAGGAGAAGAAGCAAAAGGAGAAGAAGAAGAAGAAAAGGAAGAATAGGAAGAAGAGGAAGAAGAAGAAGAAGACAAAGAAGATGAAAAAGGAGATGATGAAGAAGAAGAAGAAGAAGAAAAAAAAAGGAGAAGAAGAAGAAGAAGAACAAGAAGCAGGAGAACAAGAAGAAGTATAGAATAAGAAGAAGAAGAAGAAGAAGATGAAGAAGAAGAAGAAGAGGAAGAAGAAGAGTGGGAAGAAGAAGAAGAATAGGAAGAAAAAGAAGAAGAGTAAGAGGAAGATGAAGAAGAAGAAGAAGAACAAGAAGAAAAAACAAGAAAAATAAGATGGAGAAATAAAAGGTGAAGAAGAGGAAGAAGAAGAAAAAGAGGAAGAAGAAGAACTAGAAAAAGAAGAGGAAGAAGAAGAGGAAGAAAAATAAGAAGAAGAAGAGAAAGAGGTAGAGGAAAAAGAAGAAGAAGAAGACGAATGAGACGAAGAAGAAGAAGAGGAAGGAGAAGAAGAAAAAGAAGAAAAAGAAGAAGAAGAAAAAGAAGAAAAAGAAAAAAAAGAAGAAGAATATGAAGAAGAAGAAGAAGAAGAAGAACAAGGGGTTAGAAGGGGAAGGAGATGAAGAAGATGAAGAAGAAGAAGAAGAAGAAGAAGAAAATGAAAAGAAAAAGAAGAATAGGAAAAAGAAGAAGAAAAGGAAGACAAATAGGAAGAAGAAGATGAAAAGGAAACAGAGGCAAAAGAGAATAAAAAGAAAGAAGATGATAATGAAGAACAAATAAAAGAGAAGAAGAAGAAGAAGAAGAAGAAAAAGAAGTAGAAGAAGAAGAAAAAGAAGTAGAATTAGAAGTAGAAGAGGAAGAAGAAGAACAAAAAGACCAAGAAGAAGAAGAAGAAGAAGAAGAAGAAGAAGAAGAAGAAGAAAAGAACAGGAAGAGGAGGAGGCGGAAGAAGAGGAAGACCAACGAGAAGAAGAAAAAGAAGAAGAAGGAGAAGAAAAAGAAGAAGAAGAAGAAAATGAAGAACAAAAAGAAAAAGAAGAAGAAGAAGAAGAGGAAGAGAAAGAGGAGGAATAAGAAGAAGAAGAAGAAGAAGAGGAACAACAATAATAAGGAGGAGAAGAAGAAGAAGAAGAAGAAGGGGAAGCACAAGAAAAAAGAATAAGAAGAAGAAGGACAAGAAGAAGATGTATAAGAAGAAAATGAAGTAGAAGAAGAACAAGAAGAACAAGAAGAAGAAAAAGGAGGAGGAGGTGAAGCAGAAAAAGAAGAAGAAAAAGAAGAAAAAGAAGAAGAAGAAGAAGAAGAAGAAGAAGCAGAAAAAGAAGGAGAAGAAGAAGGAGAATAAGGAGAAGAAGAGGAAAATGA
>JAIUJO010000323.1:12500-15000 GCA_023846275.1 Vanilla planifolia | reverse complement strand
GAGAATGAAGAAGAAAAAGAAATAGAAGAAAAACAAGAAGAAAAAGAAGAAGAAGAAATGGAAGAAGAATGATGAGAAGAAGAAGAATGAGAGGAAGAAGAAGAAGAAGAACAATGGGAAGGCAAAAAACGAAGAAGAGGTAGAGGTAGAAGAAGAAGAAGAAGAAGAAGTGGAGGAGGAAGAAGAAGAAGTAGAAGAGGTGGAGGAGGAAGAAGAAGTAGAAGAAGGAGAAGAAGAAGAAGAAGAAGAAAAAAAAGAAGAGGAAGGAGGGGAAGAAGGAGAAGAAGAAGAAGAAGAGGAAAAGAAAGATGAAGTAGTGGATGAAGTAGAAGAAGAAGAAGAAGAGGAAGAGGGAGAAGACAAGGGGAAGAAGAAGAAGAAGAAGAAGATAAAGTAGAACGAGAAGTAGTAGAAGAAGGAGAAGAAGAACAAGAAGATGAGAAGATGAAGAAGAGAAGAAGTGGAGGAGGAGGAAGAAGAAGAAGAAGAAGAAGAATAATAAGAATAGGAATAACAATAAGAAGAAGAAGCAAAACAAGGAGAAGAAAAGGAAAAGGAAGAAGACGTAGAAGAAGAAGAAGAAGAAGAAGAAGAAGAAAAAGTAAAAGATGGAGAAGAAGTAGGAGGTGAAGATGAAGAAGAAGAAGATGAAAAAGAAGAAGGAAAAGAAGAAGAAGAAAAAGAAGAACAGGAAGAAGAGGAAGAAGAAGAAGAACAACAAGAAGAAGAACAAGAGGAAAAACAAGAACAAGAAGAACAATAAGATGGAGAAATGGAAGAAGATGAAGAAGAAGAAGAAGAAAAAGAAGAAGATGAATTAGAAGAGAGGGAAGAAGAAGAAGAAAAGGAAGAACTGGAAGAAGAGGAAGAGGAAGAAGAAGAAGAAGAAGAAGACAAAGAAGAAGAGGAAGAAGAAGAAGAAGAAGAAGAAGCAGAAGAAGTAGAAGAAGCAAAGGAGGAAAAGGAAGAAGGCATAGAAGAAGAAGGAGAAGATGAAGAAGATGATGAAGAAGAAGAAGAAGAATAGTAACAATAAGAGAGGAGGTAGCAGAAGAAAAAAGGAAGAACAAGAAAATGTGGAGGAAAAAGAAGTAGAAGAAAATGAAGAAGACGAAGAAGAAAAAGAAGAAGAATAAGAAGAAGAAGAAGAAGGAGAATTAGAAGAAGAAGAAGAAAAAGTAGGGGAAGAAGAAGAGGAAGAAGAAGAAGAAGAAGAGGAGGAGGAGGAAGAAGAAGAATAACAAGAAGAAGAAAAAGAAGAAGAAGAAGAAGATGAGGAAGTAGAAGAGGAGGAATAAGAAGAAGAATAAGAAGAAGAAGAAGAAGAAGAAGAAGGAAAAGAAAAAAAAGAAGTCGAAGAACAAGAAGACAAAGAAGAAGAAGAAGATGAAGAAAAGGTAGTAGTAGAAGAAGAAGAAGAAGAAGAAGAATAAGAATCATAATAATAATAATAACGATAATAATAATTATATTAATAATAATAATAAGAAGTAGAAGAAGAGGAAGTAGAAGAAGAAGAAGAAGAAGGATATGAAGAAGGAGAAGAGGATGAAGAAGAAGAAGAGGAAGAAGAAGGAGAAGAAGCAAAAGAGGACAAAGAATTGGAGAAAGAAGAAGAAGAAAAGAAAGTAAGAGTGCAAGAGGAAGAAGAAGAAGAAGAAGAAGAAGAAGAAGAAGAAGTAGATGAATAAGAAGTATAAGAATTGGAAGAAGAAGAGGTGGAAGAAGAAGAAAAAAAGGAAGAACAAGAAATAGAGGAAGAAAAAGAAAAAGAAGAAAATGAAGATGAAGAAAAAGAAGAAGATAAGGAAGAAGAAAGAGAAGTACAAGAAGAGGTAGAAGAAGAAGAAGAAGAAGAGCAAGAAGAAGAGAAAGAAGAAGAAGAAGAAGAAGAAGAAGAAGAGGAGGAGGTGGAGGAGGAGGAGGAGGAAGAAGAACAATAACAAGAACAACAAGAATAAGAAGATGAAGATGAAGAAGAAGCAAAGGAAGAAGAAGTAGAAGAAGAAGAGGAGGAAGTCAAAGAAGAAAATAAGAAGAGAAAAAGAAAGAAGAAGAAAAAGAAGAAGAAGAAGAAGAATGAATGAATCAAAGAAAAAGAACCAAGGGAAGAAGAAGAAGAAGAAGGATATGATGAAGAAGAAGAAGAAGAGGAAGAAGAACAAGAAGAAGAAGAAGAAGAATAATAAAAAGAAGAAGAAGAAGAAGATGTAGAAGTGGAAAGAGATAAAGAAGATGATGAAGAAGAAAAAGAAGAATAAAAAGGAGAAGAAGAAGAAGAACAAGATGAAGAAGAAGAAGAAGAAGAACTAGTGGATAGAGAAGAAGAAGCAAAAGAAGAATAAGAAGTAGAAAAAGAAGAACAAGAAGAAGAAGTAAAATAAGAAGAAGAAGAAGAAGAAGAATAGGAAGAAGAAGAGGGGAAAGACGAAGAAGAAAAAAGAACTAGCAAAAAAGGAAGAAACAAAAGAAGAAGATGCTGAAGAAGAACAAAAAGAAG
>JAIUJO010000323.1:0-10000 GCA_023846275.1 Vanilla planifolia | reverse complement strand
AGAATAAGAATAAGCAGAAGAAGAAGAAGAAGAAGAAGAAGAAGAAGACAAAGAAGAAGAAGAGAAGCAAAAGGAGAAGAAGAAGAAAGAGTAAAAGAAGTAGAAGAAGGACAAGAGGAAGAGGAACAAGTAGAAGAAGAAGAAGAAGAAGAAGAAGAAGAAGAAGAAGAAGAAGAAGACAAAGAAGATAGACAAGAGGAAGAAGAAGAAGAAGAAGATGAAGAAGAAGAAGAAGAAGAAGAAGAAAAAATATATGAAGGAGGAGAAGGAGAAGAAGCGGGAGAAGATGAAAAAGGAGGTGAAGAAGAAGAAGAAGAAGATGATGAATTAGAAGAAAAAGAAGTAGAAGAAGAAGAAGAAGTAGAAATAGAAGAAGAAGAAGAAGAAGAAGAAGAAGAAGAAATAAAAGAAGAATTGGGGGAAGAAGTAGAGGAAGAGGAAGAAGAAGAACAAGAAGAGGAGAAGGAAGAAAAGCAAGAGGAAGAAGAAGAAGAGAAGAAAAAGAAGAAGAGGAAGAAGAAGAAGAACAAAAAGAAGAAGAAGAAAAGATGGGAAAGGAAGAGGACAGGTAGTAGAAGATGAGTAAGAAGAAGAAGAAGAAGTAGAAGAAGAAGAAGAAGGAGAAGAAGTAGAAAAAAGATAGGAAAAGGAAGAAGTACTACTAGTAAAAGAAGAGGATAAACAAGAAGAAGGAGAAGAAGAAGAAGAAGAAGAAGAAGAAGAAAAAGGAGAAGAAGATGAAGTGGAAGAAGAAGAGGGGGCAGAAGAAGAAGAAATGTAAGAATAGAAAGAAGAGGATGGAGGAGGAGAAGAAGAAGAAGAAGACAATGAAGAAGAAGTTGGAGAAATAGTAGTAGTAAAAGACGAAGTACAAAAACAAGAGGAAGATTAAAGGGAAGAAGAAGAAGAAGAAGAAGAAGAAGAAGAAGAGGAACAAGATGAAGAAGTAGAAGAAGAAAAAGTAGAAGAAGAGGAAGACGAAGAAGTAGAAGTTGATGAAGAAGAAGAAGAATAAGACGAAGAAGAATGAGACGAAGAAGCAGAAGAGGAAGAAAAGAAGAAGTTGAAGGGGAAGAAGAAGAAGAAGAAGAAGAGGTACAAGAAGAAGGAGAAGAAGAAGATAATGATGAAGAAGAAGAAGAGGAAGAAGAAGAAGGAGAGGAGGAAGAAGAAGAAGAAGAGGAAGAAGAAGCAGAAGAAGAAGAAGAAGAAGATGATTAAAAATAGGAAGAAGAAGGAGGAGGATGAGGAGAAGTAGGAGAAGAAAAATTTGAAGAAGAAGAATAACAACAAGATGAAGAAGAACAAGAAGACAAAGAGGATGAAGAATATGTAGAAGAAGAAGATGATGAAGAAGAAGAACAATAAGAAGAACAAAAAGAAGAGAAGAAGAAGAGGAGGAGGAATGAAGATGAAGAAGTGGAAGAAGAAGAAGAAGATCAAGAAAAAGAAGTGGAAAAAGGGGAAGAAGAAGAAGAAGAAGAAGGAGAAGAAGAAGAAGAAGCAGAAAAAGAAGAAGAAGAATAAGAAGAGGAAGAAGGAGAAGAAGAAGAAGAATAAGAAGAAGAAGTAGAATGTGAAGAAGAAGAAGAAGAAGAGGAAGAAGAAGAGGGACGAAAAGAATTCGAAGAAGTAGAAGTAGAAGAAGAATAAGAAGAAGAAGGGGAAGTAAATGAAGACAAAGAAGAGGTAAAAAAAAGAAGAGTATGAAGAAAAAGAGCATGAAGTTGAAGAAGAACAAGAAGAAGATCATGAAGAAAAAGAAGAGGAAGATAAAGAAAAAGAAGGAGAAGAAGAAGAAGAAGAAGAAGAAGAAGTTTTAGACTTGGAAGAAAAAGATGATGAAGAAGATGATAAAGAAGAAGAAGAAGAAGAAGAAGAAAAAGAAAAAGAGAAAGAAGAAGAGGAAGAAGAAGAAGAACAAGAAGAAGAAGAAGGAGAAGAAGAAGGAGAAGATGATGAAGAAGAAGAAGAAGAAGACAAAGAAGAAGAAGAAGAAGAAGACGAAGTAGTAAAGGAAGAAAAAGAAGAAGAAGAAGAAGAAATAAGACAACATGAAGAAGAAGCAGAAGAAAAATAAGAAAAAATAAAAGGAGGAGAAGAGGAGCTAGAGGAGGAAGAAGAAGAAGAAGAAGAAGCAGAAGATGAAGAAGAAGAAGATGATGATGATAATGAAGAGAAGAAGAAGAAGAAGAAGAAGAAGAAGATGAAGATGAAGAAGAAGAAAAAGTAGAAGAAGAAGAAAAGGAAGAAAAACAAGAAGAAGAAGAAGAAGAAATAAGAGAACAAGAAGAAGAAGAAAAATAAGAAAAAATAAAACGAGGAGAGGAGGAAGTAAAGTAGGAAGAAGAAGAAGAAGAAGAAGCGGAAGATGAAGAAAAAGAACAAGAGGTAGAAAAGAAGAAGAAGAAGAAGAAGAAGAAAAAGAAGAAGAAAATGGAGAAGAAGAATAAAAAAGGATGAAGAAGTGGAAGAAGTATGAGAAGAAGTAGAAGATTAAGAAGAGTAAAAAACAAAGTGGGAAGAAGAAGATGAAGAAAATGAAAACAAAGAAGAAGAA
Organism: Vanilla planifolia; assembly: GCA_023846275.1. Taxonomy (NCBI): domain Eukaryota; kingdom Viridiplantae; phylum Streptophyta; class Magnoliopsida; order Asparagales; family Orchidaceae; genus Vanilla; species Vanilla planifolia. The sequence goes on along the minus strand of JAIUJO010000323.1, from coordinate 7,440 downwards.
GGGGAAGACGAAGACGAAGAAGAAAATGAAGAAAATAGAGAAGACAAAGAACAAGAAGAAGAAGAAGAAGATGAATCAGAAGAAGAAGAAGAAGAAGAAGAAGAAGAGGAGGAAGTAGAAGAAGAACTAGACGAAGAGGAAGAAGTAAAAGTCAAGGAAAAAGAAGAAAAAGAAGAAAAAGATAAATAAGAAGAGGAAAAAGTAGTAGAGAAAGAAGCAGAGGACGAAGAAGAAGAAGGAGAAGAAGAAGAAGATGCAGAAGAAGACGAAGAAGAAGTAGAAGAGGAAGAAGAAAAGGAAGAAGAAGAAGAAGGAGAGGAAGCAGAACATTATGAAGAAGGGGATGAAGAAGAAGGAGAAAAAGAAGAAGAAAAAGTGGTAGTGGAAGAAGAAGAAGAAGAAGAATAGGAAGAAGAAGAGGGGGGAAGAATATGAAAAATAGGAAGAAGAAGAAGAAGAAGAAGAAGAAGAAGAAAAAGAAGAAAAAGAACAAGAAGAGGAAGAAGAAGAGGACGAATAAGAAGAAGAAGAAGGAGAAGAAGAGGAGGACGAAGAAGAGGAACAAAAACAACAAGAAGAAAGAGCGGAAGAAGAAGAAGAGGAAAAGGAAGAAGAAGAAGAAGACGAAGAAGTAGAAGAGGAGAAAGTATAAGAAGAAGAATATGAAGAAGAGGAAGTAGAAGAAGTACAAGAAGAAGATGAAGAAGAAGAAGAAGAAGAAGAAGACGAAGAAGAAAAAGAAGAAGGAGAAGAAGAAGAACAACAAGAAGATGAAGAAGGAGAACAAAGAGAAGAAGAAGAAGAATAAGAAGAGGAAAAAGAAGAAAACGACGAGGAAGAAGAAGAAGAAGAAGAAGAAAAAGAAAAACCAGAGGAAGTTGAAGTAGAAGCAGAAGGAGAAGAAGAAGAAGAAAAAGAAAAAATATAGTAAGCTGATGAAGAAAAAGAAAAAGAAGAACAAGAAGAAATAGAAGTAGAAGAAGAAGAAGAGTATGATGATGATGATCATTAAAAAGGAGTAGAAGAAAGAGAAGAAGAAGATGAAGATGAGGAAGAAGAGGAAGAAGACGACGAAGAGGAAGAGGAAGAAGAAGAAGAAGAAGACAATGAAGTAGAAGAAGAAGAAGATGCAAAAGAAAAAGAAAAAGAAGAACTAAAAGAAGGACAGGAAAAAGAAGAAGAAGAAGAAGAAGAAGAAGGTGGAGAAGAAGAAGAAGAAAAAGAAGAAAAAGAAGAAGTAAAGATGAAGAAGAAGAATATGATGTTGATGTGATTAAGAAGAAGTAGAAGAAAGGAAGGAAAAAGAAGAAAATGAAGAGGAAGAAGTTGAAGAAGAAGAAGAAGAAGATGAAGAAGAAGAAGAAGAAAATGAGGAAGAAGAAGAAGAAGAAAGAGAAGTAGAAAATGAAGAATAAGATGAAGACAAAGAAGTAGAAGAAGAAGAGTTAAAAGAGGAAGAAGATGAATTGGAAGAAGATGGAGAAGAAGATGAAAAACAAGATGAAAAAGTTAAGGAGGAAGAAGAAGAGGAAGAACAAGAAGACGAGAAAGAAGAAGAAGAAGACATAGAACAAAAGAAGAAGAAGAAGAAAAAGGAGAAGAAGAAGTGGAAGAAGAGGAAAAAGAAGTTGAAGAACAAGAAGAAGAAGAAGAAGTAAAAGAAGAAGAAGAAGGGGAGCAAGAAGAAGAAGAAGAGGAGAAAAAGGAAGAAGAAGAAAAGATGATGAAGATGAAGAAGAAGAAGAAGAACCAAAAGAAGAAATAAAGGAAGAAGAGGAAGAAGAGGAAGAATAAGAATGAGAAGAGGAAGAAGAAGAAGAAGAAGCAGAACAAGTAGAATAAGTAAAAGAAGTTGAACAAAAAGAAGATTAAGAAGAAGAAGAAGGAGAAAATGAAGCAGAAGAAGTAGAAGATGAAGAAGATTAAGGAGAAGTAGAAGGAAAAGAAGAAGAAAAAGATGAAAAAGGAGGAGTAGAAGAAGAAGAAGAAGAATACTAACAATAACATGAAGAAGGAGGAGGAGGAGAAGGAGGTGGAGAAAAAAAGCAGAAGAGGAAGAAGAAGAAGAAGGAGAAGAAATAGAAGAAGTAGAACGAGAATAAGTAAAAGAAGAAAAAGAAGATGAAGAAGAGGGGGAAGAAGAAGATTAAGAAGAAGAAGAAGAAGAAAGAAGAAGTAGAGGAAGGAGGATGACAAGATGAAGAACAAGAAGAAGTAGAAAAAGAAGTAGAAGAAGAAGAAGAAGAAAAAGAAGAAAAAGAAGAAGAAGAAGAGGAGGAAAAGGAAAAGGAAAAAGAGGAAAAAGTATAAGAAGTTAAAGAAGAAGAAGAAGAAGAAGAAGAAGAAAAGGAAGAAGAGGTAGAAGAAGAGGAGGAAGAAAGAAGAGGAGGAGGAAGAAGAAGAAGAAGAAGAACAGAACAAGAGGAAGAAGAAGAAGAAGAAGTAGAAGATGTAGAAGAAGAAGAAGAAGAAGGAGAAGAAGAAGAGGAAGAACAAGAAGAAGAGAGAGAAGAAGAAGAAGAAGAAGAAGAAAAAGAAGAAGATGAACAAGAAGAAGAAGAAGAAGAAGGGGAAGAAGAAGAAGAAGAACAAGAAGAAGAAGAAGAAGAAGAAGAAGAAGTATAAGATGAAAAAGTAGAAGAAGTGCAAGAAGAAGTAGTAGTAGAAGAAGAAGAAGAGGAAGAATAACAAGAAGAAGCAGAAGAAGAAGAAGAAAAAGAAGAAGAAGAGAAGTAAAAGGAGACGAGAAGAAGAAGAAGAAGAAGAAGAAGAAGAAGAAGAAGAAGAAGAAGAAGAAGAAGAAAAAGAAGAGGAAGAAGGAGAAGAGGAAGAGGAAGGAGCAGAGGAAGAAGAAGAAGAAGACAAAGAAGATGGAGAAGAAGAAGAAGAAGAAGAAGAAGAAGAAAAACAAGTAGAAGAAGGTGGAGAAGAAGCAGGAGAAGATGAAAAACAAGGAGGTGAAGAAGAAGAAAAAGAAGAAGAAGAATAGAAGAAGAAGAAGATGATTATGAATTAGAAGAAAAGGAAGAAGAAGAAGAAGAAGAGAAGTAGAAATAGAAGAAGAAGAAGAAGAAATAAAATAAGAACTAGGAGAAGAAGTAAAAGAAGAGGAAGAAGAAGAACAAGAAGAAGAAGAAGAAATAAAGAAGAACTAGGAGAAGAAGTAGAAGAAGTCGAAGAAGAAGAATAAGAAGAGATGAAGAAGAAGCGCAAGAGGAAGCAAAAGAAAAAGAAGAAGAAGAAGAGGGAGGAGAGGAAGAAGGAGAAGAAGAAAAGAAAAAGAAAAAGAGGAGGACATGAAGACGAAGATGATGATGAATAAGAAGAAGAAAAAGAAAAAGAGGAAAAAGAAGAAGAATTCGTAGTAATAGAAGAAGAAGAAGAAGAAGAAGAAAAAAAAGAAGAACAAGAAGAAAGAGGGGAAGTAGAAAAAGAGAAAGAAGAAGAGGGTGAAGAAGAAGAAGAAATGCAAGAACAGGAGGAAGTGGAAGAAGAAGAAGAAGAAGAAGAAGATTAAGAAAAAGATTGAGAAGTAGTAGTAGAAGAAGAAGGACATGAAGAAGAGGAAGAGGAAGAAGAAGAAGAGGAAGAAGAAGAGGAATGAGAAGACAAAGATGTAGCAGAAGGAAAAGAAGAAGAAGAGGAAGAGAATAAAGAAGAAGATCATAAAGAAGGAGAATAAGACGAAGAAGAATGAGACGATGAAGAAGAATTGGAAGAAAAAGAAGAAGTTAAAGGAGAATTAGAAGAAGAAGAAGAAGAGGTACAAGAAAAAGCACAAGAAGAAGATAATGAAGAAGAAGGAGAAGAAGAAGAAGGAGGAGAGGAAGAAGAAGAAGAAGAGAAAAAGAAGAAGTAGAGGAAGAAGGAGCATAAGAAGAAGAAGATGATGATGAAGGATAGGAAGAAGAGGGAGGAGGCGAAGAATAAGAAGAAGAAGAAAAAGAAGATGAAGAAGAAGAACAACAACAACAACAAAGAGATGAAGAAGAACAAGAAGACAAAGAAGAAATAGTAGTAGTAGTAGTAGAAGAAGAAGAAGAAGAAGAAGAAGAAGAAAAGAAGTGAAGGAAGAAGAGGAAGAGGAGGATGAAGATGAAGAATTTGAAGAAGAAGAAGAAGATCAAGAAAAAGAAGTAGAAGAAGAATAAAAAGAAGAAGAAGAAGAAGAAGAAGAAGAAGAAATAGAAAAAGAAGAAGAAGAATAACAAGAGGAAGAAGCGGAAGGACAAGAATAAGAAGTAGTAAAATGGAAAGAAGAAGAAGAAGAAGAGGAAGAACAAGAGGAAGAAAAAGAATTAGAAGAAGTGGAAGTAGAAGAAGAACAAGAAGAAGAAGAGGAATTAAAAGAAGGAAAAGAAGAGGTAAAAAAAGAGGAAGAGGATGAACAAGAATAGTATGAAGTAGTAGAAGAAGAAAAAATAGAACAAGAAGAAGAAGAAGACGAAAAGAAAAAGAAGAGGAAGAAGAAAAAGAAGAAGAAGAAGAAGAAGTTGAAGAAGAAGAAGTTGAAGATATGGAAGAACAGGATGATGAAGAAGAAGATAAAGAAGAAGAAGAAGAACAAGACGAAAAAATAAAAGAAAAGAAGAAGAAGAAAACTAGAAGAAGAGAAAGAGGAAGAGAAAGAAGTAGAACAAGACGAAAAAGATGAAGAAGAAGAAGAAGAAGAAGAACAATAAGAAGAAGGAGGAGAAGAAGAAGAAGAAGAAGAAGACGATGGAGAAGAAGACGACAAACAAGAACAAGAAGAAGAAGAAGATGATGAAGAGAAGAAGAGAAGAAGAAGTAGTAGTAGTAAAAGAAGAAGAAGAAGAAGATGAAAAAGAAAAAAAGAAGAAAAAGAAGAAAAAGAAGAAAAAATAGTAGAACAAGAAGAAGAAGTAGAAGAAAAATAAGAAAAAATAAATGGAGGACAAGCGGAAGTACAGGAGGAGGAAGAAGAATAAGAGGAGGAAGATGATGACGAAGAAGAAGAGGTAGAAGAAGAAGTGGAAGAAGAAGAAGAAGAAGAAGAAGAATAGGAAGAAGAAGACGAAAAATAAGAAGAAGAATCGAAAATGGAAAAAGAAGTGGAAGAAGTAAAAGAAGAACTACAAGAATAAGAAGAGTAAATAAATAAGAGGGAAGAAGAAGAAGAAGAAGAAAAGGAAAACAAGGAAGAAGAGGAAGAAGAAGAAGAAGAAGAATGAGACAAAGAAGAAGAATGAGGGGAAGAAGAAGATGAAGAAGTAGAAGAAGAAGAAAAAGAACAATATAAAGAAGAAGAAGGACAAGAAGAAAAAGAAGAAGAACAAGAAGAAGAAGAAGAAGAAAAAGAAGAATAAAAAATTAGAAGAAGAGGTAGAAAAGAAAGAGATGAAGAAGATGATGAAGAAGAAGAAGAAAGATGAAAATGAAGATGAAGAAGAAGAAAAAGAAGAAGAAGAAGAAGAAGAAGAAGAAGAAGAAGAAGTGGATAGAGAAGAAGCAAAAGAAGATTGGGAAGAAGAAGAAGAAGAAAAAGAAGAAGAATAAGAAGAGGGGGAAAAAGAAGAAGAAAAGAAAGAGCTGGCCAAAGAGGAAGAAAAAGAAGAAGAAGATGATGGAGAAGAACAAAAAGATGGAGAAGAAGAAAAAGAAGAAAAAGTACAAATGGAAGAAGAAGAGGAAGAAGAAGACAAAGAAGAAGAAGAAGAAGAAGAAGAAGAAGACAAAGAAGAAGAACAAGAGGCGTAAGGGGAAGAAGAAGAAGAAGAAGAAGAAGAAGAAGAATAAGAAGAAGAAGAAGAAGTGGAGGAATAAGAAGAAGAAGAAGATGATGAAGAAGAAGTAGAAGAAGAAGATGAAGAGCAACAACAACAACAAGAAGATGGAGAAGAATTAGAAGAAGAAGAAGAAGAAGAAGATGATGATGATGATGATGATGATGATAATGAAGAAAAGGAAGAACAAGAAGTAGTAGTAGAAGAAGAAGAAGAAGAAGAAGAATAGGAAGATGAAAAACAAGAAGAATGGAAGAAGAAGAAAATGAAGAAGAAGAAGAAGAAGAAGATGAAGAAGTAGAAGTAGAAGAAGAAGAAGGAGAAGAAGAAAAAGAAGGCGATGAAGAAAAAGAAGAGGAAGAGGAAGAAAGAGAAGAAGCAGAAGAGGAAGAAGAAATAGGGGAAGAAGAAGAAGAAAAGGAAGAATTGGAAGAAGAGGAAGAACAAGAAGAAAGAAGAAGAAAATGAAGAAGGAAAAGGAGAAGAAAATGGAGAAGAAGAAGAAAAAGGAGGAGGAGGAGAAGAAGAACAAGAAGAAGAAGAAGAAGAAGGTGAAGAAGAAAAGAAGAAGAACAAGAAGAAGAAGAAGAAGAAGAAGAAGAAGATGTAGAAGAAGCAGAAGAAGAAGTGGAAGAAGAAGAAGAGGGAAACGTAGATGTCGTAGAAGAAGAAGAAGAAGAAGAAGGAGGAGGAGAAGGTGAAGAAGAAGAAGAGGGGGAAGAAGAAGAAGAAAAGTAAGCACAAGAAGAAGAGATAGAAGAAGAAGAAGATGATGATGATGAAGAAAAGAAAAAGAAGAAGAACAATAAAATGGAGAAATAGAAGAAGAAGAAAAAGAAGAAGAATCAGAAAAGGAAGAAGAAGTGGAAGAAGAAGTAGAAGAATAAGAAGAGCAAGAAGAAGAGAGGGAAGAAGCAGAAGAAGAAAAAGAAGTAGAAGAAGAAGAAGAAGAACAAGAACAAGAACAAAAGGAAGAAGAAAAACAAGGAGAAGAAGAAGAGGAAGAAGAAGAAGAAGAAGAAGAAGAGAAGGGGAGGAGGAGGACGAAGAAGAAGAAGAAGAAGAAGAAGAAGAAGAAGAACATGATGAAGAAGAAGAACATGATGAAGAAGAAGAAGTAGAAGAAGGAGAGGAGCAAGAGGAAGAGGAGTAACAAGAAGAAGAATACGAAGAAGAAGAAAAAGAAGAAAAAGAAGAAGAATAAAAAGCGAAAGAAGTAGAAAAAGAAGAAGAAGAGGAAGAAGGAGAAGAAGAAGAAGAAGAAGAAGAAGAAGAAGATGAAGAATAAGAAAAGAAAGAAGAAGAAGAACAAGAGGAAGAGGAAGAAGAAGAAAAAGAAGAAGAGGAAGAAGAAAAGCAAGAAGAAAAACTAGAAGAAGAAGAGGAAGAAGAAGAAGTAGAAGATGAAGAAGATAAAGAAGAAGAAGGAGATGAAGAAGGAGAAGAAGACGAAGAGGAAGAAGAAAAAGAAGTAGAAGAAGTAGAAGAGAGAAAGAAAAAGAAGAATAAGAAGACAAAGAAGAAGAAGAAGAATAAGAAAAAGATGAAGTAGAAGAAGAAGAAGAGAAAGTATATAAAGAAGGAGAAGGAGAAGAAGAAGAAGAGGAAGAAGAAGAAGAAGAAGATGAAAAGGATGAGGAAGAAGAAGAAGAATTAGGAGAAGAAGAAGACGACGAAGAAGAAGAAGAAGAAGAAT
>JAIUJO010000322.1:557500-560000 GCA_023846275.1 Vanilla planifolia | reverse complement strand
ACGACAACTTCTTCTTCTTCCTATTCCCTTTCTTTATCTTCCTCCTCCTCTTCCTCTTCTTTCTCTTCTTCTTCATCTTTCTCCTTCTTCCTTCTCTTCTTCTTAATCCTCGTCTCCTTATTCTCCTGCTTCTTTTTCTTCTTCTTCTGCTTCCTATTCTTCTTCGAGTTCTTCGCCTTCCTTTTCTTTCTTTCTTCATCTCCTTGTCTTCTTCATTATCTTCTTCATTTTCTTTTTCTACTTCTTTTTTTTCTTATTCTTTTTCTTCTTCTTCTTCTTCTTCTTCCTCTTCATCTTCTTCTTCTTCTACTTCTTTTTCTTCTTCTTCTTCTACTTTGTTTTCTTGTTCTTCTTGTTTTCTTGTTCTTGTTCTTCTTCTTGTTGTTGTTCTTCTTCTTCTAATTCTCCTTCCTCTTCATCATCATCATTATCCTATTCTTCTTTTTCTCCTTCTCCACCTACCTTTTCTTCTCCTCCTCCTACTTCTTCTTCTTAATCTTCATCTTCTTCTACTTCTTCTTCTTGTTCTTCTTCTTCCACTTCTTTGTATTCTTCTTCATCTTCTTCCTCGTCTTCTTCATCCTCTTCTTCTTCTTCTTCCTCTTCCTCTTCTTCTTCTTCTTCTCCTTCTTCTTCTTCTTCTTCTTTTTCTTCTTCTCCGTCTTCTTCTTCTTCTTCTTCTCCTTCTTGTCCTACTTCTTGTTTCTTTTCCTCCTCTTTGTCTTCACCTTCTTCTTCTTCTTCTTCTTCTTCTTCTACTACTACTACATCTTCTCCTTTTGTTTCTCCTTCTTCTTCTACATCTTTTCCTTCTTTGTCATCTTATTCTACTTCTTCTTCTTCTTCTTCGTTTACTTCCTCTTCTTCTCCTTCTTTTTCTTCTTCTTCTTCTTGTTCTTTTAAATCTTCTTTTTTCTTCTTCTTTTTCTATGTTTTCTTCTTCTTCTTCTTCTTCTTCTTCTAATTGTACTTCTTCTTCTTCTTCTTCATCTTCGTCCTCTTCCTCTTCTTCTTCTTCTTCATCTTCTTCATCATCATCTTCTTCTTCTTCTCTTTTTTCTTCTTTTTTTCTTCATTTTCTCTTTCTTCTTCTTCTTCTTCTACTTCTTCTAATTCTTCTTTCCTTCTTCCACTTTATCTACCTCAACTTCTTCCTCTTCTACTTTTTCCACTTCTTCCTTCCTCTTCTTCTTCTTCTTCTTCCTCCTCTTCTACTTCTTCTTCTTCTTCAACTTCTTCTACTACTTTCTCTTTTTCTTCTTGTTCTCTAGCTTTTTCTTCTTTTTCTAATTTATCTTCTTCTTTTTCATCATCATCTTCTTCTTCTTATTCTTCTTCATTTTTTTCTTCTTCTTCTTCCTCTTCTTCTTCTTCTCCATCATCTTCTTCTCCATCTTCTTCTTCTCCTTGTTCTTAATCTTATACTTCTTCTTCCTCTTCATCTTCCTCATCTTCTTCTTCTTCTTCTTCTTTCTAATCCTTTTCCCCTACTTCCCTACTCTTCTTCAGCTTCTTCCTATTCTTCTACTTCTTCTTCTTCTTCTTCTCCTTCATCTTCTTCTACTTCTTGCTCCTCCTCTTCTTCTTATTATTATTCTTATTCTTCTTCTTCTTCATCTTCTTCTCCTTCATCTTCTTTAACCTCACCTTCATTTTCTACTTCTTCTTTTTCTTCTTCTCCTTCTACTTCTCCTCCTCTTTCTTCTTCTTTGCCTTCCTCTAATTCTTCTAATTCTTCTTCTTCTACTTCTTCTTCCTCTTCTTCTTCATCTTCTCCATCTTCTTTCTCCTCGTCTTCGTCCTGTTCTTCTTCTTCCTCTTCTTATTCCTCTTCTTTCTTCCTCTTCTTCTTCTTCTTGTTTTTCTTCTTCTCCTCCTTTTTTTATTTCTTCTCCTTCTTCTATTTCATCTCCTTCTTTCTCTTCTTCCTCTTCCTCTTCTTCTTCTTCTTCTCCTACTTCTTCTTCTTCTTCTTCTCCTTCTTCTTCTCCTACTTCTTCTTCTTCTTCTTCTTCTTTATTTTCTTCTACTACCACTTCTTCTTCTCCTTCTTCTTCCTTTACTTCTTCCTCTTCTTCTTCTTCTTGTTCTTTTCTTATACATCCTCTTCCTCCTCTTCTACTTCTTCATTCTCTTATTCTTCTTCTTCTCCTTCTTCTTCTTCTAATTCTTATAATTCTTCTTCTTCCACTTCTTCTTACTGTGCTTCTTCTTCTTCTTCTTCTTCTTCTTCTTCTTGTTTTTCTTCTTCTTCTTCTACCTCCTCTTTTTGTCCTTCATTTTCATCATCTTCTCCTTCATCTTCTTCTTCTTCCTGCTCCTCCGCCTCCTCTTCTTCGTCATCTAATTTTTCTTCTTCTTTAACTTCTTCTACAACTTCTCCTTCAACTTCTCTTCCTCTTCTTCCTTCCTTTTCTTCTTCTTCTTCTTCTTCTTCCTGTTCTTCTTCTTCTTCTTCTTCTTCTACTTCTTCTACTTTTTCTTCTTATTCTTCTTCTAT
>JAIUJO010000322.1:542500-550000 GCA_023846275.1 Vanilla planifolia | reverse complement strand
CGCTTCTTCTTTCCCATCTACTTCTTCCTCTTCTTCTTCCCCTTCTTCTCCTTCCTTTTCATCTAGTTCTCCTTCATCTTCATTTTTTTCCTCTTCTTCTACCTCTTCTTTACCTTCTTCTTCTTCTTCTTCTTCTTCCTCTTCTTGTTGTTGTGGTATTGTTGTTCTTTTACTTCTTAATTTTATTCTTCTTCCTCTACTTCCTCATCTTCTTCTTCTTCTTCTTCCTCTTCTTCTTTATCATCTTCTTCTTCCACTACTTCTTCTTTGTCCTCTTCTTCTCCCTTTTCTTCTTCTTCTTCTTCCTCTTCTACTTCTTCCTCTTCTACTTCGTCTTCTTCCTTCCTCTTCTTCTTCTTCTTCCTCCTCATCTTCTTCTTCTTCTTCTTCTTCTTCTTCTACTACTACTACCAGTTCTTTTTCTTCTTCTTCTTCTCCAACTTCTTCTTTTTCTTGTTTATCTTCTTTATCTTCTTCATCTTCTTCTTCTTCTTTGTCGTTTTCTTCTTCTTCATTTTCTTCTTCTGCTTTCTCTTCTTCTTCTTCTTCATCTGCTTCTTCTTCTACTACGTCATGTAATACTTCTTCTTCTCCTTCATGTTCCTTGTCTTGTTCTTCCTCTTCTTCTTCCTCCTATTCTTCTTCCTCTTCTTCCTTACTCTTGTTGTTCTTTTTCCTATTCTTCTACGACTACTTCTTCCTCTACTACTTCACCTTCTTCTTATTCTTCTTCTTATTCTTATTATTCTTCTTCTTTTTCTTCTTCTCCTTCAACACAATCATCTTCTTCTAATTCTTCGACTTCTTCCGCTTTTTCTCCTTCTTCTTCTCCTCCTCTTTCTTCTTCTTCTTCTTTGCCTTCTTCTAGTTCTTCTTCTTCTTCTTCCTCCTCTTGTTCTTCTTCTTCTTCCTCTTCTTGTTCCTCTTATTCCTCCTGCTTCTTTTTTCCTCTTCTCCTCCTTTTACTTTTTCTCTTTCTTCCTCTTCTTCATGTTCTTCTGGTTGTTCTTCTTTTTTTTCAACTCCTTATCCTGCTTCTTCTTCCTCATCTTCTTTTTCTTCTTCTTCTCCTTCTTCTTCTTCCTCTTACTGTTATTATTATTTTTCTTCTTCTTCTTCTTCTTCTTCGTCTTCTTCTTCTTCTTCGTCTTCTTCTTCTTCTTATTCCTATTCTTCCTTTTCTTCTTTCCTCTTCCTCTTTTACTTGTTCTTGCTCTTTTTCTACATCTTCATTATGTTCTTCTTCTTCTCCTTCTTCTTCTTCTTCTTCTTCTAATTTTTATTTTTCTTTTTCTTCTTCTTCCTATTCTTATTCTCTTATTCTTCTTTTTCTCCTTCTTCTTCTTCTTCTTCTTCTTCTCATTCTTCTTCTTCTTCTTCTCATTCTTCTTCTTCTTCCTCTTCTTCTTCTTCTACTTCATCATTTACATCTTCTTCTTCTTCTTCTTTTCTTCTTCTTTTTCTTCTTTTAATCTTCTTCTTCTTCTTCTTCTTCTTCTTCTCCTTCTTCTTCCTCCTCCTCCTCCTTCTCTTCTTCTTCCTCTTCCTCTTCTTCTTCATCTTCATCGTCTACATTTTCTTCCTCTTCAACTTCCTCTTCAACTTCTTCTTCCACTTCTTTTTCCTCTTCTTGCTTCCACATCTACTTATTTTTCTTCTTCTTCTTCCTCTTCTTCTTCTTCTTCTTCTACTCTTCTTCTTCTACTTCTTCTTCTCTTTCTTCTTCTTCTTATTCTACCACTTCTTCTATTTCTTCTAAATGTTTGTCTTCTTCTTCTCCATCTTCTTATTCTTCTTCTTCTTCTTCTTCTTCTCTTCATCTTCTTCTTCTTCTACTTTTTCTTCTTCTTCTTCTTCTTTTTCTTCTTTTTATTCTTATTCTTCTTCTTCCTCTTCTTCCTCTTCATCTTTTTGTACTAAAAAACTACTACTACTTCTTCGTCTTCTTCTTCTTCTTCTTCTTCTTCGTCCTCCTCTTCTTCCTTGCCTTCTTCTTTTGCCTCTCTTCTTCCTCTTCTTCTTGTTCTTCTTCCTCCTCTTCTTCTACTTCTTTTTCTTCTTCCTCTTGCCCTTCTTCTTCCTCATCATCATCATCATCTTCTTCTATTTCTTCTTCCTCTTCTTCTTCTACTTCTTCTTCCTCACTTCTTCTTCCTCTACCTCTTCATCATTTTTTCTTGCTCCTCTTCATCTTTTTTTCCTCTTCTTCAACTTGTTCCTCCTCTTCTTCTCCCTCATCTTTTTCTTCTTCTACTTCTTATTCTTCTTCTTCTACTACTACTTTTTCTTCTTCTTCTTTCTTGTCGTGTTCTTCGTATCCTTCTTTTTCTTTACTTCTTCTCCTTCATCATCATGATCTTCTTCTTCTTCTTCTTCTTCTTCTCCTTCTTCTTCTTCCTCTTCTTCTCCTTCTTCTTCTCTTCTTTTTTCTTTTTCTTTGCCTTCCTTCACTTTTTCTAATACTTGTTCTTCTTCTTCTTCCACTTCTTCTTCTTCTTCTTCTTCTTCTACTTCGTCTTCTTCTTCTTCTTCCTTACCTTTTTTTCCATTACTTCTTCCTCTTCATGTTCTTCTTCTTCTTCTTTTTCCACTTCTCCTCTTTTTTATTTCTTCTAGTTCTTCCTCTTCTTCATCTTGATCTTGTTCTTCTTCTTCAACTTTTCTTTTTTCTTCTTCTCCAACTTCTTCTGTTTCTTCTTCTTCTTCTTCTTCTCCTTCTTCTTCGCCTTCCTCTTTTTCTTATTCCTCTTCCTCTTCTTCTTCTTCTACTTCTTCCTCCACTTCTTGCTCTTCTTCTTCTTCTTCTTCTTATTTTTCTTATTCTTCCTCCTCTTCTTCTTTCCACTTCTTCTCGTACTTGTTCTTCCTCTTCTACTACTACTTCATCGTGTTATTTTTTTTCTCCTTCTTCTTCTTCTTCTTCTTCTAATTCTTCTTCTTCTTCTTCTTCTTCTCTTGCTTCTACTTCTTATTTTTCTTCTTATTCTTTTTCTTCTTCTTCTTCTTCTTCTTCTTCTTCTTCTCCTTCATCATTTTCTCTTCTTCTTCTTCTTCTTCTTCTTCTCCTTGTTCTTCATCTTCTTCTTCTTGTTTACCTTCTTCTTCTTCTTCTTCATCTTCTTCTACTTCTTCTTCTTGTTCTACCTCGTCCTCCTCCTCTTCTTCTTCCACTTCTTCTTCTTCTTCTTCTTCTTCCACTTCTTCTTTGTCTTCTTCCTCCCTCTTCTTCTTCATCTTCATCTTCTTCTTATTGCTCTTCTCCTTCTTTTTATTCTTCTACTTCTTCTTTTTCTTCTTTTTATTTCTCTTCTTCTTATTCTTCTTCTACTACCACATCTTCTTCTTCTTCTTCTTCCTCTTCCTCTTCTTCTTCTTCTTCTTCTTCTTCTTCTACTTCTTCTTCTTCTTCTTCTTCTTCTGCTTCTTCTTCATCATCTTCCTTTTTTCTTTTTCTTCTTCCTCTTATTCTTCTTTTTCTTCTTCCTCTTATTCTTCTTTTTCTTCTTCTTCTTCTTTTTCGTCCCGTTCTCCTTCTTGTTCTTCTTCTTCTTCATCTTCTTCTTTGATAATTCTTCATCTACTTCTTCTACTTCTTCTTCATCTCTTCTTCTTCCTTTTCTTCTTCTTCTTCTTCTTCTTATTCTGCTTCTCCAAATTCTTTTTCTTAATGCTTTTCTTCTTCTTCTTCTTTTGCCTCTTGTTCTTTCTATTCTATTTCTTCTTCATCCTCCTCTTCTTTTACTTCTATTTCTTCTACCGCTTTCGCTTCTTCTTCTGCCTCTTCTTCATCTTCGTTTTCTTTTTCTTCTTCCTCGTCAACTACATTTTCTTCTTCCTATTCTTCATCTTTTTTTCCTCTTCTTCTTCCTCCTCCTCTTCTTATTCCTCTTCTTCTTCTTCTACTAGTTCTTATTCTTCTACTACTACTATTACTACTACTAATACTCCTTGTTCTTCTTCTTCTTTTTCTTCCTCTTCTTCTTTTTCTTCTTCTTTTTATTCCTCTTCTTTCTTCTTTTCTTCCTTGTCTTACTCTTCTTCTTCTTCTTCTTCCCCTTCTTCTTTTACCTCTTCTACTTCTTCTTCTGCATTATCTTCTTCCTCCTCTTCCTCTTCTTCATCTTCTTCTACTTCTTTTTCTTCCTACTCCTCCTCCTGTTCTTCTTCTTCTTCTTCAACCTCTTCCTCTTTTTCTTCTTCTTCATCTTCTTCATCTTCTTCTTCTTCTACTTCTTCTATTTCTTCTTTTTTTCTTCATTTTCTCCTGCTTCTTCTTCTTCTACTTCTTCTAATTCTTCTTTTCTTCTTCCACTTTATCTACCTCTTCTTCGACCTCTTCTATTTCTTCCACTTCTTCCTTCCTCTTCTTCTTCTTCTTCTTCCTCCTCTTTTACTTCTTCTTCTTCTTCTTCTTCTTAAACCTCTTCTACTACTTCCTCTCTTTCTTCTTGTTCTCTAGCTTCTTCTTCTTCTTTTTCTAATTTGTCTTCTTCTTTTTCATCATCATCTTCTTCTTCTTATACTTCTTCTTCTTATTCTTCTTTTTCTTCTTCTTCTTCTTCCTCTTCTTCTTCTTCTTCTTCTTCATCTTCTTCTTCTCCATCTTCTTCTTCTCCATGTTCATAATCTTCTACTTCTACCTCTTAATCTTTCTCATCTTCTTCTTTCTATTTTTTTTCCCCTACTTCCTTACTCTTCTTCACCTTCTTCCTATTCTTCTACTTCTTCTTCTTCTTCTTCTCCTTCATCTTCTTCTACTTCTTACTCTTCTTCTTCTTATTATTCTTATTTTTCTTCTTCTTCTTCATCTTGTTCTCCTTCATCTTCTTCAACTTCTTCATCTTCTTTGACCTCACCTTCATTTTCTACTTCTTCTTTTTCTTCTTCTCCTTCTACTTCTCCTCCTCTTTCTACTTCTTCTTTGCCTTCCTCTAATTCTTCTCTTCTTCTTCTTCCTCTTCTTCTTCTTCTTCTCCATCTTCTTTCTCCTCGTCTTCGTCCTATTCTTCTTATTCCTCTTCTTATTCCTCTTCTTATTCCTCTTCTTCCTTCCTCTTCTTCTTCTTCTTCTTCTTTTTCTTCTTCTTCTCTTCTTTTTATTTCTTTGCCTCCTTTTATTTCATCTCCTTCTTTCTCTTCTTCATCTTCTTCTTCTTCTTCTTCTCCAACTTCTTCTTCTTCTTCTCCTTCTTCTTCTCCTGCTTCTTCTTCTTCTTCTTCTTCTTCTTTATTTTCTTCTACTTCCACTTCTTCTTCTCCTTCTTCTTCCTCTACTTCTTCCTCTTCTTCTTCTTGTTGTTCTTTTCTTATACATCCTCTTCCTCCTCTTCTACTTCTTCATTCTCTTATTCTTCTTCTTCCCTTCTTCTTCTTCTTCTAATTCTTATAATTCGTGTTGTTCCTCTTCTTCTTGTTGTCCATCTTTGTCTTCTTCTTCTTCTTCTTCTTCTTCTACCTCCTCTTTTTGTCCTTCTTCATTTTCATCTTCTTTTTCATCTTCTTCTTCTTCCTCCTCCTCCTCCTCCTCTTCTTCATCGTCTAATTTTTCTTCCTCTTTAACTTCTTCTACAACTTCTCCTTCAACTTCTCTTCCTCTTCTTCCTTCCTTTTCTTCTTCTTCTTCCTCCTCTTCTTCTTTCTCTTCTTCTTCTTCTTCTTCTTCTTCTACTTCTTCTTCTATTTTTTCTTCTTATTCTTCTTCTATCACTTCTTCTTCTTCTTCCACTTCTTTTTCTTATTATTATTATTATTATTATTATTATTCTACAACTTCTTCTTCTTCTTCTTCTTCAACACCTTCTTCTTCCTCTTCTTCTTCTTCTTCCTTCTCCTCTTCTTCTTCTTCTTCCTTCTCCTCTTCTTCTTCTTCCTTTTCTTCTTCCTCCTCGTTATGTTCTTCCTCCTCTTCTTCTTTGTCTTCTTCTTATCCTCCTTCCTCCTCCTCTTCTACTACTTCTTTTTCTTCTTTCACCTCTACATCCTTTTTTTCTTCTTCTCCTTCTTCTTCCTCATCTTCTTCATCCTCAAATTCTTATTCTTTTTCTTCTTCTTCTTCTTCTTCTTCTTCTTCTTTTTCTTCTTCTCATTCTTCTTCTTCTACATCTTTCACCTCTTCTTCTCTTCTTCTTCTTCACCCTTTTCTCCTTCTTCTTCTTCTTCTTCTTCTTCTTCTTCTTCTTCGTCTTCGTCATCTTCTTCTTCTCCTTCTTCTTCTTCTTGTTCTTCTACATCTTCTTCTTCTTCTACATCTTTTGCATCTCCTTCTTCTTCTTCTACTTCTTTTTTCTTCTTCTTCTTCTTCTTCTTCCCCTTCTTCTTTTTCATCTTCTTCTTCTTCTTCTTCTTCTTCTTCTTCTTCATCCCTGTACTCCACTTCATCTTTCCCTTCTACTTCTTCCTCTTCTTCTTCCCCTTCTTCTTCTCCTTCCTCTTCGTCTACTTCTCCTTCATCTTCATTTTTTTCCTCTTCTTCTTCTTCTTCTTCCTCTTCTTGTTGTTGTGGTATTGTTGTTCTTCTACTTCTTAATTTTATTCTTCTTCTTCTTCTACTTGCTCATCTTCTTCTTCTTATTCTTCTTCCTCTTCTTCTTTATCATCTTCTTCTTCCACTGCTTCTTCTTCGTCCTCTTCTTCTCCCTTTTCTTCTTCTTCTTCTTCCTCTTCTACTTCTTCCTCTTCTACTTCGTCTTCTTCCTTCTTCTTCTTCTTCTTCTTCCTCCTCATCTTCTTCTTCTTCTTCCTCTTCTTCTACTACTACTACTTCTTTTTCTTCTTCTTCTTCTCCAACTTCTTTTTTTTCTTCTTGATCTTCTTTGTCTTCTTCTTCTTCTTTGTCATTTTCTTCTTCTTCATTTTCTTCTTCTGCTTTCTCTTCTTCTTCTTCTTCGTCTGCTTCTTCTTCTACTACGTCATGTAATAGTTCTTCTTCTCCTTCATGTTCCTTGTCTTGCTCTTCCTCTTCTTCTTCATCCTATTCTTCTTCCACTTCTTCCTTACTCTTGTTGTTCTTTTTCCTATTCTTCTACGGCTACTTCTTCCTCTACTACTTCACCTTCTTCTTATTCTTCTTCTTATTCTAATTATTCTTCATTTTCTTCTTCTCCTTTATCATCATCATCTTCTTCTTCTTCTTCACCTGCTCTTTCTTCTTCTTCTTCTTTGCCTTCTTCTAGTTCTTCTCCTTCTTCTTCTTCTTTCTCTTGTTCTTCTTCTTCTTTCTCTTCTTGTTCCTCTAATTCCTCCTGCTTCTTCTTTTTTCCTCTTCTCCTCCTTTTACTTTTTCTCTTTCTTCCTCTTCTTCATGTTCTTCTGGTTGTTCTTCTTTTTTTTCAACTTCTTCTTATCCTGCTTCTTCTTCTTCCTCATCTTCTATTTTTCGTCTTCTCCTTCTTCTTTTTCCTCTTACTGTTATTATTATTTTTCTTCTTCTTCTTCTTCTTCTTCTTCTTCTTCTTCGTCTTCTTCTTCTTCTTCGTCTTCTTCTTCTTCTTCTTCCTATTC
>JAIUJO010000322.1:532500-540000 GCA_023846275.1 Vanilla planifolia | reverse complement strand
TCTTCTTCTTCTTCTTTTGCCTCTTGTTCTTCCTATTCTGTTTCTTCTTCGTCCTCTTCTTCTTTTACTTCTTGTTCTTCTTCCTCTTCCTCTTCTTCTTCTGCCACTTCTTCATCTTCGTTTTCTTTTTCTTCTTCCTCGTCCAGCACATTTTCTTCTTCCTATTCTTCATCTTTTTTTCCTCTTCTTCTTCCTCCTCTTCTTCTTCCTCCTCCTCTTCTTATTCCTCTTCTTCTTCTTCTACTAGTACTATTACTACTACTAATACTCCTTGTTCTTCTTCTTCTTTTTCTTCTTCTTCTTTTTATTCCACTTCTTCCTTCTTTTCTTCCTTGTCTTACTCTTCTTCTTCTTCTTCCCCTTCTTCTTCTTCCTCTTCTACTTCTTCTTCTGCATTATCTTCTTCATCCTCTTCCTCTTCTTCATCTTCTTCTACTTCTTTTTCTTCCTACTCCTCCTCTTCCTCCTCTTCTTCTTCGTCCTCTTCCTCTTCTTCTTCTTCTTCATCTTCTTCATCTTCTTCTTCTTCTTCTTCTTCTACTTCTTCTATTTCTTCTTTTTCTCTTCGTTTTCTCCAGCTTCTTCTTCTTCTACTTCTTCTAATTCCTCTACTTCTTCCACTTATCTACCTCTTCTTCTTCCTCTTCTACTTCTTCCACTTCTTCCTTCCTCTTCTTCTTCTTCTTCTTCCTCCTCTTCTACTTCTTCGTCTTCTTCTTCTTCAACTTCTTCTACTACTTCCTCTCTTTCTTCTTGTTCTCTAGCTTCTTCTTCTTCTTTTTCTAATTTTTCTTCTTCTTTTTCATCATCTTCTTCTTCTTCTTATTCTTCTTTTTTTTTCTTCTTCTTCTTCCTCCTCTTCTTCTTCTTCTTCTCCATCTTCTTCTTCTCCTTGTTCTAAATCTTCTACTTCTTCTTCCTCTTCATCTTTCTCATCTTCTTCTTCGTCTTCTTCTTTCTATTATTTTTCCCCTACTTCCTTACTCTTCTTCACCTTCTTCCAATTCTACTACTTCTTCTTCTTATTCTTCTCCTTCATCTTCTTGTACTTCTTACTCCTCTTCTTCTTCTTCTTCTTATTCTTACTCTTCTTCTTCTTCTTCATCTTCTTTGACCTCACCTTCATTTTCTACTTCTTCTTTTTCTTCTTCTCCTTCTACTTCTCCTCTTTCTACTTCTTTTTTGCCTTCCTCTAATTCTTTTAATTCTTCTTCTTCTTCTTCCTCTTCTTCTTTCTCATTGTCTTTGTCCTATTCTTCTTCTTCCTCTTCTTATTCCTCTTCTTCCTTCCTCTACCTCTTCTTCTTCTTCTTCTTTTTCTTCTTCTTCTCCTCTTTTAATTTCTTCTCCTCCTTTTATTTCATCTCCTTCTTTCTCTTCTTCCTCTTCTTCTTCTTCTTCTTCTTCTTCTCCAACTTCTTCTTCTTCTTTTCTTCTCCTTCTTCTTCTCCTGCTTCTTCTTCTTCTTCTTCTCCTTCTTTATTTTCTTCTACTTCCACTTGTTCTTCTCCTTCTTCTTCCTCTACTTCTTCCTCTTCTTCTTCTTCTTGTTCTTTTCTTATACATCCTCTTCCTCCTCTTCAACTTCTTCATTCTCTTATTCTTCTTCTTCTCCTTCTTCTTCTTCTAATTCTTACAATTCTTCTTCCTCCTCTTCTTCTTGCTGTCCTTCTTCGTCTTCTTCTTTTTCTTCTTCTTCTTCTTCTTCTTCTTCTTCTACCCCCTCTTTTGTCCTTCTTCATTTCATCATCTTCTCCTTCATCTTCTCTTCTTCCTCCTCCTCCTCCTCTTCTTCACCATCTAATTTTTCTTCTTCTTTAACTTCTTCTACAACTTCTCCTTCAAATTCTCTTCCTTTTCTTCCTTCTTATTCTTCTTCTTCTTCTTTTTCTTCTTCCTCTTCTTCTTCTTCTTCTTCTTCTTCTTCTACTTCTTCTATTTTTTCTTCGTATTATTCTTCTATCACTTCTTCTTCTTCTTCCACTTCTTTTTCAATTATTATTATTATTATTCTACAACTTCTTCTTCTTCTTCAACATCTTCTTCTTCCTCTTCTTCTTCTTCTTCTTCCTTCTCTTCTTCTTCTTCTTCTTCCTTTTCTTCTTCCTCCTCCTTATGTTCTTCCTCCTCTTCTTCTTCGTCTTCTTCTTATCCTCCTTCCTCCTCCTCTTCTACTACTTCTTTTTCTTCTTCCACCTCTTCATCCTTTTTTTCCTTCTTTCCTTCTTCTTCCTCCTCTTCTTCTTCTTCAAATTCTTATTCTTTTTCTTCTTCTTCTTCTTCTTCTTTTTCTTCTTCTGTTCTTCTTCTTCTACATCTTTCACCTCTTCTTCTCTTCTTCTTCTTCACCCTTTTCTCCTTCTTCTTCTTCTTCTTCTTCTATGTCTTTGTCATCTTCTTCTTCTCCTTCTTCTTCTTCTTGTTCTTCTACATCTTCTTGTTCTTATACATCTTTTGCATCTACTTCTTCTTCTACTTCTTTTTCTTCTTCTTCGTCTTCTTCTTCTTCCCCTTCTTCTTTTTCATCATCTTCTTCTTCTTCTTCTTGTTCATCCCTGTGCTCCACTTCTCCTTTCCCTTCTACTTCTTCCTCTTCTTCTTGCCCCTTCTTCTTCTGCTTCCTCTTCGTCTACTTCTCCTTCATCTTCATTTTTTTCCTCTTCTTCTTCTTTTTCTTCTTCTTCTTCTTCCTCTTCTTGTTGTTGTGGTATTGTTGTTCTTCTACTTCTTAATTTTATTCTTCTTCTACTTCCTCATCTTCTTCTTCTTCTTCTTCTTCCTCTTCTTCTTTATCATCTCTTCTTCCACTACTTCTTCTTCGTCCTCTTCTTCTCCATTTTCTTCTTCTTCTTCTTCCTCTTCTACTTTGTCCTCTTCTACTTCGTCTTCTTCCTTCCTCTTCTTCTTCTTCTTCCTCCTCATCTTCTTCTTCTTCTTCTTCCTCTTCTTCTACTACTACTACTACTTCTTTTTGTTCTTCTTCTTCTCCAACTTCTTTTTTTTCTTCTTTATCTTCTTTATCTTCTTCTTCTTCTTCTTCTTTGTCAGTTTCTTCTTCTACATTTTCTTCTTCTGCTTTCTCTTCTTCTTCTTCTTCGTCTACTTCTTCTTCTACTACGTCATGTAATACTTCTTCTTCTCCTTCATGTTCCTTGTCTTGTTCTTCCTCTTCTTCTTCCTCCTATTCTTCTTCCTCTTCTTCCTTACTCTTATTGTTCTTTTTTCCTATTCTTCTACGAATACTTCTTCCTCTACTACTTCACCTTCTTCTTATTCTTCTTCTTATTCTTATTATTCTTCTTCTTTTTCTTCTTCTCCTTCATCATCATCATCTTCTTCTTCTTCTTCGACTTCTTTCGCTTTTTCTCCTTCTTCTTCATCTTCTTCTTCTCCTCCTCTTTCATCTTCTTCTTCTTTCCTTTCTTCTAGTTGTTCTTCTTCTTCTTCTTCCTGTTGTTGTTCTTCTTTTCCTCTTCTTGTTCCTCTTCTTCCTCCTGCTTCTTTTTTTCCTCTTCTCCTCCTTTTATTTTTTCTCTTTCTTCCTCTTCTTCATGTTCTTCTGGTTGTTCTTTTTTTTCAACTTGCTCTTATCCTACTTCTTCTTCTTCCTCATCTTCTTTTTCTTCCTCTTCTCCTTCTTCTTCTTTCTCTTACTATTATTATTTTTCTTCTTCTTCTTCTTCTTCTTCTTCGTCGTCTTCTTCTTCTTCATCATCTTCTTCGTCTTCATCATCTTCTTCTTCTTCTTCTTCTTAGTCTTCCTCTTCTTCTTCTACATCTTCATTATGTTCTTCTTCTTCTTCTCCTTTTTCTTCTTCTTCTTCTTCTTCTAATTTTTCTTTTTCTTTTTCTTCTTCTTCTTCTTATTTCTATTCTTCTTCTTCTTCATTTTCTCCTTCTTCTTCTTCTTCTTCTCATTCTTCTTCTTCTTCCTCTTCTTCTTCTTCTTTTACTTCATCATTTACATCTTCTTCTTCTTCTTCTTTTCTTCTTCTTCTTCCTCTTTTAATCTTCTTCTTCTTCTTCTTGTTCTTCTTCTTCTCCTTCTTCTTCTTCTTCTTCTTCTTCTTCTTCTTCCTTCTCCTCCTCCTTCTCTTCTTCTTCCTCTTCTTCTTCTTCTTCTTCATCTTCATCATCCATTTTTTCTTCCTCTTCAACTTCCTCTTCAACTTCTTCTTCCACTTCTTTTTCCTCTTCTTGCTTCCACATCAACTTATTTTTCTTCTTCTTCTGCCTCTTCTTCTTCTTCTTCTTCTACTCTTTTTCTTCTACTACTTCTTCTCCTTCTTCTTCTTCTACATGTTTATCTTCTTCTCCTTCTTCTTATTCTTCTTCTTCTTCTTCTTCTTCTTCTCTTCTTCTTCTTCTTATTCTTGTTCTTTTTCTACTACTTCTTCTTCTACTTCTTCTTCTTCTTCTTATTGTTATTCTTCTTCTTCTTCTTCTTCCTCTTCTTCTTTTAGTACTAAAAAACTACTACTACTTCTTCGTCTTCTTCTTCTTCTTCTTCTTCGTCCTCCTCCTCTTCTTCCTTGTCTTCTTCTTTTGCCTCTCTTCTTCCTCTTCTTCTTCTTCTTCTTCCTCCTCTTATTCTACCCCTTTTTCTTCTTTCTCTTGCTCTTCTTCTTCCTCTTCATAATCATCATCATCATCACCATCATCTTCTTCTATTTCTTCTTCCTCTTCTTCTTCTACTTCTTCTTCCTCTACCTCTTCATCATTTTTTTCTTGCTCCTCTTCATCTTTTTTTCCTCTTCTTCAACTTGTTCCTCCTCTTCTTCTTCCTCATCTTTTTCTTCTTCTACTTCTTATTCTTCATCTTCTACTACTTCTTTTTCTTCTTCTTCTTTCTTTTCGTATTCTTTGTATCCTTCTTCCTCTTTATGTTCTTCTCCTTAATCATCATGATCTTCTTCTTCTTCTTCTTCTCCTTCTTCTTCTTATTCTCCTTCTTCTTCTTCCTCTTCTTCTCCTCTTCTTTTTTCTTCTTCTTCTTTGCCTTCCTTTACTTTTTCTAATACTTGTTCTTCTTCTTCTTCCACTACTTCTTCTTCTTCTTCTCCTTCTTCTTCGTCTTCTTCTTCTTCTTCTTCGTTAACTTTTTTTCCATTACTTCTTCCTCTCCATGTTCTTCTTCTTCTTCCTTTTCCCACTTCTCTTTTTTATTACATCTACTTCTTCCTCTTCATCTTCTTTTTGTTCTTCTTCTTCATCTTTTCTTTTTTTCTTCTTCTCCTACTTCTTCTATTTCTTCTTCTTCTTCTTCCTTCTCTTTCTCTTCGTCTTCCTCTTTTTGTTATTACTCTTCCTCTTCTTCTTCTTCTTCTACTTCTTGTTCCACTTCTTTCTCTTCTACTTCTTCTTCTTCTTCTTCTTTTTCTTATTCTTCCTCCTCTTCTTCTTTCCACTTCTTCTCCTACTTGTTCTTCCTCTTCTTCTAGTACTTCATCGTGTTATTTTTTTTCTCCTTCTTCTTCTTCTTCTTCTTCTTCTTCTTCTTCCTCTCCTGCTTCTACTTCTTATTTTTCTTTTTTTTCTTTTTCTTCTTCTTCTTCTTCTTCTTCTTCTTTCTCCTTCATCATTTTCTTTTCTTCTTCTTCTTCTTCTTCTCCTAGTTCTTCTTCTTCTTCTTCATCTTCTTCTTCTTCTGCTTCTTCTTGATCATCTTCCTCTTTTCTTTTTCTTCTTCCTCTTATTCTTCTTTTTCTTCTTCTTCTTCCTCTCCGTCCCCTTCTCCTTCTTGTTCTTCTTCTCCTTCATCTTCTTCTTTGATAATTCTTCATCTACTTCTTCTACTTCTTCTTCCTCATCTCTCTTTTTCCTTTTCTTCTTCTTCTTCTTCTTCTTCTTCTTCTTCTTCTACTTCTCCAAATTCTTATTCTTAATGCTTTTCTTCTTCTTCTTCTTTTGCCTCTTCTTCTTCTTATTCTATTTCTTCTTCATCCTCCTCTTCTTTTACTTCTTTTTCTTCTACCTCTTCCTCTTCTTCTTCTGCCTCTTCTTCATCTTCGTTTTCTTTTTCTTCTTCTTCCTCGTCCACTATATTTTCTTCTTCCTATTCTTCATCTTTTTTTCCTCTTCTTCTTCTTCCTCCTCTTCTTATTCCTCCTCTTCTTCTTCTACTACTAATTCTTCTACTACTATTATTACTACTACTAATACTCCTTGTTCTTCTTCTTCTTTTTCTTCCTCTCCTTCTTTTTCTTGTTCTTCTTTTTATTCCTCTTCTTCCATCTTTCCTTCGTTGTCTTACTCTTCTTCTTCTTCTTCTTCCCCTTCTTCTTCTTCCACTTCTACTTCTTCTTCTACTTTATCTTCTTCCTCCTCTTCCTCTTCTTCATCTTCTTCTACTTCTTTTTCTTCTTCTTCCTCCTCCTCTTCTTCTTCTTCTTCTTTTTCTACTACTACTTCTTGTCCTTCTCCTTCTCTTTTCTATTCCGCTTCTTCTTCTTCTTATTCTTCTACTTCTACTTCCTTTTCTTATTCTTCTACTTCTTATTCTTTTTCTTCTTCTTCTTCTTCTACTTCTTCTTCTTCTTCTATTTCTTCCACTTCCTCATCTTCTTCTTCTTCTTCTTCCTCTTCTTCTTCCTCTTCTTCTTCTTCTTCCTCTTCCTCTTCTTCGTCTTCTTATACTTCTACTTCTTCTTCTTCATCATCTTATTCTTCTACATCTTCTTCTTCTTCTTCTTCTTCTTCTTCCTATTCTCCTTCTTCTTTTTCCACTTCCTCCTCTTTTTCTTCTTCCTTTCCTTCTTCATCTTCCTCTTCTTCTTCTTCCCTCTACTTCTTCTTCATCTTCTTGTTCTATTTGTTCTACTACTACTTTTTATTTTTCTTCTTTTTCTTCTATTACTTCTCTTTCTTATTTTTTTTCTCTTTTTTCTTCATCTCCTTGTTATTCTTCATCTTCATCTTCTTGTTCTTCTTCTTCTTCATCATTATTTTTTCTTCTTCTTCTTCATGTTCTACTTCTTCTTCATCTTCTTATTATTCTTATTCTTCTTCTTCTTCTCCTTCTACTTTTTCGGCTTCTTCTTCTTCTTCTTCATCCTCGTCCAAGTCTTCTTCTTTCTCTTCCACTTCTCCTTTTCTTATTCTTCTTCTTCTTCTTCTTCTTCTACTTCTTCTACTTCTTGTTCTTTTATTTCTTCTTCTTCTTTTTCTTCTTTTTCATCTTCTTCTTCTTCTTCCTATTCTTCTTTCTCATCTCCTTCTTCATCTTCGACTAGCTCTAGTTCTTCTCCTTTCTTTTTTTCTACTTCTCCTTCTTCTTCAAATTCTTCCTCTTCTTCTACTACTCCTTTATATTCATCATCATCATCTTCTTCTTCTTCTTCTTCTTCTTCTACTTCTACTTCTTATTTTTCTTCTTCCTCTTCTTCTTTTACTTCTTCTTCTTCTTCTCCTCTTTTTCTTCGTCTTCTTCTTCTTCTTCTTCTTCATCTTCTTCACCTTATTATTCTTCTTCTTCTACAACAACTTCTTCTTTGTTTTCTT
>JAIUJO010000322.1:522500-527500 GCA_023846275.1 Vanilla planifolia | reverse complement strand
CTTCTCCCTCTTCTTTTTAATCTTCTTATTCTTCTTCTTCTTCTTCTACCCCTTCTTCTTCTTCTTCTTTTTCTTCTTCTTGTTCTTCTTCTTCTTCTTCTCCTTCTCCTCCTTTTTCTTCTTCATCTTATTCTTCTTATTCTTCTTCTTCTTCATCTTCATCACCATCATCATCATTTTCTTCATCTTCCGCATTTTCTTGTCCTTTTTCTCCTTCTTCTTCTTCTTGTTGTTGTTTTTTATCTTCTTCTTTCTCTTATTGTACTCTTTTTCTTCTTCTTGTTATTCTTATTTTTCTTCTTCTTCTGCTACTGCTTCTTCCTCTTCTTCTTCTTCCTCCTCTTCTTTTTTATCTTCTTATCCTTCTTTTTCTTCCCCTTCTCCTTCTTCTTCTTCTTCTTCTTCTTCCCCTCCTTCTTTTCTTCTATTTCCTCTTCTTCTTCTTCTTCTTCTTATTCTACTTCTTCTACTTCTTCTTTTTCTTCTTATTATTGTTATTACAATTATTATTACTATTTTTATTCTTATTATTATTATTATTATTATTATTATTATTATTATTAAGTTTTTTATTATTTTTATTATTATTATTGTTATTTTTTTCTTTATCATCATCATCAACATCTTCATCTTCTTCTTCTTCTTCTCCTCCTTTTTCTTCTTCTTCTTCTTCTTCTTCCTTTTTTTCTTCTTCTTGTTCTTCTTCTTCTTCTTGATGCTTGTCCTCTTCTTCTCATTCTTCTTTTTTTAATATACACTTATTCTTCTTCTTCTTCTTCTTCTCCTTCTTCCTCCTCAATTATCTCTCAATCTTCTTTTTCTTCTTCTTCAACATTTTTTCTTCTTCTACTCCTTCCTCTTCATCTTCTTCTTCTTCTCAATCTTCTTCTTCTACTTCTTTTTCTTCATCATCATCATCTTCTTCTTCTTCTCCTTCTTTGCCTTCTTTTTCTTTTTCTTCTTCTTCTCCTTCTTTGCCTTCTTTTTCTTTTTCTTCTTCTTCTTCTTCTTCTTTTTGTTTTCTTCTTCTTCATCTTCATCTGCTTCTTCTTCTTCTTCTTCTTCCACTTCTTCTTCAGCTTTTTCCTCTTTTTCTTCTTCTTTCTCTTCATGTTCTTCTTCTTCCTCTTCTTCTTCTTCTTCTTCTTCTTCTTATTCTTCTTCTTCTTCATCATCATCATCTTCTTCTTCTTCTTCTTCTTCTTCATCTACATCTTCTTCTTTTCTTCATCTTCTTCTTCTCATTCTTCTTCTTCTTCTTTTTCTTCATCTTCCTCTTCTTCTTCATCATCATCATCATCTTCTCCTTCTTCTTCTACACTTTCTTCTTATACTTCTTGTACTCATTTTTCTTCTTGTTATTCTCCTTTTTCCTCTTCTTCTTCTACTTCTTCTTCTTCTTCTTCTTACTCTTACTCTTTTTCTTCTTCTTCTTCTTCTTCTTCTCCTTCAACTTCTTCTTCTTCTTCTTCGTCCTCTTCTACTGCTTCTTTTACTATTTCTTCTTCTTCTTCTTGTGCTTCTTCTTCTACTTCTTATTATTCTCCTTTTCCTTCTTCTGCTTCTTCTGCTTCTTCTTCCTCTTCTATTTTATCTTTTTATTCTTCTTCTTCTTCTTCTATTCCTTCTCCTTCTTCTACTCCTTCTCCTTCTTCTTCTTCATATTAAACTTCATCTTCTTTTTGTACTTCTTCCTCTTTCTCTTCACATTATTATTATTGTTATTATTATTATTATTACTATTCTTTTTCTTCTTCTTCTTCTTCTTCTTCATCAGCTTCCTCTTTTTCTACTACTACTTTACTTCTTCTTCTTCTTCTTCTTCTTCTTCTTATTTCTTTTTTTCTTTATCTTCTTCTTCTTCCTTTTCTTCTAGTTCTTGTTCTTTTTCTCCTTCATCATCTTGAACTTCTTCTTCTCATTCATCTTATTTTTCTTATTATTTTTCTTCTTCTTCTTCTCCTTCTTCTTCTTCTACTTCTTCTTCATCTTCCTCTTTCTCTTCTTTCTCCTATTCCTTTTTTCCTTCTTCTTTTACTACTTTTTCTTCTTCATCATCTTTTCTTCTTTTTCTTCTACTACTACTCCTTCTTCTTCTTCTTCTCCATCATCTTCTTCTGCTTCTTTTTCTTTATCTTCTACTTCTTCTCCTTCTTTATATTCTTCTTCTTCCTCTTCTTCTTCTTTTCCTTCTTCTTTTACTTCTCTTCCTCCTTCTTCTACTTCTTGTTCTTGTCCTACTTCTTCTTGTCTTCCTCCTCCTCCTGCACCTTCTTCTTCTCCTTCTTCGACTTTTGCTTCTTCTTCTTCTCAATCTTGCACTTCTTCTTCTCCATCTTGCACGCCTTCTTTCTCTTCTTTTGCTACTTCCTTTTCTTCTTCTTCTTCTTCTTCTTCTTCTTCTTCTTCTTCTTCTGCTTCTTCGTTTTCATCAACTATTTGTTATTATTATTATTAGTTTCTTATTCTTCTTCTTCTTCTTCTTCTTCTTCATTTTATTCTCCTCCTCCTCCTCTTCTTCTTGATCTTCCTCTTCCTCTTCTTCTTCTTCTTCTTCTTCTTCTTCTTGGTATTCTTATTCTTCAACTTCTTCATCTTCTTGTCCTTTTTCTTCTTCTTTCTCCTTCACTTTTTGTTCTTATTGTACTTTTTCTTCTCCTTCCACTACTTTTCCTTCTTCTACTTTTACTTCTTTCCTCCTTCACCTTCTACTACTTCTTCTTCTTCATTTTCTTGTCCTTTTTCATCTTCTCCTTC
Organism: Vanilla planifolia; assembly: GCA_023846275.1. Taxonomy (NCBI): domain Eukaryota; kingdom Viridiplantae; phylum Streptophyta; class Magnoliopsida; order Asparagales; family Orchidaceae; genus Vanilla; species Vanilla planifolia. Next base: position 524,743 of record JAIUJO010000322.1, on the reverse strand, counting down.
TTATTCTTCTTCTTCTACTTCAACTTCTTCTACATCATCTTCTTCTTTCTCATCTTTTACTTTTTTCTCTTCTTCTTATTTTACTTTTTCCTCTTATTTTTCCTCTTCTTCTTCTTCTTCTTCCTCCTCTTCTTTTTTTCTTTTTTTTCTTCTTCTTCTTCTTCTTCTTATTCTTCTTCTTTTTTTAATTCTTCTAATAATTCTTCTTCTACTTCTTCTACTTCTTCTTCTTCTTCATCTCCTTCTTCCAGTTTTGCTCTTCTTCCTCCTCTTCTTCTTCTTCTAGTTCTTCTTCTTATTATTATTTTTATTCTTCTTCATCTTCTTCAACTTCTTCCTCTTCTTCTTCTTCTCCTTCTTCTTCTTCTTTTCTACTTGTACTTCTTTCTTCTTTTTCTTTGTATTATTCCTCGATTTCCAGTTCTTCCTCTTCTTCTTCTTCTCCTTCTTCTTGTTCTTCTTCTTCTTCCTCCTCTTCTTTTTGATCTCTCTATTCATCTACACCTCCTTATCCTTCTTCTTCTTGATCTTCTTCTTCTCCTTCTTCTTCTTCTTGTTCTTCTTCCTCTTCTTCTTCTTCTTCCTCATCTACTTGTTCCACTTTTTCTTCTTCTTCTTCTTCTTCTTCTTCGTCTTCTTCTTCGTCTTCTTCTTCTGCTTCTTCTTCTTCTTCTTCTACCTCTTCTACTCCTTTTTCTTCTACTTCTTCGTCTTCTTCTTCATCTTCTTCTTCTTCTTCTTCTTCTTCCTCTTTCTCTCCTTTTACTTCTTATTCTTCTTCTTCTTCTTCTACTTCTTCTTTCTCCTCTTCCTCCTTCTATTCTTTTTTTTCAACCTCTTCTTTTTCTTCTTCTTCTACTTTTTCTTGTTCATTATTATTATTGTTATTATTATTGTTCAATATCATCATCTTCTTCTTCTACAACTACTACTTCTTCTTCTTTTAATCAACTTCTTGTTCTTCTTCTTTTTCTTCTTTTTCATTTTCTTCTTCTTCTTCCTTTTCTTCTTCATCTTCTTCTTCTTCTCCTTCTCCTTCTTCTCCTTCTTTTTCTTCTTCTTCTTCTTTTTCTTCTTCCTCTGCTTATCTTCTTCTTCTTCTTCTTCATTTTCTTCTTGTTCTTTGTCTTCTTCTTATACTTCTTTTCAATCTTCTTTTTCTTCTTCTCCTTGCTCCACTACTTTTTCTTCTTAATAATATTTTTTTCTTCTTCTTCTCCTTCTCCTTCTTCTTCTTCTTCTTCTTCTTCTTGTCCTCCTCCTTCTTCTTCTTCTTCTTCCTCTTTTTCATCTTCTTCTACTTCTTCCTCTTCTTCTTTTTCTTCATCTCCTTCTTTTTACTTTTTCTACTTAATGACTTTTTTCTTCTCCTTCTTCTTATTCTCTTCTTCTTCTCCTTTTTCTTCTTCTTCTTCTCCTTCTTCTTCTTCTCTTCTTCTTCTTCTTCTTCTACACCTACTTCTTCTACTTCTTCTTTTTCTACTTCGCCTTCCTCTTCTTCTTCTTCTCCTCCTTCTTCATCATCATCTTCTTCTTCTTCCTCTTCTTCTTCTTCCAATTCTTTTTCTTTTTCTTCTTCTTCTTCTTGTTCATGTTCTTCTTCTTTTTCTTCTTTTACTTCATTATCTTCTTCTTCTTTGTCTTATTATTATTCTTCTTCTTCTTCCTCTTCTTCTTCTTCCTCTCCTTCTTTTTCTTCATCATCATCATGATCTTCATCTTCTTCTTCTTCTTCTACTTCTTCACCATCTTGTTCTTTTTCTTCTTCTTCTACTCCTTCCTGTACTTCTTTTTCTTCATATTTTTATTCTCCTTTTTCTTCTTCTTCTTCTTGCTCTTCTTTTTCTTCTTCTTCTTACTCCTCTTTGTCATCATCATCTTCTTCTTCTTCTTATTCATCTTCCACTTCATTTTCAACTTCGTATTCATCTTCTTCTTCTTCTTCTACTTCTTCTTCTTATTCTAATACTTATTATTATTATTATTATTATTATTGTTATTATTATTGTTGTTGTTGTTATTATTATTATTATTATTATTGCTATTTTTATTATTTTATTATTGTAGTTATTCTTCTTTCTCTTCTTCCTTTTCCTCACCTTCTTCTTCTTCATCATCTTCTTCTTCTTCTTCTTCGTTTTCTTCCTATTATTATTATTATTCTTCTTCTACTTCTTCTTCTTTTTCTTCTTCTTCTTCTTCTTCTTTTTCTTCTTTTTCTTATTCTTATACTTGTTCTTTAT
>JAIUJO010000322.1:515000-517500 GCA_023846275.1 Vanilla planifolia | reverse complement strand
CTTCTTATTCTTTTTCTATTTCTTCTTCTTTTTCTTCTTCATCTTCTTCTACTCCATCTTCTTCTTCTTCCTATACCCCTTCTTCTTTTTATTCACTTTTTTCTTCTTCTTCCTCTTCGCCTTCTTCTTGTTCTTGTTCTTGTTCTTCTTCTTCCTTATTGTTATTATTGTTACTATTATTATCATTAATATTATTACTATTATTATTTATCTTCTTCTTTTTCTTCTTCCTCTTCTTCTCCATCAAATTATTATTCTTCTTCTTCTTCTCCATCACATTCTTCTTCTTCTTTTTCTTCTACTTCTTCTTTTTCTTCTTCTTCTTCTTCTTCTTCTTCTTGCTCTTCAGCATCATCATCATCATCTTCTTCTTCTTCTTCTTCTTCTTCTTCTTTTACCTCTTTTATTTCTCTTTCTTCTTCTTCTTTTTCTTCTTCTTCTTCTACTACTACTACTTTTTTTCTTCCTCTTCCTCCTCTTCTTCTCCTTCTTCTTCTCCTTATTCTTCTTCTTCTTCTTCTTCTTCTTCATCTTCTACTACTACTTCTTCTTCCTCTTCTTTTTTTCTTTGTGCTCTTCTTGTACTTTTTCTTCTTCTCCATCTTTTTCTTCCTCTTTTTCTTCTTCTCCTTCTCCTTCTTCTTCTTCTTCTTCTTCTTCTTCTCCTTCTTCTTCTTCTTTTTCTTCTTCTTCTTCTTCTTCTTCTACTACTACTACTACTACTTCTTCTACCACTTCTTCATCTTCTTCTTCTTCAACTTCCTTTTCTTCTTCTTGTTCTTCATTTTCTTCTTCTTTTCTTCTTCTACTTCTTCTTCATCTTGTCCTATCTATTCTTCTACTTCCTCTTCTTCTTAATCTTCTACTATCTGTTCCTCCACTTCTACTACTACTTCTTTTACTTCTTCTTCTTCCTCTTTTTCATCTTCTTCTTCTTCTTCTTCTTCTTCTTCTTCCCCCTCCTCTTCTTCCTCTTCTTCTTCTTCTTCTTCTTCTTCTTCTTCTCCTTCTCCTTCTTTTTTTCTTCTTCTACTACTTATTCTTCTTCTTCTTCTACTTATTCTTCTTCTACTTCTTCCTCATCTTCTTCTCCATCTTCTTCTACTATTCCTTCTTCTTCTTCTTCTTCATGTACTCATTCTTCTTATTATTATTATTCTCCTTTTCCTTCATCTTCTTCATCCTCTTCTTCTACTTCTTCCTTCTCCTCTTCTTTTTCATCTCCTTCTTCTTCCTCTTCTCCTTCTTCATCTCCTTCTATTTCTTTGTCTTTTTCTCCTTCTTCTTTTTCTTGTTCTTATTCTTATTCTTCTTCTTCTACTTCTTCTTCTTCATCATCTTCTTCTTCTTCTTCTTCATGTCCTTCTTCTTCTTATTTTCTTCAACTTCTTCTTCTTCTTCTACTTCCTCTTCTTCTTCATCTTTTTCTTCTTCTTCTTCTTCTTCTTCTTCTTCACTTTTTTCTTCTTCTTCTTCTACACCTTCTTCTTCTTCTTCTCCATCTTCTCCTCCTCCCCCTCCTCCTAAATTTTCTTCTTCTTCTTCTTCCTCTTACTCTTCTTATTAATCTTCTTCTTCTCCTTCATCTTCTTCTTCTTCTTCCCCTTCTTCTTCTTCTCGTTCTTCTTTTCCTCTTCATCTTCCTCATCTTCTTCTTCTTATTCTCGTTCTACTTATTATTATTATTATTATTATTATTCTTCTTCTTCTTTTTCTTGTTCTTCTTCTTCTTCAACTTCTTCCTCTTCTTCTCCTTCTTATTCTTCTTCTTCTACTTCTTCTTCTTCTTCATCTTCTTCTTCTTGTTCTTCTTCTTCTTCTACTCCATCCTCTTCTTCTTCCTTTACTCCTTCGTCTTCACCTTCTTCTTCTTCTTCTTCTTCTTCTACTTTTTTCTTATTATCATTATTATTGTTACTATTACTATTATTATTGCTATTATTATTTATCTTTTTCTTCTTCATCATCTTCTTCTTCTTCTTCTTCTTTTTCTTCTCCTTCTTCTTCTCCTTCTTCTCCTTCTTCCTCTTCTTCATTATCTTATCCTTCTTCTTCTTTTTTATCTTCTTCATTTTTTTCTTTTTCTTTTTCTTCTTCGTGTTTTTCTTCTTTTTTCTCTTTTTCTCCTTGTTATTCTTATATTTCTTCTTCTTCTTGTTCTTCTTCTTCTTCTTGTTCTTCTACTTCTTCTTCTTATTCTTCTTCTTTTTCTTCTTCCCACTCTCGTTCTTTTTGTTCTTCTTTTTCTTCTTCTTCTTCTATTAGTTTTTCTTAATCAATATCGTTTTCTTCTTCTTTTCTTCTCCTTCTTCTTTTTTTTCTTCCCCTTCTCCATCTTCTTCTTCTTCTTCTTCTTCTTCTCCTCCTCCTCCTCCTCCTCCTCCTCCTCCTCCTCCTCCTCCTCCTCCTTCTTCTTCTCCTTCTTCGTCTTCTTCTTCTTCATCTACTATTTGTCGTTCCTCTGCTTCTTCTACTTCTTCTTCTTCCTCCTCCTCTTTCT
>JAIUJO010000322.1:472500-475000 GCA_023846275.1 Vanilla planifolia | reverse complement strand
TTCTTCTTCTTCTTCTTCTTCTTCGTCTTCTTCTTCTTCCTCTTCTCTTCTTCTTCATCTTCATCTTCTTCCGTTTCATCTTCATCTTCTCCTTTTTCATTTTCTTCTTCTCCTCCTCCTCCTCCTTCTTCCACTTCTTCTCCTTCTTTTTCTTCAACTTCTACTTCTACTTCTTGATCATCATCTTCTACTTCTTCCTCTTCTTTATCGTCTTCTTCTTCATCTTCTACTACTACTTCTACTTCTTCTTATTCTTCTTCGTCTTCTTCTTCTTTTTCTTCTTTTTCTTCTTCTTCTTCTTCTTCTTCTTCTTCTTCTTCCTTTTATTCTACACCTTCACTTCTTCTTCTTCTTCTTTTTCTTCCTTTACTTTTGTTACTTTCTCTTATTCTTCACCTTTGTCATCATCATCTTCTTCTTCTTCTACTTCTTCATCATCATCATCATCATCTTGTTTTTCTTCATCTTCTTCTTCTTCTTCTTCTTCATCTTTTACTTCTTCATTCCCTTCTTCTTCCTCTTCTTCACTTCTTCTTATTGTTCTGTTACTTTTGCTTCTTCTTCTTCTTGTCCTCATTTTTCTTATTCTTCTTCTCCTCTCTTCTCCTCCACCACCTCCTCCTCCTTCTTGTTCTTCTTCTTCTTCTTTTTCTTCTTTTTCTTCTTTATCTTCCTCTTCTTCTTCTTCTTCTTCTTCTTCTTCTACTTCGTATACCTTTTCATGTTCTTCATTTTCTTTTAATTTATCTCCTTTTCTTCTTCATCGTCTTCTTCTTCTTCTTCTTTGTCTTCTTCTTCCTCCTCCTCTTCTTCTTGGTCTCCTTCTTCTTCTTCTTCTTCATATTTGTCTTCTGCTTCATCTTCTTCTTCTCTATCTCATTCTTCTTTTTCTTCCTCTTCCTCTTCCACTTCTTCTTCTTCTTCTACTACTTCTCTTTCTTCTTATTCTCCTTCTTCTTCTTCTTCTTAATCTTCCTCTCCTCCTCCTTCTCCTTCTTCATCTAGTTCTTCATCCTCCTCTTATTCTATTTCTTCGTCTTGTTCTTCTTTTTCTAATTATTATTATTCATCATCTTATTCTCCTAGCTCTTCGTCTTCTTTTTCTTCTTTTTCTTTTTCTTGTTCTTCTTCTTCTTTTTTTCTTCTACTTCTCATTCTGCTTCTTCTTCTACTTCTTCTTCTTCTTCTTCTTCTTCTTCTTCTTCTTCCTCTACTTCTTCCACTTCTACTTCTTCTTTTTCTTATTAACTTTCCTTTGCTTAATCTTCATCTTCATCTTCTTCTTCTTTTTCTTCTTCATCTTCTCCTTCTTTATCTTCTTCATCTTCTTCTTCTACTACTTCTTCTTCTTCTTCTGCTTCTTTCTCATATTCCTCTTCCCCTTCTTCTTCTTCTTCTTAATAATTTTCTTCTTCATCATCATTATCACCTTCTTCTTCTTCCTCCTCCTCTTCTTCTTATTCTTCCTCTTCCTCTTCTACTTTTTCTTCTTCTTCATCTTCTTCTTTTTCTTATTCTTTTGCTTCTTCTTCTTCCTCCTCCTTTTCTTCTTCCTTTTCTTCTTTTTCTTCTTCTTCTTCTCATACATTTTCATCTTGTTCATCTTTTTTTCTTCATCTTCTCCTTCTTCTTCTTCTTCTTCTTCTGCTTCTTCTTCTTCTTCTTTCTCTTCTTCTTATTATTCTTCTTCTTCTCATTCTTCTCCTTCTTCTTCCTCATCATCTTCCTGTCCTTCATCTTCTTCTCCTTCTTCTTCTTTTCCTTCTTCTTGTTCTTGTTCTTGTTCTTCTTCTGCTTCTTTTTTTTTCTTCTTCTTCTTGTTTTTCTACTTCTTGTTTTTTTTTTCTTTTTGTTCTTTTTATCTTACTTCTCCTTCTCCTTCTTCCACTTCTTCATCATCTTCTTCATATCCTAATTCTTTCTTCTGCTTCTTTTTCTTCTCCTTCTTCTTTTTTTTCTTCTTCTTCTCCTTCTCCTACGTTTTCTTCTTCTTCTTTCTCTTCTTCTTCTTCTTCTTGTTTTTCTTTTACTTCTTCATGTTCTTCTTCTTTTTCTTCTTCTTCTTCTTCTTCTACTACTATACTATTGGTTCCGATTGATCGGAACCACACGATTCCAATATTATATCTAATAATTCCTCTAGATCGACTGATTCTAATTCATTGGAATCATCCGATTTCTTGAAATGTTTAGTCTATTTCTCGAAATTCATATATCATTAATTATGGTATGAATATACTCGAGCCAATGTCCGAGTTAGTATTCGTAATGGTTCTAAAAGAATATCTAAAAGGGTGAATTTTAGATATTTGCACCCTGTCGAAGTAAGTAACCATGGCATATATTTTTGGAATAGATTCCATTTTGAGAAATTTGAAAAAGCACGTTGTATGTGAAGAAGTAGACCATTGTCATGGCAGCAGCCAGAAAGAAATGTTAGGAATGAGAATTATTGAAACTATCATATTGAAAGATCAGTCGGTCAAAATAACCATGAGCT
>JAIUJO010000322.1:462500-467500 GCA_023846275.1 Vanilla planifolia | reverse complement strand
TTCTTCTTCTTCTTCTTCCTCTTCTTCTTCACCTTTTTATTCTTCTTCTACTTCTTCTCCTTCTCCTTCTTCTTTTCCTTTTCTTCTTCAAATTCTTGTTCTTCTCCTTCTATTTGTCCATCTACTTCTTCTTCTTCTTCTTCTTCTTCTGCTTGTTCTTCTTCTTCTTTTTCTTCATTTTCCTCTCCTTCTTCTTCTTCTTCTTCTTCTTCTTCCTCTTCTACTACTTCTTCTTCTTCATATTCTTCCTCTTTCTCTTCTTCTTCTTTTTCATCTTCTTATCCTTCTTCATCTCCTTCTTCTTCTTCTTCTTCTTCTTCTTCTACTACTACTACTACTACAACTTCAACTCCGCTTCTTCTTCCTCTTCTTCTTTTTCAACTTTTTCTTCTTTTTCCTCTTCTTCTTTCTCTACTTCTTCATCTTTTACTTCTTCTTCTTCTTCCTCTACCTCTTCTTGATCTTCTTCTCCTTCCCCTTCTTCTTACTCTTCCTATTCCTCTTCTTTTTGTTGTTGTTGTTGCTTTTTTTTGTTCTTCTACTTATTGTTCTTCTTCTTTTTCAACTTCTCCTTTTTCTTCTTTTCTTCTTCCTCTCCCTTTTCTTCTTTTTGCTCTTCTTCTTCTTCATCATCATCTTCTTCTTCTTCTTCTTATCATTCACCTTCTTCTTCTACTTTTTCTTCTTCTTCTACTTAATTTCCATCCTCTTCTACTTCTTCTCCTTGTTCTTCTTCTTCTTCTTTTTCTTCCTCATCTTCCTCAAATTCTTCTTCTTTATCTCCTACTTGTTCTTCTTCTTCTTCCTCTTCATCTTTCTTTCCTTCTTCATGTCCTTGTTCTTCTCCTTTTACTTCTTCATTTTCATCTTCTTCTTCTTCCTCTTCTACTACTATTACTATTATTACTACTACTTCATTTTCTTCTTCTTCTTCTTCATCATCATCTTCTTCCTCTTCTTCTTCTTCTTCTTCTTCATCTTCTTCTTCTTCTTTCTCTTCTTCTTCTTTCTCTTCTTTTTGTTGTTCTTCTTCTTCTTCTTGTTCTTCTTCTTCTTCTTCTTCTTCTTCTTTCTTCTTACCCTCCTCCTCCTCTTCATCACCATCATCATCTTCTTCTTCTTCTTCTTCTCCTTCTTTATCTTCCGTTTTTCTTCTTCTTCTTCATTTTCTTCTTCCTCTTCTTCTTCTTCTTCTACTTCTTCTTCTTCTTTTCCTAATTATCTTCTTCTTTTTCCTCTTCTTCTTCTTCTTCTTCTTCTTTTTCTTCTTCTTCTCCATTTCCATCTTCTTCTTCTTCTTCTTCATATTCTTCTTCTTCTTTTTTTCTTCTTCATCTAATTCTTCTTCTTCTTCTTCCCTTATTATTATTATTATTATGATTATTATTATTATTATTATTATTATTCTTCTTCTTCTTTTTCTTCTCCTTCTTCTTCTCCTTCTTCTCCTTCTTCTTCTTCTTCTTCTTCTTCTTCTTTTTCATCTTCTTCTTCATCTTTATCTTATTATTATTACTATTACTATTATTATTATTATTATTATTATTATTCTGCTACAACTACTTTTACCTCTTCTTCTTTCTCCTCTTCTTTTTCTTATTCTTTTACTTCTACTTTTTCCTCTTGCTCATCTTTTTCTTCTTTTTCTTCTTCATCTCATCATCATCTTCTTCTTCTTTTTCTTCTTCCTCTACTTCTTGCTCTTCCTCTTCCTCTTTCTCTTCTTCTTCTCCTTCTTCATCCCCTTCTTCTTCTACTTCTTCTTCTTTGACTTCTTTTTCTTCTTCTTCTTCTTCTTCTTCTTCTCTTTCTTCTTCTTTTTCTTCTTCTTTTTCTCTTTCTTCTTCTTCTTTTTCTTCTTCTTCTTCTACTTCTTCCTCCACTTTTGCTTCTTCTTCTTCTTCTTCTTTTGTCTTCTTCTTCTAATACTTCTTTTTCTTTTTCATCTTTTTCTTCATCTTCTTCTTCCCCTTTTGGTGCTTCTTCATCTTTTCTACTTATTCTTCTTCTACACCTTATTATTCTTCCTCTACTTCATATTACTCTCCTTCTTCTTCTTCTTCTTCTTCTTCTGTTTCTTTTCTTCTTGTTGTTCTTTACCTTTTTCTTCTTCTTCTTCTTCTACTACTACAACTTTTTTTATTCTTCTTCATCTTCTTCTTTTAATTCTTCTTCTTCCTCCTCCTCTTCTTGTCGCTCTTCTTCTTCTTCTTGTTCTTGTTCTTCTTCTTCTTCCTCTTGTTTTTGTTCTTCTACTTCTTCTTCTTCTTCTTCTACCTCCTCTCCTCCTCTTCAACACCTTCTTCTTTCACTTCTTCTTCTTCTTCTTCTTCCTCTTTTTCCTTCTTCCTCCTCTTCGTCATCTTCTTGTATTTTTTTCGTCTACTTCTTTTTTATCTGTTCTTTTTCTTTCTTTTCTTCTACTTCTTCTTGTTATTCTTCTTCTTCATCATCATTTTTTCTTCTTCATTTTCCTCTCCTTCTTCTTCTTCATCTTCTTCGTGTTCTTCTTCTTCTTCTTCTTCTCCTCTTCTACTTCTCCTTCTTCTTCCTCTTCCTCTTCTTCTTCCTTTTCTTCTTCTTCTTCTTCTTTCCCGTCTTTCTCTTCTTCTTCATCACTATAATTGTCATCATCATCAACATCAACATCTTCTTCTTCTTCTTCTTCTTCTTCTAGTTCTTCCTCTGCTTCTTCTTCCCCTTCTTCTTTTTCTTCGTTTTGTTCTTCTACTTTTTCTTCTCTTCACCATTTTCTTCTTCTTCTTCTTCTTTTTCTTCTTCTTATTCTTCCGTTTCTTCTTCTTCTTCTTCTTCTTTGTCTTCTTCTTCTTTTTCACCATGATCATTATCATCATCATCTTCTTCTTCTTCTTCTACTACTACTACTAGTTCTACTTCTTCCTTCTCTTCTTCTTTCTCTTCTTCTTTTCTTCTTATTGTTCTATTTTTTGCTTTTTCTTCAACTTTTTCTTCTTCTTTTTCTTCTTCTCCTGCTTCTTCATCTTCTTCTTCTTCTCTTTCTTCTTCTTCTTCTTCTTCTTCTTCTATTTCTTCTTCTTCTTATTTTTCCTCTTCTTCTTCTACATTTTCTTTTCCTTTTTTGCTTCTTTTGCTTCTTCTTCTTATTCTTCTTCTTGATCTTTTTCTTCTTGTTATCCTTCTTCCTCATCTTCTTCGTCTTATTCTTCTTCCCAATACTTCTCCTCTACTTCATCTCCGTGTTTTTCTTCTACTTCTTGTTTTGCTTCTCCTTCTTCTTCTTCTTCTTCTTCGTATTCTGATTCTTCTTCTTTTTGTTCTCCTTTTAGTTCTTTTACCTGTTCTTGTTCCTCCTTTTCATTCTTCTCCTCCTCCTCCTTTTCATTCTTCTCCTTCTACTTCTTAAACTTCTTTTTCTAAATCTCCCTCTCCATCTTCTTCTCCTCCTTCCTTTTCTTCTTTTTCTTCTACTTCTTCTTCGTGTTCCTCTCCTTCTGCTTCTTCTTCTTCATCATCTTCTTCTTCTTCTTCTTCTTCTTTTTCTTCTTCCTCCTTTTCTTCTTGCTCTTCTTCTGCTTCATCATCATCATCATCTTCTTCTTCTTCTTTTTCTTCTTCTTCTTCTTCTACTACAACTACTATTTCTACTTTTTCCTCCTCTTCTTCCTTTACTTCTTTTCTTCTTATTATTTTGTTACTTTTGCTTCCTCTTCGTCATTTTCTTCTCCTTCTCCTGCTTCTTCTTTTTCCCTTTTCTTCTTCTCTTTCTACTTCTTCTTTGTCATCTCCTTCTTCTTCTTCTTCTTCTTCTTTTTCTTCATCATCATCTTCCTATTCTTCTTCTTCTTCTTCTTCTTCTTCTTCTTCTTCTTTTTCTTCTTCATCTTTTCCTTCTTCATCTTTTTCTTCTTCTTCTACTTCTTGTGCAGCTCCATCTTCTACTTTTCTACCTCTTCTTCTCCTCCTCCTTCTTCTACTTCTTCTACTTCTTCAAATTCCTCTCCTTCTTCTTCTTCTTCTTCTTTTTCTTCTTCTTATTCTACTTCTTCTTCTTCTATTATTTCTTCTCTTTCTTCTTTATCTTATTATTATTATTATTATTATTATTAGTATTATTATTACAATTTTAATTAGTATTCTTCTTTTTTTTTCCTTCTTCTTCTTCTTGTTCTTCTTCTTCTTCCTCCTCTTCTTCTTTTTCTTCTTCTTCTTTTTCTTCTTCTTCTTCTTTGTCTTCATCTGCTTCTTCTTCTTCTTCTTCTTCTTCTTCTCCTCCTTCTACATCTTCTTCTTCTTCCTCCTCTTCCTCCTCCTCCTCCTCCTCCCCTTCCTCTTCTTCTGTTTTTCTTCTTCTTTTTCTTCTTCTTCTTCTTCCTTTTCTTCTTCTTTTTCTTCATCAACTTCTTTTTCTCCTTTTTCTTCTTCATCTTCTTCTTCTCAATCTTCTTCTTCTTCTTCTACTTCTTCTCCCCCTCCTCTTCCTTCATCTTCTTCCTTTTTTTGCCTTCTTTTTCATCTTCTACTTCTACCTCTTCTTCTTCTTCTTCTTCTTTATCTCCTTCTTCTTCAACTACTACAACTTCTTCTTCTTCTTGTGCTTCCCCTCCACCTCCTCCTCCTTCTTCTTCTTGTTCTTTCTCTTCTTCTTCTTATTCTTGATAGTCTTGCTCTTCCTCTACATATTCTTATTCTTCTACTGCTTCTAATTCTCCTTCTCCTTCTTCTTCTCCTTTTTCTTCTTCTTATTCTACTTCTTCTTCTTCTTCTTGTTACCCATCTCTTTTTTCTGCTTCTTCTTCTTCCTTTTCTTCTTCTTCTCCTCCTTTTTCTTCTTCTTCTTCTTCTCCTGCTTCTCCTACTTCATCTTCTTCTTCTTCTTCTTCTTCTTCATCTTCCTCTCATTCTTCTTCTTCTTTTCCTTTTTCTTAATCTTCATCTTCCACTTCTTCTTGTTCTTCCCCTTCTCTTTCTTCTTCTTCTACTTCTTCGTCTTCTTCTTCTTCTTCCTCTTTTTCTTTTTC